>OX456527.1:88248777-88621277 GCA_949748255.1 Eustalomyia histrio | reverse complement strand
TATGAGTCGTATGAGTGATTTGTTTTATACATTCAAATATTACGTATACGTGTTGGTGTACTTTAATACAAATTAATCATATCCCAGTGTAGAACAGGGATGGAAAACATGGTACAATTGTACTTTTTTGGTACATTTTTAACTTTAAATTAAAAACCTGTTGTTATTTATTCAGCTACTATAGTGAAAAATAAAGTCAGTTTTAAGTTGAAATGTTTGCATACACATTGTACTAAAATATTCGGAAGTGGCAACATTGAACAGCTGTTTTTAAATTACCTCTCAAAACAAAAAAATAATAAAAAAGTGCATTATTGTTAAAAAGCTATTAAATGCCTTTAAATTTTATAATAGAAAATCCTGAAAATGTTAAATTGCCCTCGAGGCAGACACTCAGAAAAAAAGGTGTGACATAAAAATTAGAGTAAAATTTTACAAAGTTTTGTGGTAATTATACGACTACATAAAATTAACGATAAATTTTGTTTCGCCCCGTCAATTTAAATTTTTTTTCAAGTCTTTTTAGTGTCTAAGCAATTCTAACTCAATACGATAAAATTGTTGAAAAAAAAGCGGAAAAAATTTTGGTACCGTGAGGATAGCAAAAGTACAATTTGTTTGTCTTGTTGGTACAATAACAGAAATCATATTTTCCATCCCCGTTGTAGAATCAATATTGGGGTATCATTATAAATAATATATCGCTCATTTGCGAGAGGACCGGTATAACTTTAGAAACACTATTTTTGAGTTCACAGAAATATGGGTCACACCATAAAACATATCAAAAATTGGTATTGATATCTCTTTCCCTCATTAAATGGTGACTAAAAGTGTTTTGTATTTTACTTAGCAGTTAGGCTAAATTGAAAACTTTAAATGCAATTATCTCGAAATCGCATTTTTAAATTATATCGGTCTTCTCGCAATTGAACGATATGTTCTATTAAAAATAATATTAATAAATAATATATTCATAATAAGCAAAAAGAAAAAAAAAAAACAATAAATTAAGTCATTTTAAAAGAGTTTTCGAAGACTTTTTATTAAAATATAATCAAAAAATCGCTTGAGTTTTTTATATTGTAACATAATTTAATATAAGTACAATAAAATTAGTATAAAAAATTCGTAAGCGCTACTAAATTTTAGTAAACTGTATTTTAAAATATTTTACTAAATATTAATAAAATGGAAATATCAGGAAACTTAATAACCGCTACTAAACATTTGTAAAATTATGTACAAAATTTATTAAAACCTCTAATTAAAAAGAAAATGTTTGAAAAAAATTAGTGAATAAAAAAACTCAATGAATTTTAAAATATAGAAAAATTTTAATTTATATAAAAATAATTAAAAATGCACAAATTAACTCAATTATTTTTAGATACACTTGTTACACTTTAATTCTGCTAATTTCTTTTAAAATTGTCTTAAAAGAAAACCAGAAATTATTTTTTTTTTGGTCGAGCAACAGCATTATTTTATTTTATTAATTTGTTATTTTGTTTCAAAAAATATTAAGGACAAAATTAAAAAAAAAAATAATTAAATATAAGGCTTAAAAATAGTTAAAATAAAAACGAATTTTTAATTCTATTTTAATTTGCTAATTTTTGTATTGAAAAAATATTTTTGAGTAAATTTTTTTGGATTTAAAGGTCAAAATTTAATAATTTTTAGGGCGAATTTTTAGTGTTACTTTTAGAGGACGTGACTTTTTTCAATCTATGTAACAATTTAAGTCAATGATTTGCATTATGGATAATTTTGTAGAACGAGCAAATGCTTTGCTACAAATCAAATGATATTTTTACACATTAATTTTTTTTATTATACAGTGCGCCCTAATGCTCACATAAAACATACATTTACAATTTACAAACTTTAAATTTTTAAACTAAAAATAGAGATTTTTTTAAGTAGATTAAATATATGTATGATGTGCTGGCAGATTCTTTTCATTAATTTTTCAATATATACATAACACAAATTGGAAATAAAATATTTTTGACAAAATGTTTTTTTTTTTAAGTGTTGTCATTGTCTGCAAAGTTATTGCTTTGCCAATGCTTTTTTTCAAAAATATAACGTCAAATAAAATATTAAATTGCTGTAACCCAGAAACCAGATTCATTTTTACAACCGAATATTGTGCCAACCGCATAGTTGCAGTCATCGATATAATTTTTTTTGTGTAAATTTTCCATAGAATTTCGATTGAAACTTTGTACATAAATTGACCCAGAGATTTATTTCAGGATTCTTGAAAATATAAATTGTTAAATTAATTTTTTAATTTATTTAATAGTTATGGGAAATACAATTTAATTTTAAAATAACTTTTTAAAACTATTTAATTTGTTTGCTAATTTTAGCAACTCGGTTTTCAAAAATTTGCAACGTGATTTCTGAAATTAGCAACAAAAATTTGTAAATATTAATTTTCTACTAAAAATTAGCACAAATGTAGTAAAGTGGGATTTTAAAGCGTTTACAAATTTTTATACAAATTTTTTTTCTGAGTCTCCATTCTCCTTTAAAGACATCAGCTATGAAAGAATTTTTAAAAATCTTATGGGAGGGTCAAAACTCCTTCTCCCTGACAGCCTGCAAAACTGCTTGAAATTTTGCATGTAGGCTACTCTTTCTGCATAAACATCTGCTTAGGGAGGTGTTTTAGAAATTCCTTAAGGGGAGAGGCAAAAAGGAGAAAAGTCTCCCCCTTGACGGCCTGCACAAATCTCTTTAGCTAGGAGCTACTGATTTTTTGAAATTTCTAAGAGGTGGGGTAAGGTTTCCCCTTGACATCCTGCCCAAGCCCCTTTTGGCTAGAAATCTAAAATTTAAAATATGTGTACTCTGAAATCCAATCTAATGCTTTGTCAGTGCTTTTTTGTAAACCACTGAAAATTTTATGTTTCTATTTTTAATGTTTTTATTCATAGTTTTCGACACATTTGTTATAATTTTAGCATAAAATTTGTAAATTTATCTATTTTTGTAAAGAGGAAATTCTTTCTACATAAAATTCTTCATAATAATTTTCTTCATAAATAATTTTTAGAAATTTTTTCTGATATTTATACAGCGTACACAGGTCCAGTAATTGATAGATTTTTACCTTGGTGGACCAGTTCATCAAATTTAGCCAAAATATCTTTATATTTGTGTTCCATAATTTGTGCACAATGATAAATGGACAGACAAACGGACAGGATTCAAATTATATTGAACAATATAAGTTTGGGTTTGCATATATTTTTAATAGTTACACACATTAATTCAAAGTCATAATGACCTGACCTGATAATTCAAAGTCATAATGACCTGACCTGACCTGATAGTGAAGTAGGGCATAAAAATACAAACAAATACAGCCACTAATATATTTGTTTAATATCACCAGCGACAAACCACATAACATAAATACTTCTTGTACATAGTATTTTAAAAGTACAATTTCTTTTATTTATTCTGATTATTCTTTAACTTATGTAAATTTATGCAGGGTCTGCAGCCGGGTTGTCTACAAGTCATTCATGGCAAATACAAATATGAAAATAATAGACATCATAATCATCATCATCTACATCTACATCGCTACTATCACTATTCACGTATTATTCTTGCATAGGAACGGAAAAACGGCTTAAAGCTATATGTATATTTAGGCAATTGTGATTGTATGTAGAAAATTTGTCTGTGTAATGATAGGGGCCTTCAAGTTTACATTGTAGCAACAAGTGTGTTTTTACATTGTTACATCCATTGCGTGTAATCCATTGCCACCCCACTGATTGTGTGTATGTGCTTGTGTGCTGGCAGGATGTTACAACCGCTTAATTGTTTTATTTACTATTGTTCCCAAGTGGATTTTTAAGTATCACACATTGTCGTTTGTCGTTGACATGGCTAATCTGTTGCTGAGTACTCGTGCGCTTCAATGATGCCCATAAAATCTGAAATACAGCTAAGTAAACCACTTTTGCACTTATATTACATTTGAAATTATTACAATGTCAATCTGAATCCTCCCACAATACAAATAAACACTAAATTATTGTGGGGACTAAGTTCAAAGGGTTAATAGTTACTATATATTTTTTCAACTATAAAAAATTTATGTTTCACACTATGTATTATATTTATTATTTAATAGGTACATAAAACTACAAACTAAACTTTTTTTTTAACACAACGGAGACGGTTTCTGTGTTTCGATTTGAATTTTCCACTTGTTCACGTCTTGTCGGTTTAACTGCTCGTTTGGAACTGATTTAAGAATCGAAATACTTTTATTATTTGAATCACTTCATCCAAGGGATGAAATGAATGCAGTATTCAAAGCTTTAAAGCTTAAAAGCCTAGTTCATTTATATCAATTGCCATTTCCAGTAAGCTTTTCATTTAAAAGAGAATATTGTTGACTGCAAACTTAATTTAAGAAATTTTCATCAACACTTAAAAAAATCTAAAGGCAGAAAGAGAATCAGCTGAAAATTCAAAATTTTCTAAAATTTCGTTTAATACTAAAACAAAGCTCAAGTCACTTGTTTCATGTTTAATACTCACACCCAGAAAATATATTCGTGCTGGGTACCGAATTTGTTGTCAACGAATGATTCAGTTCCAGCAATAGAATTTTTGTTCGTGACTGCTGGGTTTTTGTTGAGGCAACCTAAATTCTGTTGTAATAGTTAAATCAATATTTTTTAAACTTATTTTTTGCTGTTACACATAAAAAAGTGAATTCCGCAACCAAACCATTCGTGCTGAAGTGTTTTTCTGGATACAATTGAGATACTCATTCTAAACTATTTTTTTTTTTCAGTTCACTTAAGTACATTTATTAAAAAAAACTTAAGAGTTTGTTTTTTGTCAAAGAATTGAAATAATAAAAATTAAAAAAGGGATTTTGAAAAATTTAACTAACATTCAAATATTTTTATAAATAGAAATTTTCCGCCATTAAGGACCAAAAATGTAAAATGATTGACAGTGGTCCATCTTTTTAACTATGAAAGCAAATCCATTTTGGTTTTAAGCTTCTTTTGTATATTAAAATGCTGGTCAAGATGCTGTAATCCGCTCTTATCAAGGCCTATTTGAGGCATTACCCGTTAAATGGTATCATTTAACCTTTGCTTTACTTTTAAACCTAATGTTATACGTTAAAAATATTGTAATATATCACTACTTATTTGTAAGTTATGAAATAATGAGTTACCGGTATTAATATATGTTTATCACTACTAATTTAGGGGTTTTAGATCTCAGTAAAAAAAATGTCTTTGAAGTCAGCAGTAATAGTTATATAGTTGTTAGTTAAGCCGTTAAAGTTGTTAAAAATATAACTTTCCACTTGTATGATAAATCATTTCATTGAAAAAATTTTTAATTTGAAATATATTAAAATGCTATATAAAATTAAGACATCAAATTGGCGGCATTGTGCAAAAAGTATTTCTTTGTCGGGCTGTGTAGTTTGGTAAAAGTTGCTACTAAATAATGAAAAATATTAGCAATAGCAGATTACACAGTTCGACAAAAAAAAATTACGGGGTTCCGATGATTGATTCTTGTTAAGGAGACAAAAAAATATACGTGTTTCGGCATTTTGATAGTTTACATCGGAATTGCATTTTAGAGGCACTGGCCTGTTCTTGCCAGGGGGAGTTAGAGGGTCAATATGTTTTACAAAAATATTTGTCATACCATTATCTACAAAGTCGCTGAACATACCATACACCTCAGATACAAATAAAACATAGTTTTATATACCGATATGCTGCAGGAACAGGCAGAGCTGGGAAACTTTGACCGCCTCTAAAATGCAATTCCGATGTAAACTATCAAAATGCCGAAACACGTATATTTTTTTGGTCTCCTTAACAAGAATCAATCGTCGGAACCCCGAAATTTTCGAAAAAGTTTGAAATTGTTTTACAGTGTTATCAATCCTACATAATTTTAAGTATTATATTCTTAATAGAGGACATTATACGATGAAAAATACACAGATTTCTTATCGAAATACGGAAGTTCTTGACAAATAATTTTAGAGGTTATTTTTTTTATTTATTGGTACTATACAAGTTTGTGAATTTATTGACTATCAAAAATCGCAAAAAATTTATCCGCCCAACTATTTAGTATTTTTTTAAAAATGTTACAAAACATTCAAGATTTTATTATCTTATTATTATCCAATAAAAAATTTTTTAATGTCATTTGAATGTATCGACACCCTAAACGTTTTTTTTTTCAGAAACTGAAACCGGTTTTTTTAAACAAAACGATTTTTCGGTTTAACCGAAAACCGAAGTTTTTTTGAATACTCTAAAAATGGGTTAATTGTTACTTATGAACATATTTGAAAGGAGCAGCTTTTATTAACTATGCTGTGATGTTATCATAGAAGACAAAAAAAAAGCTAAATTCAATGTATTTAAAACAAAAAAATATTGGAAAAAAGCAAAAAACAGGCAAAAGTAATATGTTGAGGAAAAACACTCTTTTTAAAAACAACTACAGAACAAAACTAGCAGAAGAAATATTTGTTTAAACAAGCAAATGTACAAAGTTGGAAGAAACCATACATGGAACTAATGCAGTGATTGAACTAATTAATTGATAGTTTCATTACCATTACATTGATAGCAATGGTAATGAAATACATTTCATTACCATTGTTTGAATTAATGGTAATGATTTAAGGATCTGATTTCATTGATTAATCACAATCATCAATTAAAAGAAACCATTAGCATTATTAACCGTCATTTTATGCGTTAATATTTACGTTAATATTTATTAATGCGGGTTAACATTTTTATATTTAATATTTTGGTTTTATTATTTTCTGTATAAAAATACTTTGATTATTTTCAAATCGTATAAAATTTTTTGTAAACAAATAATTTTTCAATCAATCATAATTAGGTTTTTTATGCATTTGTGCTATTTCATTACCATCAGTAATGAAATTGTTAATGGAAAAAATTTCATTACCTTAAATGGTAATGCAATTTTTTTCATTTGCATTAGTGTTAATCAATGGTAATGAAATTTGAATGGTAATGAAAAATTCCCAAGCATGGAAGAAACACCTTTTTGAAAAAAAATAAACAAAACAACAGAAAAAATAGTTTTTTTTATTAGAAAACAGGACTTTGAGGCAAAAAAATGTGAAAATCAGTTTAAAGCTCACAAAAATATTAGCAAAAAACTTCTTTAAAACTAAATACTGGAAAATCCAAAAAGGCAGAAAAACAAATATGAGCAAAACAAGCAAATTTGTCTTCTCTGGTTATTATAAAATACAATTAAAAGTTTCGCCCAAAAGTATACTGCAAGAAGTTGGCGCTGCCAAAAAATGTTTCCTTATTTCCCATTTTTAAAGTTAAAATCCCAAACGAAAAATTTGTATATCCAGGGTTTATCTTTAAAACTATCCAGGTAGAAATTGTCTGCGATACAAAAAGCAATTAAATGGTGGGAAAATCGGGTTTTTGTGTCGGTTAGCGGATTTTTCGTTTTAATTTTTGCACAAATTTTCAACTATTATCAACGCACTGTAAAAAATAATGGTAAGAAATATAGAATATCTAAACTATTGATCCGATCGGTATAAATCGAATTGGAAATTGTGAAGGCCTTAATCTTGTTAAATTTTAGCAATCTCATAAATAAAAAGACAATTTTAGATGAAATGATTTAAAATTTTTTGCTAAATTAAACGTAACTGTTTTCTGATGTATCTAAACATGTCTATCAAAATGTCGCTTAAATTTTGGGGGATCTGATCTGAGACTTTCCCATATATATATTATAAGTAATATATGTATGTAGTTTCTAAGGGGTACTTACGGAGTAGCAAATGTAACCCATTATGCCGTATCTCGCTTAAATTCCGATATATTGTTGCAAATTATCCGGAACATTTTTAAAATTGATAAACACAAATTACATGAAAAACTAGTTCTAATACGGATGAAATTATTTGTTTTGATAACTTGGAATACGATTGGCCACTTGCTATTGGGATGACATTGCAGTATCATTGAAATTAAGTGTCATCAACAACAATCATTTCAACAATTGCAATAATTTTATTGCATGTAAAGACCCAGTGTCTTGGATGCAAGGCACCTGATTGACAAATAATTGTTTATTCAGTTTTCAGTTGCTTTTCTTTATATTCACCAAAAAAAGGCTGCAATGGCAACTGAATATTTTGCTGTTATTAAGGGAAATTTTGCTAATTTGAGCCCGGCAGTATTTGTAGAAAAAATAAGCTGCCGCTATTAAATTTTAGTAAACTTTTTGTAAAGTTGGATTTAAAACCTGTTTGCTAAAATCAGCAAAAAAAAATTACTAAATATTATTAATATTAGTACAAAATTTCAAATTTATTTTGTTTATCGAGCATCAAAATTTTTGGTTTTATTTATTTTTTTCAAAAAATATTTTAGACAAAATTAAAAAAAAAATCAAAGGCTTAAAAATTGTAACAACAAACGAATTTATCATTTTGTAATTTCTGTTTTGAAAAATATTTTAGTAATTTTTTTTTTTTTTACTTTTAAGGTTTAATTTTAATTGTTTTTAGGGCTGAATTTTAGAACTAAAAAAACTTTTCAGTGCTAACTTAAGTGAATGTCCTATTTTTAGACATGAGTCGATACTCGTATCTTTACTTCCGATCCCTTTTTTTAATCTAAAGAAATAACATTTCCTCCAATATCCACTTTTTTAAAATGAATATTTTTTTTTCTAATTTTAGCAAATCGGTTTTCAAAAATTTGTAAAATGATTTCTGAAATTAGCAACAAAAATTTGTAAATATTCTGTAAAAATTCTATAAATTGTAAAATGTAAATAGCAAAAAGATTTGCTAAATAATAATTTTTTTACCAAAAATCAGTAGAAAAATAGTAAAGTGGAATTGAAAAAGGTTTAAAATTTTGTCTACAAACTTTTTTTCCTGAGTGTACACTCGGAAGTGATCAACACAGATACATACTACCATTATATTTTGAAATTTTAGTTTTTCTTCTAATCCCATCAGTGTCTTCCTTTTTTACAAAAGAGAATATGCTAACAAGAGAATCCAATTTGGTTTTAAGGTAAATGTGTTACTATTTGTTACTTTTGCTCAATGTATTGTTTCGGAAATTCGATTCATCAATTTCCATTTACCCGCGGAAACTGAAATCGCCCTAGGCAGCCCTAAAATGTTAATCAATTCAGTCTGGTAATTCTTCAGCAATTTTGCCAATAGCAAACACCAAAACCTTCTAGGCAATTCTAGATACATTTGGTAGCGACATCATGTTCTGGATATTTCTAGTGCTTTCCAAAAGAGGATGCTATGACATATATAAATTAGCGCACATGGTAGATATTTAACTTCAAGAGTAGACGATAATAGATAATCGTTTTATAGAATCTGCACACTGGTATATTATTGCGTGGTTTCCTTGTTGATGTACTCTCACAAATGTTGCAGCTTATGAATATTGAGGAGACGTTATCGCAACAGGACAAATTCTCAGTGAATTTTAGTACAGTATTTCTTTAATGTGTTGTAAACAGTTGCAATTAATATACATTTTATAAATTTTTCATTTAGTAAGGTGGAAGCTAAGAAGAAGAATAAATGTTTTATTCTAGAAACTATCAACACTATAAATTTTCAAATCAGACTAGAATTGTTTTTGTCTTATTTTTATGGACAGGCGTCACCATACCGTGTATCGGGTCTATGGAAAAAGTAATACAAATATTTAGAGATCATTTGATCAAAAATATCAGAGCAAAAAATTCAAAATGCGGATCCAAAATAGCACGCTGAAAAAAACGACGTGCTGGAAATATAATATGCTGGTAATATAAATATATTTGGAAACACTGTAAGTTATATTTGCCGCATTTATAATATAATATGCTTGTCTGCAAATATAATATGTTTGCTTGAAAACATATATATGTTTCGATCCTTTGAAATGCATCCACCGGCAAACATATATATGTTTGCCTGAAAATATATATATGTTTATCATTATTATGTTTGCATCCCACAAGTATAATAATGATAAAATTACAATTGCAAATATATGTTTTTTTAGGTGGGGAAATACAAATATTACAATTTTTGCCTGGAAACATATGTATAATAACCATAAATATAAAATACTTGGAAATCTACTTAAAATATACATATGATAGTTTCTAAACAAATATATATTTGCCTGTAAACATATTAAAAGATGTTTTTTTCCTGCATGTGGTATTTTGGATATAAAAACCATATTTATAAAAGCTATTGATTCGCTGACCATGAATCTGATACCAAAGATTTAAGATTCAAAATGGCAGAAAATATTTGTTCATAAAATCATTAATTTTTAATAAAATTAAAAAGAGATTATTAAACACAGATAGTTCGTAAGTAAAGTTCTAGACACCAGCCGAATGGAATACATTTTCTGATCAGCTACAACAAAACTTATTATAGAGTATGTTCGCAAATCCAGAAAATTTGTCCATCACTCCGGCAGTAATGCCAATTTTTTTTTTTTGCTTTGCTACTGCTCAACAACTGCACAGTTTGTTTTTAGAACGTTTTGCTAAAGATAAAAATATGTTCACCACATCAACATTAACAAATATTATTGAAAATCTTGCTCGTAATATTACGAGCTTTTGTTAACTTATAATAAAAAAAGAATTAATTATAATAATCATTTTAATTGATTATAAAAAATCAATTAAAATGAAAAAGAAGACTGCTTTCGCACTATTACATCAGAAACTTTAATGATGCCATAGTTGCAAAAATTTGCGGCAGCACTGTCAATTGTTTGCATAAAGAAAAGTTTGACGTAAATCAGTGCTGCCAAGTCATGCTTTTCTGAACGTTTTACTTTTATTATGCTTCAGAAACTACGATATTAATTTATGTTTACAAAATTCCATTTGAAATTCAGAAAATACAAATTGAAATCTATGTGAAATTTTCGTTTTTCAATTGATTGTTTCTTAATTTCAATTGATGTGTTCTGAATTTAAATGAAATTTTGAGAATATTTTTTGAATTTCATTTCTGAAAATGGAATTCAAAATGATATGTTCTTAATTTCGATTGAGTTTTCTTAAATGTCCAATGATATTCTCTGAACTTCATTTGTTATTTTCTGAGTTTCATATAGATTATTTTGAATTAAAAATTGTATTTTTTTAATTTCAAATGGAAAATATAAAAATTTATAAAGAAATAAAAAAAAAACAGTCGGTATTCTTTTTATATTATATATTTATTATATTTTCACATATTTATCGTGATTTTTCATTTTTTTTTACAATGTTTTTAAGTCATGATTTTCTTAAATTTTATATACATAAAGATAAATGGATTATATACAAGATCTTAAAAGTAGTCAGAATAGGATTGTTTTGTTAATAAATAAAAGAATATTTTTTGTTTTAGAAAATCCTTAAATTGTAATAATAAAATATAGTAGAAATAAAGCACAGAATGAAAAATAAATCCATGCGAAACCAGGTATAAAAACTAAAATGTCTCATTAGCTCAGTAGCTTAATTAAAATAAAAATTATTTATATTACATAGCAGCAACACGATGCTTAAGTTTTTCCAATTCACCGTAGATTTCCGAAGGTAAATCAGCACCAACTTGGGTCTCGAAGTATTTGCGAATATCTTCGACTTCTTGGCTCCAGAAATCTTTAGGCAACGAGAATAGTTCTTCAACGTCTACATGGCTAGCAAGACCCTCCAAATTTAATTGACCCTGGGAGGGAATCAAACCAATGGCAGTATCAACAAAGCATTCTTCACCATTAACACGGCGTAAAACCCATTCCAGAACACGGGCATTATCTCCATATCCGGGCCACATGAATTTGCCATTAGCACCCTTGCGGAACCAATTAACATGGAAGATTTTTGGAACATTACCAAGGGCTTCCATGCTTAACCAGTGTTTGACATAGTCGCCAAAGTTGTAGCCAAAGAATGGACGCATAGCAAAGGGATCGTGCATGATTACCTTACCCTGATGTTCAGCAGCAGCAGTTGCTTCACTGCGCATAGCAGAACCCATAAATACTCCATGCACCCAGTTGCGAGCCTCATAAATAAGTGGTACACCAGCTGGACGACGACCACCGAAGAGTATAGCACTAATTGGAACACCTGCAGGATCTTCCCAAGCAGCATCAATGATTGGACATTGGTTGGCAGGAGTACAGAAACGAGAGTTAGGATGAGCAGCTGGTTTGCTAGAATCCTTATTCCAAGGATTGCCCAACCAGTCGGTGATTTGAACGCCATCAGCTAAACTGCTTTCCATACCTTCCCAGTAAACACCACCATCAGATGTTGAAGCAACATTTGTGAAGATGGTATTCTTAAAGACTGTATTCATGGCTATGGGATTTGTTTCCACAGATGTACCAGGAGCAACACCAAAGAAACCATTTTCCGGATTGATAGCACGCAAAGCACCTTCATTATCAAATTTCATCCAAGCAATATCGTCACCAACACATTCGACCTTATAGCCACGAAGAGATGGATTTAACATAGCAAGATTGGTTTTGCCACAGGCTGAAGGGAAAGCAGCTGTAATGTATTTTTTAACACCATTGGGATCGGTAATACCCAAAATCAACATATGTTCAGCTAACCAGCCTTCACGTTTAGCAATAGTGCTGCCAATACGAAGAGCAAAACATTTTTTGCCCAGTAAAGAATTACCACCATAGCCGGAGCCATAGGAAACAATCAAGTTTTCTGCAGGTTTGTGTAAAATAATAGTGCGTTCAGGATCACAGGGCCAGGAGACGCGTTCAACAACACCATTGGCAGGAGTACCAACCGAATGAAGAGCACGAACAAATTCTTCTTTCTTTTGCAATTGATTCAAAACATCAGCACCCATACGTGTCATAATGCGCATAGAAGCAACAACATAAGCAGAATCAGTAATTTCAATACCAATTTTTGACAGGGGTGAACCAACTGGACCCATGCTGAAGGGTACAACATACATGGTGCGACCCTTCATACAACCAGGAAAACGTTCTTGTATAGCCTGATCCATGTCTACTTTGGAAATCCAATTACCCAAAGTACCTTTGACACCATCTTGAGGAGTGGGAATAGAATCTTCTTTGCTTTCAGTACAAATGAATGTCTTTGATTCAACGCGAGCAACATCAGCTGGATTGGTACGAGCTAACCAACAATTTTCATATTTAGGCAATGGAACAATGGTACCAGCTTCTGTCATTAATTTTAAAAGCATTTTATTTTCCATATCTGAGCCATCACATATATGAACTTGATCCGGTTGACAGAGAGCTACAGATTCGTCAACAAAGGCTTTGACACCAGTAGTGAGATAGGTTACCGAACCATATGATACATTAATGCCACGGACATGATTGAAAAGACCACAATTATCTTGATTGGCTTTGTTTGCCATGGGAAAATTGCCATTGCAGCTAAAAATATAAAAAAAGACATAGAAAATTTGTTAGTTTTGGGGTATAATATTTTCAATAAGTTTTCTACAGATTTTGGACATTATTATAAAAAAAAAATAAATTGACATATATCTAAACAATTCAGAAATGTCCTGAATTCTAGTTAAATTTTAAGAAACTTTTAATTTTTAATATAATAAAGTTTCAAGTTATTTTAAATAATTTTACAAAATTCAATTTTCTCTAAAAAAAATGTGTTCTATTCAGAAATATTCGTTAGGAGATGTAACAGTAAATTGTTTTTCATGTTACAAAAATAACTCGGTGTCGATTCGTAATTTAAATTGCGAAAGTGAACATATGTATTTTAGAGGAAAAACACAATCAGAAAAAACCCAAATTGTCACAACAGAAAAACAATAGTCTCGTTTGTTAAATTAGCGTGAAAACAAATTTTACACATTTTTCAAGTAAAAAATATTTTTTTCTATATGTAGTGTAACAGTTTTTCCACATGAAACCAAAATATCCTTCCATGGTAAAAAACAAAAATTTTTAACAGAATTTAACAATCACTAAGGTTTATTCATTAAGAAACATTTTTATATTATTATTATTAATATTCCTAAAATCCATAGATCTGAGAAGTTTTCTGTATACATATATGAACAACATTTTAGAATCCATTGCTTTTGGTCAGCATATACACAGAATAAAATTACAAAATTCTGTTTGTAATATTGAAAGACAATAACAATTAACCTTAAATGTCACTTTTTCATTGGAAAAATAGTAGTATTTTAATTAAATTTGGGTAAAAATAAATTGTACAAAATTTTCATATGAAATTCATTATTGTGAAAAATCTTTTTTCTTCCACTTCAAATACGAACAATTTACTATTTTTAACTGTTGGCCCTTTGTTTTTCTTTTTCATCAAAAATTTTAAAGAATATTTTAAATACTTACATTGGTTTAGCTTGTTCAATGAATTCTGGCATTTTGTTTTAGTTTTGAAAATTTTATAAAATAACTAATAATAACACTTAATATAAGTATTTTTTTTTTATTTAAAATGTGTAACAATACACGATCACAATTGAATATATCACAATTTTTTTTTTAAGTTTTGTTCTAAATGTTTTTTGTTGTGTGATTCTATATTTTCATATGTTCCTCCAGAGTTTTTTGTCAAAAATTAATTTTGTTTTTAAATCACTGAGACTTTCACTTGATCTTTCCATTTACTCAGACCTCGAGTAACTGATGCCACGCTCAATATTGTGATCGCTTTTATACCCAGTGGTGTATGGAAAGGCAATGCATGTTAAGATTGGGAAGGCAGGCAGGCGTCGTAAAATGTGTATTTGTTTGTATTTTGATATTTCGTTTTGTTTTTATCGTCTAGAGACGGCTAGAACTCGTTAATTTAGTTCGGTTTGTTATTGTTGCCTTATCTCTTTACTATATCATAATAATAATAAAAGATCGGCGTCGGTTCGGGTCTATTGTATTTGGGTTGATTGCTAATTTTTTAGATTTGTTATTGTTTCATATTTGCGATTGTATGTGTGTGTTTTGGAAATATCGAAACGGGGGTAAAACTTCGTATGTTGATTGGTTATAATATGGAGGCTCGTCTGTTTGTTTTGGCCATTAGGTGTGTGTGACAATCTCTCACACAAACCCAAATTTTCTTGTTTTTTAATATTGTTTTTTTGTTGTTGTTGTTGGTGATAAATTTAAGTTTTGTTGTATTTTCGTTTTTGTAATAATTTGGCGTGAATAGCAACAAGTTTTGCTTGAAAATTGTATATATTTTTTGAGTTGTATAAATAAACGAACACGCAGAAAAATAAAGATGCTAACCGAGATAAAAAGTGTATTTTAGTAGATACAACCAATACAATCGGTTGGAATAAACATATTCAAATGTAAATCTTCAATATTTTTGGGAATTGCATACAAATTCTGTTGTATCAACAGAATTTTGTTTTGAAGTCGTAGTAACCAAATTTCAGTTGGAATCCCAGAAAAATAGTTTGTGTCTAAAAACTACATACACACAAAAAGAATTTATAGAGCATATTGCCTTGGCTGGCATAGGTAACCCATTTTTGTGTGATTCTAAGGAAAATTGTTTATTTTCCTACAGACAATAGGTTATTCATACTGTACGTTTTTTCCTATTGGCAATGCAAATTTAACAATGGAGAATAGGCAATTCTTCGAAAATCAATTTTAGGGCTGTACGAAGTAATTTTGAGTAAAGTCTGGTAAAATGAGAGTAAGCAAAAAATTCTCTCACAAAACCATAAAAATGACCAAAATACTGCGAACGCACAAAACCACATTTGATACCCAAAAAAAAACGTCAAATTTATTCATATTAAAAAACAACTTAATTAATAATTAAAATTTGAAATGGCAAATATCTATTAACATTTTCAAATGAATTTGTCATTATTAAGAAGGAAAAGTTGTTTATAGTAAACTTTTATTTAACTTTAATATTTTTTCAAAAATGCAAAACAGTTAATTTATTAGCAGCAGCTGATGATTTGACAATTTTACAATTTTACCCAAACAAAAAGTACGGGTAAGTTCTGTTAAAAAGAGAAACACAATTAATTACTCTCTCACGAACGCTCTCATTTACACAATTTTTGTTACAAGAAACGCTTTCTGGTAAGATTGGGTTCCCTCGGGCACCCGCGGTAACGTACGTCGAACACACCTTTTGTTTGTTTGATTTGTCATTTGTCATTTGCCGTTTGAAATTTGACATTTTTGTTATTTTTTCTTTATACAATTCACATATTTTTGGATTTTACGAACCAATACATGTAATCTCTTTAAGGTAAATTCTTGTTAAATTATATCCAAGATTTGTAACTGATGTGAATACCTTTTAAAATTTTATGGCGCTGACATATAGCTAGGTGGACCCTGCCCAAAGATAGATAGTGTAACTGGGGATTACAAAAGTACTGATATATTTCACTCTATTTCTCGCATCATATTTTAAACATATGTATTTACCCACATATAAACGATTATATATGTGCTTCTATGAATACTCCATATTTAACCGAATAAGCTAAAATTATTGAACCTAATGGCACCACTTTTAGATGCTTAACAAACAAATGTATTTGGCTGTGAACCGTGGTTATGTATAGTCCATATAAAGCCAAAGTTGAAATGGGATTTCCGCAGGAAAAGGTCTTTAGAATTTAAAATTTTTTTTATTAGAAAAGTCCGTAAAATTCAATTTATTATATGAAACATACATCAGACTTTTAAATATTTACTATGGGATATACATATTCCTTTATATCCAAGGTTGTATATCTGATGGTTTTTTCCTTTTGAAAAACCCTCAGATTTTATGGACTTTTCTAGAAAAATAATCAGACTCTGTAGACTTTTTCCTGTAGGAATGCTTAAGGACTTTCGGAGGAATTTTTCCTAGAGAAAAACCTTCAGATTCTATGGGACTATTTTCTATAGAAACCCTACAGATTCTGAGGACTTTTTCGTACAAACAAATTTTTCGAGTAGAAAACCCCATACCTTAAAGTTTTCCATACAGAAAACTGTTGTTATAGAACACTCAAAGACTTTTTGGGATAATAGGTATTTTCTGTAATAAAAACTACTTCCCTTCAGTGTTTTTCCGTAGGAAAAAGTTTTAAGAATCTGAGCATTTTGATTGTGTTTCTATACGAAAAATTTCTTAAATCTGAGGCCGTTTCTATAGGCAATAGTGTGAATCTAAAAGTTTTTCTATAGGGACAAGTCCTCAGAATCTTAAGTTTTTAGCAGCACAAATACTTAAGATTCTGAGGGATTTTTAAGGGAAAGTGCTCGGAGACTGATGAAGAAAAAACATAAACTGAGGGATTTTCTATTAGAAAAAGTCATCAGATTCCGAAATTTTTTTCTGTTGAAAAACTCTTTAAAATTTTAGACTTTTTCTAATAAAAAATCCTGTTTTTGTAAACTTTTTCTATAAAATGGAAAAATCCTCACATCATAATAAAAAAAAACCTGTTTCTGTAAACTTTTTCTATAAAAAACCCCTAAGACTTGAGGACATTCTGCTGTAGAAAAGCCCTCAGATTCTGAGAACTTTTTAAAATGGAAAAATCCTCAGATTCTGAGAATTTTTGCCTTTAGATTCTTAAGAATTTTCCTACACGCAAAAAGAAGCTAAAGAATTTTTCCTATACAAAATTTCTGGAAATCTGAGAACATTTTCTAATAGAAACCCCTTCAATATCTGGACTTTTTCTAGTAGAAAAACACCTCAGATTTAAAGGACGTTTTTTATAAAAAAAAAACCTTAAGAATCTTTTTTTTTTAAGAAAACACCTCTATACCCCCTAAACCAACGATTCCCGAATTCGGGGTCGCGAACACCTGGGGGGTGTGTAACTGCATACAAAGGGGTCCGGAAAGAGTTTGGAAAAAATTCTTTAAAAATAAGAAGGTAATAATAAATAATCTTTCATGTTATCTTTGTATTTGAAAAATCAAAAAAAGGAAACTGATAAAAAGTTATGGTATTCCAATTCTTAAGACTTTTTAGACTCCGAAATTTTTTCTTTTTAATTAAATACACATTATTTTTTCATTTACTCTATAGAACACGCTCAAGAATCGATTTTTCCTATTAAAAAATCACAGATACGAAGAAGCTTTTTAATAGAAAACACCTCAAAATCATAGAGTTTTAAGGTTTTTCTAGGGTAATTTAATTGAAAGATTATTCCAAAAATTTTATCTGGTAAATCTTTTAAATCTTGAAAATTCTACGATTCCATCTGTAGTATTTTTACTACTTATATTTTTTCTGAAAATCTTCGGATTTAAATGTTTTTATTAAAATAAAGGGTTTTCCAATAGGTACTTGACAACTTTGAATGTAATTTGTGAACGCACTATTTCACTGATCATCTAACTGTTACTTTCCTTATTTTTCAGTAAACTCAACATTTTCATCATTGTAAAGTACAGGAACAAACAACGTATGCAAATTATAAAAATGTACTACCGGAATTCGGAGTCGGTGACCGCAACCTTAAGAGCGTTAACTCCAATTTCCGGTCGTTATTCTTGCCCCAGTAGACAAGCAATAACAAGTTTAGTGCAAAAATTTGAGTCTACATATTCATTGTGTGATGCTGCCATGCCAGTGAGACAACGGGTTGGTCGAAGTGACGAAAATATCGCTGCCGTTCAGGCGTCAGTAGCAAACGATCAAAATGTCGATTCCTCGGCGTTCTTAAGAACTGGGCATCGTCAAGACTTTATGGCGAATTTTGCGTAAAGATCTTAGTTTACACCCATACAAGATCAAGCTGACTCAAGAATTGAAGCCGATGGACCATTTGAAGAGAAGTACGTTATCCGATTGGGCTGTAGAGAAGATGCGCACAGATGATGAATTTCATCGTGGTGAAAATCCACATGTACTTCATGAATCAACAAAAAATAACTGTTTGGAGCGGTTTGCATGCCGGCTGCGTCATTGGGCCATATTTTTTCGTCGACAATAACGATCGTCACGTTACTGTGAATGGCGATCGTTATAGCGCCATGGACTTGGGCGACATGTGGTTTCAACAGGACGGTGCCACAAGCCACACAGCACACGTTACAATCGATTTATTGAGTAAGTTTGGTGAGCGTGTTATCTCAAGAAATGGACTAGTCAATTGGCCGCCTCGTTCGTGCGTTTTAACGCCTCTAGACTTTTTTCTTTGGGGCTACGTCAAATCATTGATCTATGCCGTTGGAAGAACTCAGAGTCAACATTGAACGCGAAATAGCGGCCGTTACGGCCGAAATGTGTGACCGAGTCATCGAAAATTGGGTCCAACGAATCGACCGCTGCCGACGAGTTCCATTCATAAATGTTTTGATTGTATTTTAAGTCGATCATAATGTTTTGGAAATATCTCAAATGGTTTGCGTTTTATTTAAAAAAAGTTGTCAAGTCCTTATTGGAAAATCCGCTATATTTTTTTTTTTTTAATTTGGGGGTTCTTCAGCCAGTAAAAATGCCTCAAGGGGTCCGTGAAGTGAAAGTTAGTGGGAACCACTCCTCTAAATCCTTCTATAGAAAACCCCTCAGATTTTGGGGACTTTTTCCTAGAGAAAATCGCATAAATATTTTTTTTTGTATATTGTGGTAATAATATAATTTTTTGCAATATTTTAATTATTTTTTAAGTTATTATATATTTTTATCTATTATAATTAATAATTTTGATAAATTTCATTCTACTGGGCTTTTTGCAATAAAAAAATTCCTAATATCAAAGTTTAATTACCAAAATTTTGCACAAGTCACTTTTCGAACATAAATGTCATACAGGAACTACCTATTTTTTATAGTTTAAGGCAGTATTACGTATAGTTTTTTTTGCGTGTACATATTTTGCTAAGAATTTTTTTAAATAATAAATTTTCCAATATGCACTTGTGAAAACACAACAAATTTTGTTGCCTTATCTAAAACATTTACACAGTACAACCAAATAAGAAAATTTTGTAGCACCGGGGAAGTGACACATTATATTTAATATAACTTTAGGACGCAGATTACGAATACGTATTGGCTTGAAATGTTAAAGTATCGCATAAATTAAGAAATGATAGCAAATAAATTATGTAGTTGGAAAAGGGGGGAGGTTATTTTTCTTTTCTGCGAAGCCCTGTGATCAATGGAATCCTCGTCTTGATGGGGAGAACGGGGACGATGGTTGTGGTGTACCCCGACGAAGTTGGGCTACTGATCAGGTCGAAATTTCTTCAAACAAACAGGGATCTCATAGAATCGGTGATTGTGAGACTATTAGGGGGGTCGGAGAGTCAATCAGGAGGCAAATTACCCAGGTATGATTCAGGACTCGAAACTTTCTAAGAGGAACGGATGTGTACATCCTAAAATATATCAGATTTGATTTGTCGCATGTCCGATGCATTTAGTGTTTAACTGTGTTATTGATTGTTTAGTATATGGTTTCATTTTATTATTAATTTTGTTTGATTGTTGTTGACCTGAGCCAAAAATTTTATTGGAAATTGATAAGAAAAAACTCATAAATTTTAAAAAAAACAAAGAAAACAACGTATATTTATAGTTTATTATTGCGTCCAAAAATTTATTAATATTCATAATTAGTTGCCATACACATTTATACATAACTTGTTTTTAAACCCCCTTAAAACTTTAAGAACTAAATTCGAAAACAATACGCTTTCTTAATTTCTAATTATATATCAACTTTGTACTTTATATTGTTTACATTTAAAAAAGAGGCACTTTGAACATATAAAGTTTATTTAGATATACTATGTAATAAATCTACGAAAATTAACAATTAAGTAAAACCCGTTGAAGACGAATTTGTATAAGACGAATTATCGGTTAAAAGTAACTAATTTAAAAATCCTGACAAAACCTCTATTAGGACGAACTATTTCAGATAGTCCAAGAAACAAAGGTTTTTATAATTTCCTATTTTTAATATAAATTCTAAACTAATATTATAGTCATACTGATGCAAAAAAAAAAAACAAAAACAAGTTAAATAAAATTTGAATAAAAACAAAATTAATAAAATTTGATCTTTGTTTATAATGGTAAACTGATAGATCTCAAAATAGTAAATATAATTGTCGTATTTTTAACATTTTAAAATGTGCAGCATACTTTTGTTAATTCACAGCACGTCAGCGATCCTTACCAATTTTAGATTTGCTTTTCAAATTAGGAATTTTTATATTAAAATATCCATCTGAATCAACAAAATTTTTGCATCAGACTTGAAATTTCATATTTCGTTACGAATAGTTAAAAATTTTGTAATATATTTAGAATAAATCTAAACATTTTTCCTTTTTAATAAATTTGTTTAACCTTTTTTGTAGCAGATGTTTCAATTTAAAATTTCAGCGTCAGGAGCTTTCACACATATTTAAGGCGGACATAAAATACCTAAAAAAAATACTCTGCAGGAGAAATTTACGTACATGCCAAAATTTAAGTCTTTCCTCATTTATAATCCCATTTTTACCGCGTTCAAGGTTTTTGGGCAAGACGTTAAATGAGACATTTACCAATCTTTTTGCCGCTTCCAGTAAGGAGGCACATACATGTAATTTTTCAAATTAAGCAATTTTTGATAACAAAGTTCTGGCAACACCTCTTATAAGAGGAAGATTTCTCCGTTGTTCCACTCCAGTGAATATCTACTCCATTGTGATGAACGTTACTTTTCATAACATGTCAGACTTCTGGCTTTTAAGTTTCCAAATATAAATCAATGATTTCAAAGAGTATCTATGAAAGTGTTCTTACTCGTACATAATTGCTTTTATCTTTTGAAGCATTTCAGATACAGGTTGTACATCATAATTAAGCTATCTAATGACGCCTAGGCAGAAAAATACGAAGAGCACAGTACTGACACGGTATTAGAGACGATAGTACTTGTATTGTGTCTCACTTTTAACTATTACAGTGTCGAAATGATAACAGCAATATACACTTGGCCGTAGGTATTTACCTACATTGGTAAAGCGTTGTAGTGTGGTATTTTCCCAGTACTTTTAATTAAATATATGCAGTAGTGTGCCATTATTTTAACTAAGGTGGTGAAACAGCTTGAGATATCTTGTCTCGACTGAAGTCAGTGTTTAAGATAAAGGATTGGTCCGTTTCTTAGTAAAATTAAAACCTACATGAGATCGCAAGCGACTTTTGGGCTTCAGTGTATGTCCTATTTTTTCATATGAGTCAGTTTACTTCTGATTTTTATTTTTCAATCAAACCTAATTTAATTTTTTTGTGGAAAAGATTAAAAATAAGTATGATATTAACATGAATTATATCAATTTTCCAAAACGAACGATAAGATATCATAATTCTAATGTTATAATTTCAAATTAAATGATTTTGGAAGCATTAATTTTTAATTAAAAATAATGAAAATAAGTTTAAAAAAATTAGATAGTTTATTTATTGTTTCGGTCCCATTTTCATAGAAATATATGGACCTTCTTCGCAAACAATGATTATTTACAACTTTGTACTTATATACATACATATGTATTGTATATGATTCCTGCGAGAAAAATGGGCCAGTTGGGAATTGGGACATGTCCCGTGATAGGTGAAAACTGGACCGGTTCCGAAAATTCATATCACGAGATAGGTGATAACGGGACCGGTTCCTAAGGTACCTACCATGTGACCGGTTAAAAAGTAATGAAATGTTCTTTTGCGTTGGTTCTGTGATATATTCTTTTGGGTTAGTTATGTGAAACGTTCTTTTAGAGCAATCCTGTGACATATCACCCATGTTAAAGTAAACGGTAATTTTCTAATAAAAAACAATGTGTTAATTTTTATATATTATTCGATCTCTATGTTTTAATTATATCCTAATAAACATTCAAAGGTTTAAAATTCAAGTGCTTTTAATATTTGCTTATATTGTGCTTTATTTTAAGTGATTTTTACCGTCAAAATATAGTTCATACAAATAAAAATAATATGTTTCATGACTTTCGTTTATTGTCAATATTTTACAATAAAATTAAAATTTTGTTCAAATTTACAATTTTCCTGTGAAGATTTCTAAAAAATTTGAGTTTCTTCCATGGATTTTTACGAAAAGCTAAGCCAAAACCTCATTTATTTGGAGCTAAACTCTGTGCTTACATCATCTTTTTTCTTATTTCAGAAAGATTCTACAAATTTCTACGCTTCTAAATAAAAAAATTATTAGTGAAAAAACATCGAAAGTCAAAAATCAAGATGAAATATACAAAACTAAAGTTATAAAAATGTATATATGTTAAAAAGATTTAATAAATTGTACCAAAAACAAACTTTACCATGTTTTATGGTTTTGATTAAACTAGAAGTTAGGGCTTGAAAACAAGGGTAATTATTATGTTGTTTCAACTTGAATTAAACTGTGATTCAAGGCTTGAATTAAAATATATTTTCACTGTTATGTTCGACTTGAATTCCAGTGTCCGTTTTGCTGGAATATGCTATAGAATTAAAGTGTAATTAAAGTATAAATCAAGGCTTTAAATTGGAAAAAAATGGCTTGAATAACACTTGATTTTGGCTTTAATTCCAGCAAAAATGTTTATTGGGATATCTTTGGAATATATCACACTAATTTTTTAAATCAAAAAAATTGTGAGGATCAGCGCCAGAGGGAGTACACACTTTCGACCTGATCTCCTTATGAACCAACCAACCCACAAACAACTCATAGTTTAAACAGGTTATGTATCAAATACTCTAATGAAAATGATTATGCGAAACTCCCTTTCACAGCTATTGAATGATTACCCTTACGTTAGCAACCATCTTCGATTTCCAAAGCACAAATTGACAGGATTGCCATTCCCCTCCATTTTTTCCATTTAAAAAATTAGTGTTTACTATTCCTTGTAAGATTTATTTATGATCTTGAAAATATTTTTTCATAAGTCATCAAATAAAATTCTCTTGATATATCAGCTGAATAGAAAAGCAAATTACTTTCTTGGAAATGTTATTGAAGCACTTATACCTGTATATTGTTAAAAAGTTAGATACAAATATTAGGGTTTTTACTCTTGGTAGTAAAATACCCTTGTTGACCTTAAAAAGGTTGTAGATATAATAAAAGTACTACCATTTACTACACCACAACAACTAAAATTTACTAGGCTGTGGTTAAAATACAAGATCAAAAGGTATAGTCAATGACGGACCGTTTTTTCCAACAAAAAACGGATTTATGTAAATGACTATACTTTTTAATTTGAATTATATTTTTTTTTCTTTTAATATATTTTTAAGGATATGTAATAAAATAAAATAACAAAAAAAAAAAAGCTTTTACAAATTTAATTAAATGAAATATTCCTCTCCAGCATAACTAGCACCTCTATCCATCACTGCGGTTATGTCCCATTGAATACCATGAAAATATAAAACAAAATTTTAATTAAGGTTTAATTAATGGCGTTTACGAAATGATGTAGCATACAAATCAAATTCGCATATTTTTTTAACAAAATCTATTGGCAAACAATATTTTTATTTGCAAAATTCCATAAATTTTCGCACATCACCGTAAAACATCTTCTAAATTTCATAAATATTTACCTCATAGATATAACTTAAAATTATTTTCGGTGTGAGATGTAAGAGTGCATCTATTTTACCAAACTTGAGCGCGCGACCCGTATAATAATCACATACATGTTTTTATTATTCGCGTTTGACACCAAAACGAACTCAAAAGCAGCGAAAGAAAAACTAATGAAATCCGAGGAAGTCCGTATTTGACGGATGCTCCAAAACGGAGTCAAAACGTATTGTCGTCGAAAATTCAATTATACGGTCTGTTAATGTTCTGTTTACGAACAAGCTTTGACAGATACGTATTTACGGTCCGTAAACGTGCAGTTGAAGCCGGATTCATGAATCCGTACGTGTCGGACAGTCCGTAAAAATGTTTATTGGGATTGTTAATTTAAACAAATTTAATAAACTGTTGTAAATTTTCAGAAAACAGTATTGCCACAGCACCTTTTGAACGTAAACGTGAGGATGTTATTAGTTTGTGCTTATGTTTGTAACTACCAAAATTATTGGACTTAGATCCACCAATGGAATCACTTTCTGAGCCGATTTTGGATTACACGGTGTTACAAAAAAAATCCCTGGGGTATTATATTAATTTTCTGATAGGTATTGTCGAGTAGAACAAAAATCTGTATTTGAAATTTTCCAGGCACGTCAGATTTAAGCTCTCATTGCTAATTGTTGTTGTAATTCTAATTTGAGTTTAATATAACAGTGATTTACAATTTATAGTCCTCAGAGTATATCAATCACATTTATTATAGTTAGTATATATCAAAAAATATACAGTGCAAATAAAATACCACTTATGTTTAAATTCATTATTTTATATTAACTAAGAAAACCCCTCCAAAATCTTTTTTAAGAAACATTTTCAGTTTTCGGAATGTAAAGTTTTGTACAAATAACAATCTGACTCCAAGCAAAAAAAGTTTGGCAAACTCTGTTGTCCCAATTTGCTCCACATTGCATTTACAAAATTTTACCTGCTAACTTCTAGCAAAACATCACTAGACAGAGAGCAAAAAAAACTAGAAAAATAATGTGCAAGCAATTATGCAAAAATTTAGGTTTAAAAACAAAACTAATAACTCTCTTTATTTCTAACGGATTTTTTAAAACAAAGTTGAATTTTACTCAGTAAAATTTCTGTATAAAATAATGCGTAGGAACATCATATTAAGAAATTTGTATTTTGCAAGAATTTTGGTTTGATACAATATTTAATAACTTAGTCATTTTTCAACGGATTTTAAAACCGTAAATTGCATTTTACTCCTAACTAAATATGCTACTAATATAAATTATAACGCTGTACAGTTCCCATATAAAAAAAGTGCGTAAAAATATCGCCAAAGTTAAAAAATGTCGAAAAAAGTGGTAAAAAAATGACTTTGGTGCAGAAATACATACATATTTTTGGATCAAAACATATAATTATATATATCATAGGTATAAGTCTCTTCTATCCAAATCCGTTTATAAAATTAAAATCGGTTGAGAACCAACTGAGTTACCCGTTATTAAGTGCACAGAGGTCCGAAAAACCGGTTTTTTACCCGTATCTCAAAATTCTGACGTGCCTGGAAAATTTCAAATACAGATTCTTGTTCTACTCGACAATACCTACCAGAAAAATAATATGATATCCCAGGGATTTCGACTTCATTCTTTTTTGTAACACCGTGTTATCCGTCCGTCCGCCTAACCATTTAAAATGTTTTATTAAATCACAGGTCGCAAATATAAAGATACTTACATGACATTTGGCACATAAGCTTTTGTTGACCCAAGGACAAAATCATTACGTTTTGCATTATTTGCAAGAATATATTAATGAGTTACCGAACGTCACTAACGTAATGCATGATTTATACACGTAAAGTAATAATGAAAATATTTTTGAAAATCTATTTTTCAGACTCATTACTTTGTGTTTTTTTTTGTAAGCAAAAGGGTAATATTTGTACGTTTCGACATCACTAACAAAAACACGATGCGCAACTATTTATGTTTAAAGCAACCAAACATTATATGCGTTGATAGCTCAGATAGAAGAGTTCTCGACAGGCAACCAGAACTCCCTGGTTCGATTCCCATCATGACCACGTTATTTATATTTGATAACGTTTAATGTGTGTTAATTATTGTTTTTCAATTATATTTTTATGAGAATCTATTTTTAGACACTACTTTTCTTATCCTCATAACCATATAAGTAACCAATTTCTTTATCACCTCTAATGTAATGGATATATACATTACTTTGAGGCTCATCGCCTGGAAAATTCATCCATGAAGTAAGGTGAAAAGTAATGCATCGGCCCCAATGGATATACATTACTTTACAGAATATGTGCGCATACCTCCATAGAAAAGTCCTCTCTAAATTTGGCTAAAATGGTAATAAGACATACAAACCCGTTGGCATTGGTTTGTGTGTATAGGTTTTGAAGAATCATGCCATGAAATTTAAAAGAACCGGTATTTGCTTAAATGAACTTTTTCTGCGCACACATGAATTATCTAACCCCTTCCCTAAATCGTATTATGCTGTAAGGTATCACATGTTCGGGGTTGGCCGAATAAAATTTTGTTTACTTGTTTTTGTTTTGTAAAAGTCAAAGTTAATTTTTCAGCACGAAAATATCCGAAAAAACAATATTTTCTTTTTTATGCTATCAGAAGCATTCGTGGATGAGTCTGTAATATTAAATTCCTTGCTACTGATGAATATTTTGTGTTATGAGTATTTTTTGACCATTTTTAGTAAAAAATTCTAATATTTTTAAATATATCAGAAATTATTTAAGAATATGTTGTCCAGTTAAAACAACTGAAGTTTTTCAAAAGTGTAAACAATGTTTATTTGGAATTTTAACTTTTGATTACAACTGAAAATTATTTATTGTTTTCTCAGAATACATTAATGCATTTAATACTTGAAACGCTGTTGTCTTTATAATATGTAGATGATCCAATGTAAAAACGAAATATCCCAGCAAAACTTGCTATTGTCAGGTAATAGAAAATGAAAAAAGAAAACAAAAACTGTAAGTATGAGTGCGGGTCAATAAGTCCGTGAATTTTTGAATTTCCAGCCTCTTAACTAAAGAACAACACTGCTCCTGTCAACAGGTATCTGTCAGTTGACTTCTGTCAGAATATGAACAAGCTACGCCTTTTTGTCATTTAATGACCTTGACAAATTTTATTTTTTGGAAGGGATAAAAAATTGTAGAATCGTTGGACAAAGTGTATAGAGCTTAAAGGAGACTATGTGGAAAATAAAATGTTTTTCTTTATCATTGGAGGTAAATGGTCACCCAAAGCTTACGAGCACAGACATAAATAAGTCCTTACGAAGAGAGTGCTGAAATGAATAGGTTTTTGTAATATTCACTGCCAAATAAACATCGAAAATGTTAAAATTCAAGTGCTTTCAAAATTGCTTGTTTTGTCTTTTATTTTAAGTGTTTTTTTTAAGCCAAATCAAGTTTATACTAATAAAAATAATTAGTTTTATGTTTTTCCTTGTTTGTCAATATTTTTAAATAATATTAAAACATTTGCTCAAATTAACAATTTTTCTGTGAAGATTTTTATAAAATCTGATTTTCTTCCATGGATTTTAACGAAAATGTAAGCCACATTTATTTGAAGCTATGCTCCGTCCTTACAATATCTTTTTTCTTATTTCAGAAAGGTTCTACAAATCTCCACGCCTCAAGATGAAAAAGGTGATGAAAACATCAAAAATCAAGATCTAATATACAAAGATCTAATATACAAAGATCTAATATATAAAAAGAATATGCGAATGTAAATAAATTGTACAAAAATCAATCATTACCGTGTTTTTATGGCTTTGTTTAGACTAGAAGTTAGGGTTTAAAAATAAGTGTTTTTATTATGTTGTTTGAACTTGAATTGAACTGTTATTCAAGGCTTGAATTAAAGTATATTCTCACTGTAATGTTCGACTTGAATTCCAATGTCCGTTTTGCTGGAATATGCTATTGAACTAAATTGTAATTAAAGTATAAATCCTTGAAATTGAAAAATATGACTTGAATTACACTTGATTTTAACTTTATTTCCAAAAATAAGTACATACATATTTGTAAAGAGTGAAATGTTTGTAAAGAGTGAAGTAGGCCATGTATGAATGAACAAAGAATGAACAAATAATGGCTTCAATCAAAAATTAATAAAAATCGGAGTACAATAATAAAAAAGTGTATGTTTTATTTCCTTTTCTTCATTATATATAAACATAATAAACAATAATTCACACTTTTTAAACATACGATATAAAACAATTTTTGGTCCACTTACTATAATAAGGGTCATCAGTTTATGCTGACTTGAAATTAGTCCAAAATTTTTTGAGGAACAATACTTTTATATGGTGAACTTTATTTGGCTTAAGGTTTTTGAAAAACATTTTTTTTTTAAATTTTAGGAAAAATTTTATTCCATTCCGATATTTCGATCAAAATAGTTGATCATCATCCGGAATAATAAATTAAAATTTTTTGTATTGTGTATGGTTGAGTAGCAATCTTTTTTCTGTAGAATTTTTAAACTAATTCTACGCACTGTTTTTTTCTTTCATATAATCCTCACAAGGAGTTTCCCCGCAGAAATACTATCAGGTTTTAAGGAATTTTCGACAGAAATATCTTAAGAGTTTTGATTTTGCTTTAGAAAATACTATCTGGTTTAAAATGCTTTCTATTGAAGACAATTCGAACAATATGAATATTTTTGTAAAACGATCAAAGTTTTACTTACAAGAAAAGTAGCCCAACCTAAATACCACGATTTTTATGAAATTTGGATATCAAAATCGTTGTTAAATATTTTAAAGTTTTTCAATTTGTCAAAAATCACTACAAATCAGTACTTAATATATTTCATCAGTGACCAAAATATCAAAACATATACATATTGAATGAGCACAAATGGTCACCCTAACTATAATTCAAAGTGAAAATAAACTAATATCAAAAGTCCAAAGTATTATTGGTCTAGTCAAAATAATTGAAGTCGTGTCTTTATCATTGTAGTTAAATTTAAAAATAACAAAGAACACGAAGTTGTCAACAAGATTATTATTCTAAAATATCGTTTAAAATTATTTTATATTCGACAATATGAATTTTAATTCGTTATTTTATTTCCTAGAAAAAAAAAATACGTCACCACTTCTAGATGGATACTCAGTTAGAACTGTAGATGGTTCAAAACTGGTTAAAAGCAATTTTTTCTAAAACCAATATTTTGCCTACTACTTTTAATAAATAAATGCCCCGGTAAAAAAATTGATCTGTAGCAATATTTAATTATATCCAATTTGATATTCTTTAATATCTGCTGTAATATGTAGATGACTTTATTTGATACGAATATATTAGGGGATTTAGTAAGATCTTAATTGATCTGAAAAAAGGCAGATCAAATAAGATTCAGCAAAATATTTAGAAGGATATCTATTGATCCAAAATATGGCAGATCAAATTAGATCCAGACATATATTTGAGGATTTAAAAGGATGTAAATTGATCCGAAATATGGCAGATCAAATTAGATCCAGAAATATATTTGGAAATTTAAAATTATCCACATTGATCCGAAAAATGACATATCAAATTAAATCCAGCAATATATTTAGGAATTAAGTAAGATCCAAATTTATTCAAAAATTTTCAGACCATATTGTATTAGATTAGATCCAACAATATAATTTATACAGAATTTAGTTTATTAAAAAAAACAATACTTTCGCCAAGATTTTTACTAGGTCTGCCAGAGTTGTAGTGAGCTAAGCACTCAGCAGCTTCCCGAGTAAAAAAGTTTATATATAATCATATCTGGCCTTATCTAAAAATATTTGATCATATATAAATACATATGACTTATACAGAACCATATCTTCTTATATATGGCTTATATAGGTCCATATATAATTATATATGATACAATATTGGCAAACAAATTTCAGATATTCTTATATATAGTTCCATATCTAGAGTATTTTTGTTGTTTTAAATGTTATAATTATTTTCCCACATTTTATTTATGATTATATATAATATAATAAATATATAATTTAATATAAAATATATTTTTATAAAATATGTGAAAACTAAGCAGCAAACATTGTATTTACTTTTGCTTAGAAAAATAAGAGAAATTCTTTCATAAGACATTATTTGAAAAATTTAATTTTTTAGAAATATTTTAGCTTGTCGCGACTTAATTTGCTGTCGTCGAAACTGACAGTTTTGAGTGATTATAGGATATAAATTTCCGGAGTTTTTTCGATAATAACATACTTTAGTTTTGTTAAATAAAAGTTTAGTTATCGTCACTGTTAAAGATATAGAATATGGACAACAATGTTTTTTTACATTTGTTCACTACTTTTTGTTGTTGTTGTAGTTCCATAGAAAAAAAAAACACAAAAAACAACAACAAATCTTTATACCAAACTAAATAACGATTAAAAATCATTTTGTTGAAATGTGGTTTTTATATTTTTGCTCATAACTTTTTTGTTACGCAAGTTTACAAATTCCGGTCAACTTTTGGATCAGAGCCATAAAGTGTTTCACATAATTCATATCTTCCATTTAAAAATAAAGGAAGATAAATTTTTTTTCAAAGAAATATTTATATTAACTTTTTTATACATTTATTCGAAATAATTTACTATCGTTTACCGATTTTTTTCAGTTTCATGTATTTTTTTCATTTGTTTGAAACTTGATAAAAATTTACCCACAAAACGGAAACTTGTGGATTATTTGTCTCCGTAACAGTTATTACAAATTTAAATTTTGTTTGCTGTCTGTTTCAAAAAAAATATTCAAATAATTTTAATTTGGTTTTTTATTTAAATTGGTTGTATATATACAAAATTTTTCAATACAAATTACAAGAACTTCATAAACACACATACATACACAAAAACATTCACACAAAAAGTCTCTATAGCTTCATATGCATACATACATTTTGTATTGTACGACTACATATATTAAAAAAAAAAACAAAAAATACAAAAACGGAAATAATTTCAAATAAATGAAAAGTAAACAATTATTTTTTAAGGATTGGTAGGTAAAATTTTGACATTTATTTTAACTGATTATATCATTTGTTTCTTACGGATGTGTCAGTTGATTAATCAACATTTAAAAATAAATAACAAATGGCATTTAATTTAAATGAAATTTACGTAGACCGGATTTTAAATGAAATATCATTTCTTTTAAAAATTTTCAGTTATTTTAACTTACAAACTTTTTTAAGAGTATACAAACACATCCGGCACCAGATCTAATTAGATTTAAGTAGATCAGATCACATATAATATTTTTTACACGGGATATCCAAGATAATTTAGGATCAGAGTGTTATATTGGAATACTTAAAAATATTTTTGTAGTAGATTCAAAAAAAAAAAATAATAATAAAATTAAATCTTGAGCTCAAATCTCTTGATTAAGTGGCTTGCATCACATTAGTTGCCGGGGAAAATTGTAAGTCTTTGTTTGTCTTATTAGAAAGAAAATTTACTGCTAATAATGATTTTTGATCTCTTTAATTCAAATTCTATTTGAAATATCAAAATTTTTGAGCAAAATTACATAAACTCATATTTTCCAGTTGTCCGTTTTTTAAAACTTCAGGGCCGATGAGGCACATTTTTTTAAAGACATAGTTTTACAATATTTTTATGCTAAGCACGAACAACTTCTATCAGGTCAGTAGAGATTCAGACAGGACCGGTCTAAAATGACCTATCTTGCATCCTGCCCCGTAACCAATGAAAACAGGACCTGGGTATGTACTTTCCCTGTAATTTCAAGGCAACAATTTTCGTACACATACAAACATATGTTAACTTTCGAAAATTTTCAACTTATATATTTTTTATTTTTAACTTATTTTTATTTAAAGAAATCGAATGAAAAGATTACAAAATTTTTATATTTTACTTGTAAAAAAAAACAATATTATTAATAAGGCTAGTTGGTAGCGTGCTAGCTTATCAGTGCGGGGGTCGTGGGTTCAATTCCCACCAGAGGCTCTGGTCTGTTTTCGCTACAACGAGACGATGGCCTTTGTTGCTGGTGCTCGGTTAGAGTATTAAGATATAATTTGTAACTATATGAATTAAAATAAAAAAAAAAATAAATAAAAGGAACTAATTTGGCGGATACCTTACAGTTCGACTTAAACAGATTTTACTATATTATAATACATTTTTGAGAAAGTAGTGATTTATCTTATTTACTTTTCTGGACTGTTTAAAAATTAATAAATAAAACATTTAAATTAATAAATGTATATACTGCTTTGAAATGGCCACGTTAATTAAAGATTTAAATATAATTAACTTTACTAAATATTTAAGTTAACTTCAAATATAAATTACTGTATAAGTTTTTTATTATAATCTTGTTTGTTTTCTTTGTGGTAATTAATAAATAGGAGCTTTTTTCTTATATTTTTTTTTGTTAATTTAAACATTTTTTCGCTAATCGAGTTAATTTACGTCAATTCTAAAGAAGTGTTTTTTTTATAAACAACTTGGAACACATTCGTATCAGTTTAGTGTCTTCCTTTTTTTTTAAAATAGACCATTATTGTTGACTGACATTATGAAACGAGAGCGATCTCTATAGGGAGAATTAGGGTAGTGCATGCTTTTATTTTTGAACAAAAGTATTTTTGGGTTTTATCTCCACAAACTTTTATTTTTATTAAAATTTAATTGTATACCAAAAATTAGTTAAATCGGATGATATCTAGGAGTAGCGATATTTTTTTTATTTGTGTTGTAAATATATTTTTGGCTTTGTTTTACAGTGTACCTAATTATATAATCTTGCAATTGCCAATCATTGTCAACTCTTTTCTGTGATCTTATTCAACGCTTGAGTGCTTTTTATGAATATATAACGTTAATGGAGGCAGAGTTAAAAACCAAATTTAACTGAATTTCAGTGCACTCGTTAATATTGCGAAATGTTCAAGTGTATTTTAAGAACGCAGATAGAATCACAAAAAGTGTATATTATTCCCCTTTTTATTTAAATCATTTTCATATTAGACACTTCCACATATAAAACAAGGTGTTAAACTTGCAAATTCATAAAGTAGAACTATTTTAATAAATTATTTTTTGAAATTTTAATTTTGTTTTTTTTAGGTTTTTTCTAAAAAAAAATCATTATAATATCGTCAGCTCTTAATATTTTTTTTAAAGACAAGCAGCCTAGATTTTGTATTTTGGGCCACCCTAAGGAGGCATATACAGTATGTATTTATTAATATGCGAAAATTAAAAACAAAAATATTGTCACACTAAACCGGTCACCTAACAACAAATTATTCTTTAAATTTAAACAAAATGGAAATGATAAGCATTTATTTTTGTCAAAAGTTCGATTTGGTTTTTTGTATTGTTATATACACATTACAAAAGAGGTGTGTGTGCTTATGTTAAAGCTTACTTATCTTTAAAGTTCTTAGAACTATTGGTTATAAATCTAGTTTCTTATTTCAACCACCATAAAAGTAGTCTAGACAATTAAGTTTTAGCTATTTTTCAACTAGTATTAAATAACTACGAAGTTTTGTTATTAATTAAATATGCGGTTTTTAATGCACATTAAAATTTGACAATTTCGGTCACCTACTTTAAAAAGGTTTATAATTTTCCCAATTTTTTCCATTCCTGGTATATTGGAATAAAAATCACCCATTTGCATTCTGAGACGATCGGTGTACTATAATAATCACCCTTATTCTAGTTGTCGTCGTCGACACAAGACAATGTCGTCTTGGGATTTTTTTTTTGAAATTGGTATTCCCGTTGTCGTTATCGAAAATAATTGATAACTGTCGACAAGTATTTGGTATTCTGTAAGAAAATGTGACGACGATATTGTCTTGAAACGACTCTGATTTTATCGACACAATTTTTAGTAACGACTTGAGGAAAAGTAATGACTGAAAAAAAAAACGAAAAAATGGGAAGAAATATCAAATTTATTAAATGCACTTGGCCCACCGAGAATAATGTGAGATGGATGGCAGAAGGTAAAGAAAGCATGATCATATAAAGTGGATTATAAAAATATAACAAAATTTATTTATAGGTTTGGCGAGACTTAAAATTTAAAGTTAAAAAGAAAATGGTAGCCAACAAAGCCGAGTGTAATGCTACAGGTGGCGGAAGATTCAAGCAATTTATGTTGAGCCCGCTGGAGGAAGCTGTGGCAAATCTTCTACAGTTTCAGAAACAGCTGAATCCTAAGTCAAAGTCGTTTCCAACACTGAGCTGGTACGACCCCTGGGCTAAAAATCTTAATGTAGCTGCCAACTTTATTGTTTTGGAAATAAATGTGCACTTGATTCCGGTTTTCAAATTAGGTGCTATTGTTTCCAGCACATCTTTGAAGGCTGTTTTATTCAGCCAAAAGTAACTTTCACACCTTTTAAAAAAATTAGAAGATTAACATTCTTTAAAGTAACAGACTTTGATTTTGCTACTCACTTGTTATCCGGCAGATTAAAGATATTGGATTTCTGTATGAGAAGTCTTCTTTCCAATACTAGATTTTCTTTATTTTCTTCATCACTGGTATCAGAATTTAAATTATACATAAAAAACATTTTTTTCGCAAAAATAATAAACAAAATAAATCTGCCGACTCAATTTTTAAAGATGTGTTTTTGTTTAAATCGATAAACTGTCGACGTCGTTACAACACTGTTTTAGAATACCAATTTGGTGTCGAAGTGATGTCGACGTCGAAGCAAAGTGATGTTGACTCAAAAACGACGACGACATTGATAACGACAACTAGAATAAGGGTGATTAATTTTGTGCGGTAATCAACAAAAACTCGTCGTACCCTATCCACGTAGTAGTGTAAGGTATATTTTATAAATAAATTAAATAAATAAAGCTAAGTCAGCCATGCCGGCTATAGATTACCCTATACTAGTCTGGTTAAAGGGCAGTTGGTACTCTTAATGGGTTAAATCGGCTTGAGTCAATATTCGTCTATTAATAGATAAGCAATAGCTGAGTTAATGCGGTAAATTATTTTCGAAGTCCCATATAAATTTCACATTGGCTTAAAGTGTAGAATTATTAACGTTATTCTTAAAATCTTTTACTTGAGAGCTATTAGTTTTTAGTGAATGTACACACTAGGGTGGCCCATTTTTAACTTTTTGTTGAATTTACTAGGTTCAACATTTTGTTTTTTTTTATTGGAATGAAAACTATGTACAATGGAAGCATTACTAATGACAAAAACTCCTATGAGGCTAAAATGCATTAAGTTTGCATTTAAAGGACTAAAAGGACCTCCAAAGTTCATAAAAGCTTGTAACAAAATTCTGTATAACTCTTGATGTACTCAACCGATTTCAATAATATTTACACTGTTTTAAAGTCATTTAAAATTCCTTTTAAAATTAAAATTGTGCAAAACTCGCCGTTATATATATTTTAGATATATTATTGAAAGTTTTTCTTTAAAACATACATTATTAACACATTTTAAAAAATGTATACAAAAATTAAGGAAAAACTTTCTATAAATTATCTAAAATATATATTTATATATATATTATATATTTATATATATATTATATTTATTTCTAAAATAACAACTTTGATTTAAAAAAAATGTATTAAATTCAATGACATGATTAAAATTTAATAAATTATAATCTTTAAATGTCCTTATTAGGGGACTATTTAAGATTTAATTAAAACGATGACATTTTTTAAAAAACAAACATTATTACTAGGTACATTAAAAGAAATTTTCCCCAAAAGACTCGAGCACTCAATCTTACCATTAATTAAATCAAATAGAAATAACATTGATTGTATTTTGCGTCGAGTTTTCAACATTTCTAATCCTAAATGCATACAACGAATTTCAAATGTAGGAATAGGAAAAACATAATTCAAATGAGGTAATAAATACTTTGTATTCTTTCAATACGTCCAATATGAATATCTTGAATATCTGCATGATGGCTACAATTTATTGCACCATACTCTAATTTAGATCTGACGTATGATGTACATATATAATAATTTTAATGTATATGGATCAGACAAATCTTCTAATAAATGCAAAGGTGGAGTAAACATTTGGAATAATTTTTTCCAAATGAAGCAAAAAAGTCAACTTAGAATCGAAAACAAATCCCAAATCATCAACTTCATCAACTTTATTGACTACCTCAAGACCAATTCTGTATGAAGTATGTATAGGATTACTTATTCTTGTAACTATATGACATATGAAAACGCTTATTTATATTATGCATAGAAAGTATTTCTCGGTAGAATCTTCAAAAAAAATTTAACATACATGGGAGTAATGTATTGATTTCACTAATTAATTGATTTTCATTACCATTAAATTGATAACAATGGTAATGAAATAAATTTCATTACCCTTGTTTGAATTAATGGTAATGAATTAAGGATCTGATTTCATTGATCAATGACAATGTTTTTGAATTTAATTACCATTACTAATGCACCAAATTAAAAAACCATTAGCATTGTTAGCCGTCATTTTATGTTGTTAATATTTATACCGATTAACATTTGTATATTGTATATTTTGTTTTATTATTTTCTGTATAAAGCTACTTTGATAATTTTCAAATCGTATAAACTTTTTTGTAAACAAATAACTTTTCAATTAATTATAATAAGTTTTTTTATGCATTTGTGCTATTTCATTACCATTAGTAATGAAATTTTTAATGGAAAAAATTTTATTACCCTGGAAAAATTTTTATTAGCGTCAACTAATGGTAATGAAATTTCAATGGTAATGGAAAACTCCCAAGTATGATTTTTAAGTATTCTCTTTCATTATTACTACAAAATGTGTGTTATATACCATAGAAATACTCCATAGTCAGGTTCATATTCAGACCTACCTCCCGTGGATATCTGGTTAAAATTTGGGTTGTGAATGTTATGGGATCAAAAATCATGCCTCAAAATTTGTTTGAACCTAGTTCCGATATAAACTCAAATTAAGATATTTCATTAAAAGAATTTTTCGCCAATTTAATGCAGATTTATCTCTATATTTTCCACCCTATTCATAAAAAAGATCAGGAGCTTTCATGAAATTTAGAAAAATTTGAGACAAATTATTAAATTATACCTGGTGTAGGGTATAAGTCCGCCGTTAATCTTTTAAATAGTTCTTTAAATAGTTTTTCTTTACACCGTACTTATCAGTATTTTTCATAATATTATACCCCCCACAAACAAACAGGGCGTATCACCGGACTTGCAACCATTGATCTTGCTTTACAGTGATAATAATAATAAACACATATAAAGGTACTACAAATTTCTTTATTCGATTTCATCACTTTTACATACAGTTGCAAATGAAATGTCCTCAGAATTTATTTTAGTTTTTTGTATATTTTACAATAATATTTACATGAACAGAAAAATATGATTACACCGTTTATCAGTATTATTTTAATTTACATACAGAGTTAAGTCAGTCTAAAGAATTTTTATTAGTATTTTTTTTGGTAAATAATTTACATTTTATTTATTCGCTCTTTTAAACCTTGTAATTCAGCTGAAATTTCCTTAGGTAAATATGAACCAACTTGAGTTTCAAAATATTTCTCAATGTCAGCAGTTTCTTTTAGCCAAAAATCTTTGGATAAATCGAATAATAGTTTCAAATCAACTTTGTTACCCAAACCATCGGTATTAAGAGAGTTTTCAGTAGGCAGTAAACCAATAGGAGATTCCTTATAACAATTCTCACCATCAACACGACGGAAAATCCAGTCAAGCACTCGAGAATTATCACCGAAACCGGGCCAAAGGAATTTGCCGTCTTGACCCTTGCGGAACCAATTGACATGGAATACTTTGGGAACATTGCCACGTTGCTCCATACTCAACCAATGTTGTAGGTAATCACCAAAATTATAACCAAAGAATGGGCGCATAGCAAAAGGATCATGCATTATTTCTTTTCCTTTATGCTCGGCAGCAGCTGTTACCTCACTACGCATCGCAGCACCCATAAATACACCGTGAGACCAATTACGAGCTTCATATACAAGCGGCACACCAGCTGGACGACGACCACCAAAGATTATGGCACTGATAGGTACACCAGCAGGATATTCCCAGTTGGGATCAATAATAGGACATTGTTTGGCTGGAGAACAAAAACGTGAATTTGGATGAGCAGCTACTTTACCTGATTCAGGTGACCATAACTTGCCTAACCAATCAGTAACGGTGACCCCATTAATATTTGACTTTTCCATGCCCTCCCAATATACACCACCATCGGATGTTGAAGCAACATTAGTAAATAAAGAATTTTTGAAAATTGTCTTCATTGCAATGGGATTTGTAGACATTGAAGTGCCAGGGGCAACACCAAAGAAACCATTTTCTGGATTAATAGCTCTAAGAACACCATTTTGATCGAATTTCATCCAAGCAATATCATCACCAACACATTCTACTTGGTAACCTGGCAAAGTAGGCGTTATCATAGCTAAATTGGTTTTGCCACAGGCCGAAGGAAAAGCACCTGCTATATAGATTTTCTTTCCTTGTGGATTTGTAATACCCAAAATCAGCATATGCTCGGCTAACCAACCTTCTCGTTTAGCAATAGTGCTGCCAATACGCAATGCAAAGCATTTCTTACCCAGCAATGAGTTGCCACCATAACCCGAACCATAGGACACTATTTCATTATTATCAGGTTTATGTAAAATTATAGTTCTTTCGGGATCACAAGGCCACGAAGGTACCTTATTTCTACCATTTTTTGGTGTTCCCACGGAATGTAAACATTTAACAAATTCACCATCACCATTTTTAAGTTGTTCCATTACTTTAGATCCCGCACGTGTCATTATTTTCATCGATTCTACGACATACGGAGAATCAGTAATTTCTATACCAATTTTGGATAAAGGGGAACCAACTGGTCCCATAGAGAATGGTATAATATACATATTGCGTCCTGTCATACAGCCAGGAAAACGTTCTTGTACAGCCTTTTTCATATCCTCCTCAGAAATCCAATTGCCTAAAGCACCCGGCGTCGCATCATTAGTTACCGGTACAGCTTGTTCCCTTCGAGGTGTACAAATGAAAGTACGTGATTCTACACGAGCAACATCTACAGGATTTGTGCGAGCCAACCAACAGTTTTCGTATTTGGTTAAAGGAACTATGGTACCTTGATTAACCATAAGTTGTTGAAGAATAGTACTTTCTTGTTTACTGCCATCGCATATATGCACACGATCTGGACCACACAGTTCGATACATTCATTAACATAAGACTTTACGGCAGGTGTAAGCTGGGATGCATTGCCATATTGTACATTAGAGAGAGCACGATATGATAGACGGAAATTATATTTGTGTACTGCTGACGATAACTTTGAACTGTAAAAGAAAAAAAAATTGTTTATTATTTATCAGATAGATTGTTTTGTTATAATAAAATCATGATCATTACTTTAAAAAAAAACTAATTACATAATCTATTTTTTTTAATATAGAGAAAAATTCACCGAAAAGTGTGACTTTTTATATAAGTAATTATTTTTGCTAATGGTGTATTTTCAATAGCATAATCTATAAAATCTATGAAATAAAAAAGTTATAAGAAGAAAATTTCCACAGTCAGAAGAATTTTAATATTGAAACTTAAAAAAGAAAGGTTTGTATTTTATTTTACAAAGTAAACCCCATTCTAAGGTATTGAGAATACGGTAAATGAATAAGCAAAGTTGAGAGGATCACCTGCCCATAGGCAACATTTTTATCTTTTCTTTTAAAATGCCACCATTTTTGTAATTTTTTGGTGTTTGTTCCACTTTTGGAAAATATTTGGCAGCACTGGTGAAAAAACTGTTCATGATAGGTAATATCGACCAGAGAAAATTCGATAGATAAGATATTATTCGGAGAAAGAGGCATCAATTTCTATGTAAATAGATGCCTTTAGCTTTTTCAGGACCGAACTTTAGCTGCTAGAAAGTGTCGTAAAACAATTAGATGCTACAACTGCTTTCTATCGGCACAAGCCACTTTGGAACAAATCGTTTGGAGAATTTGGCTGATATATCAAAAATTTGAAAATGTTATATTAGTTATACATATCAACCAATGGTTTCGATAGGGTTAATAAATAAAGTCTACCACTTAAGAGTGTATACGACTACTCTGCATTAATTATTATATAATAAAAATGGTTTCTGACTAATTCGAATGAAGTTTTCTATCTATAACAAATGTTAACATATACTCCGACTGCCAGTTTATTGCTATAGAACTGGAATGCATTAATTTAGCTTCTTATATCCTCAGTTTATAACTTAACGGTTTTAATGGGACTTAATAGCACTACACAACAATATGACCCTCGACGACAAATACGTGTCCACTCCCAGTATATAATGGGTAGATGCTTGCGGCCTGTGAACGCAATGTTGTTTTGGTGGCGTCTGTCAAATATATTGTTTACTGATGCCAAAGCACCATGAAAAGTTACACGTATGAGCAGCACGTCCAAATGAAACAAAAAAGAAAAATGAGAGATCATCTTTAGCGGATTTTGCGCCGGTGGCGTCATAGGTCCGTACTTTTTTGAAAACGATGTTGGTGAGGCATCACCATCAACGGCGAATGGTACAAAACGATGATAACCAATTTATTTTGGGCCAAAATGACCGATATGGACGTAGACGACATGTAATTCCAGCAGAATGGCGCAACCTGCCACACAAAGGACGCTACGATAACATCTACCTACCCTCATTGGAAAACCCTTTTATAAAGACTGAATGCAACATATTTCTTTATTTAATAGTTTTTTTATAGTTTTTATGTTCCCAGATTTCTACTAAATAAAGTATTTTTTGTTGCTTTTGAATCAATTTTGTTTTAATTAAATAAAACAAAAAATTTGTAGGCAATTAAAGGTGAAAAATAAACACATTATTAAGACATATTAGTTATAAAACCAGGTTTCCAATTTTAGATTATTTTTTAACATTTTAAATTTTTGGAATTTTTTGACCCTGATTTAGCTGCAAGAGTTTTTTCGATCTGGTTACACTGCCCTTTAGTTTTCTTTCTCCTTGTAGTTTTTTTCTCAATGTAGTTGTCCTTATCTATGTAGTTTTCTTACTCTTTGTAGTTTTCATTCCCCTTCAGTTTCCCTCTTTTCGTGTTTGGGTGTTATCCATCTTAAATAAAACATGTACTTCAAATTTATGTAGTCCAAATTTTGCCACGAGATTTTTTGCCTCACAATTTGATTGCAACAACCAAGTAATTCGCTTTCTACATCGGTTGTCAAAATGAATCTATTTTCTTTGTGTACATATCCTCATCATAAAAGTCAAAAAGCGAATTTTGATGCAGTACATTGAAATATTAAAGGCTATTCTGGAAAAAGATGATGATGAAGAAGAATTTTTGGTAGACATAAGAATGAAGTTCTTACATGTGCCGCTCATTTTCCTTTGTTGAATATTTTTTTTGTTTATTTTCTGCAATCTAATGTTTTGTGTCTTCTTTTTAGTGATGACACTTAAAATAACGAAAGATGTAAGATGGAACAAAATAATAAAGGATCATCTTTTGTAGATGTAGAAAGATGTAGAATTTTTCACCTGTATAATTCTTATGGGAAGACTAATAGGCTTTTTAGACTGAACAACATCTTTGTGAAACGCGTGGATGATGTTGAAAATGTGAAACAAGTGTTTACATTGGCAACATCTTTCATCTACCATTTACTCAGCTGTCAAAAAATAAAATAAGACGCATATTTTTTGTTAAAAATAAAAAATGGATTTAGAGAAAGCATTAATCATTGAACAAACCTGAATTTTAATGCAGTACATTGAAATATTAAGGGTCATTCCGGAAGAAGATGATGATGAAGAAGAATTTTTGGTAGACATAAGAATGAAATTCTTACATGTGCCGCTCATTTTCCTTTGTTGAATAATTTTTTTTGTTTATTTTCTGCAATGTCAGTTTGCTAGTGATGGCACAAAGAAAATCGATTTTTTGTAATTTTTTTAGTGATGACACTTAAAATAACGAAAGATGTAAGATGGAACAAAATAAGAAAGGATCATCTTTTATAGATGTAAAATTTTTGGCCTGTATAATTCTTATGGGAAGATGTTATCATCTTCGCAAATTGATAAAAGATGTAAGATGTAGCTCAGTGGAAAAAGGCTAATCGTGAAACCGTTGGTGTTTTGTTTTAAACAGATTTTTGATATGACCACTATATCAAAACCAAAAACCTATAATTAAAATTTTGTTTTCAAAAATTAAGAAACTGTACATTTTTTGGATTTTGGTAAACTAACGAAATTATGACCAAAACAAACAAGAGAACACGTTTTTACTACCTACAACAACACGTACCACTACAATAACAACAAATCGTAATGATCATGTGTTCTTGTTTTCGCTGACAACACAAATAGAGAAAACAAATAAAAACAAGTAAAAAAACTATATTTGGTTTAGCTCGACCATTAGATACCCTATACCCCATTACATACCCTATACCCCATTACGATTTGAGTAATAATTGGGGAAGCGGAGCACAGATTTGTAATTGCAACCGAACTTTTTTTAGTGTTGTAATTACCGAATTTTATTTTAATTGATTGCTTTTCTATTTAAAGATATAATATTCTATAAATATGTATTCTACTACTAATAGAAACGCATTCCAGAAAAATTTATTTTAAAAATAAAATTATTTTATGCCACAAACTGGGCTAGAATCGGCGATCTTCCATTTATCAGACCATTAATTTTCCTCTAGGCTAAATTGTGTTGTTTTTTTTTGTCAAATTTCAAGTATAAAATTTTTCAGGTTTAAAATTCGAATATTTTTGTTTAAAAATAACATTGCAGCTACAACGGAAAATAAATTGTGTGTGTTAATATTAATCAATTAAAAAATTTATTTTAAAAAAATGTATATGTTTAAACTCAGAACCCTAAGACTAGCAGGCTGTGTCTCAGTATAAAAATGCACAAATACGAGAACATATAATATATTTAAAATTTTTTTTATAATAATAAAAATTTCGGTTCATTATCTTAATATAATATTATAATTATCAAAATTGTGGAAGTTAATGGTTGGTTGCACTAATGTTGATAAACAATTTGACATTATTTTATACTAAAATTGATTGGAAGAAGTAATATTTAAGACAGATCAACAGAATTAGATTTTTGCTGCCAATATATTGTTCAAATTGTAAAATCTTCACTAAATTTTGTTCGGTTATATTTTTCAGGTTGATATATTTTCAGTTTATAATTTAATTTTTCATAAATTTTTGCTATAAAATAATATTTCCAGTACATATTTACAAAAAAAAAATGTTTTAATATATTTAATTAAAACATAAAACTTTAAATTTTGGTTATTTTGGTTATTTTTTGCATTTGGAACTTTTTTTAAAAATGTTTGTCCGTGAAAACACTGACTCAGAGGCTCAGAGGTCTCTCGATAATTAGCGAACTCGCACCAAATGCAGAAAGAGAGAAAAATGCATAAGAAAACCTGTTTAAAATAAGCGACCAAATAAATAGAGCGAAAGTTGAGCAAAACATGATGTTAAAAAGCAAAAAGTGTAATTTTTCCTTTGGAATTTTTATATCAAACATACTAAAGATTGCATAAGTGAGACATGCGATCACTAATTTCTAAAATTCATAACTATTTTGTAGGGTACTTTTACCACAAACAAAAGTTTTAATTGGCAACAAAAATTTTTTTGGGGGATCGTCAAATGGATGTATGTGTGTATTAAAGTGTTGCCAATTTAAATAATTTTATAAAATAATTTAGGATGAATTATTTTGTTAGGGGATAAAGTCGAGGATTTTTTGCAAAAGCATTTAGTTTTTTGCTTAATTAATATATTTTTGAATAAATTTTTTTAAAAAAAGATAATCTTAAAGTGTGAAAGAGTAAAAAAAATTAGAAATTTTTTTTTTGGGAAAACGCCTGAATCTAGAGAATTTTTAGCGGGTATCTAAAAAAGATCTTGGCAACACTGTAGCAGTTGTATCCAAAATTTTGCGAATAAATTTTATCTGTTTGAGAGTATCTAAAGAAAAGAGAACAAAATTATTGTATCTCTCTATTTTTACCTGATGCAATGTATACATTTTAATTTTGTTTTCGTCTTACATATGAAGACTGAATGATGCAATATTTCATCATCACCATTATACTTAATTGCTTGGAAACAAGGCAAGAATATTTGATCTTTTTAAAAACAAAAACATCTAGACATTGTGTACAGAAAATTTCGTTAAAGAATAAAGACGAACATTCGTTGATATCTTTGGGTTTAATATTACTAAATACAATCATATCAATTTGTATTACAACAATTTAATTCGAAAACTGATGGATCGCATTGTATTAATTTATATCCACCTTAGATTCAATATAATTAAAAACATTTAGCAAAATGGATTTATTATATGATACAAAATAAAATTTACCCTGTTGTTCACAAAGACGGCACAAAGTAGATTTTCGTCTTGAACATGTATTTTGTTTTTATACACAACAACAAAACATGACGGAAGTTCTACTTAGTGCCGTCTTTGTTAATCAGGGGGTAAATACAAAAAAAAAATTATAATATACAAGATAAAACACAAGATGAATATAACAACATACAAAGTTCGTTTATATTGCATTAATTTGTTCAATCTACATCCAGAAAACAGATTCGTGTTGACAACCGAATTTGTTGCCAATCGAATGGTTCTGTTGCAGCAACCGAATTTTTCGGTAATTACTACCGAATTGTTATTGAGGCAAACGAAATACTGTGTCACAACGAAATTACTTATGTCTCAATTGGTTTTCTGTTGTCACAACCGAAAAATTCGGTCAAAACAACCGAACAATTCGATTGTCTATAAATTTGGTTGTCAGCACGAATCTGTTTTCTCTGTGTATTGTATTAAAAATAGTTGGTGTTTGTCATTATATTTGTATGATGATATTTTGGCCTACCTCAATAAAAGGTACACCTAGAAAACAGTATCAGTTGTGGCCACCGAATTTGTTGCCAATTAAATTCTGGCGGTTACGACAACTATTTTCATATTAAATTATACACTCAGAATATTATGTAGTTAACTGTTTGTAGTTTAATAAAAAAGTTTTCCATTCCATTAAAAAATAAAGGAACATATATTTATTTTTCAAAGAAATACCTATATTAACTTTTTTATACATTTATTTGAAATAATTTACTATCATTTACCATATTTTTTCAGTTTCATTTATTTTTTTCATTTGTTTGAAATTTAATAAAACTTTACCCACAAAACGAAAACTTGTGGTTTATTTGTGTCCGTAACAGTTATTACAAATTTAAATTTTGTTTGCTGTCTTTTTCCAAAAAAAAAAATATTCAAAAAACTTCAATTTGTTTTTTTATTTAAATTGGTTGTATATATACAAAATTTTTCAATACAAATTACAAGAACTTCATAAACACACATACATATACCATCACATTCATACAAAAAGTGTTTATAGCTTCATATGCATACATACATTTTGTATTGTACGAGTATATTAAAAAAAAGAAACAAAAAATACAAAAATGGAAATAATTTCAAATAAATGAAAAAAACATTTATTTTTTAGGATTGGTAGGTAAAATTTTGACATTTATTTTAACTGATTATATTAATTGTTTCTTACGGATGTGTCAGTTGATTAATCAACATTTAAAAATAAATAACAAATGGCATTTATTTTAAATGAAAATTAAGTAGACTGGTTTTTAAATGAAATATCATTTCTTTTAAATGATATTTTAAGTTATTTTAACTTACAAACTTCTTTAAGTGTATTTTTAGCTGTGAAAGCCAATATTTAGTTGTCTTATTTAATATTTCTTTCCACATAAATATTATTACGCTCCAGAAAATTTTATTTTTAGATTTTTCCGTTATCGAACCCAGTCATTTAGATTCATAATTCACACTCTTACTTACTTCACCACAATTTAATTTAATTTTCTTTGATATATTTGCTATTTAAATATTTAAATGTTTTACTTTAACTAAAAAAAAAATATTTTTTAAATTGTTTGCTTTTACCGGGATTTGAACTCGGAAATTAGGAGTACTCGGCTAGCTCCCTACCCACTATCCCACAAACACTTATAAATTTTAATGACTAATTTTAAATTTAAAAAAATTTTTAGGAAAATAAATGTAGCACAAAATTCGTTTACAAATACCAATCGTTTGTGGCCTCTATAATCAATACAATCCACAATTCGGTTGGTTCAACTGAAACCCTAATTTAATCATGGATTTGATCAGGATAACCGTAATTTTTTTGGATTGTACTAATTTTCTAGTACATTCACTACATTCATGGTTTCTTCAACTGTACGAAATTTTTAAACGAATTATATTCGTAAAGTTGATTGGAAATACCATTAATTGGATAATAGTATTCTTTTTTGGTTCATTTTCCCTCTTTTTAATTCCCAATCCCATATTTTTAGGGTAATAATGAATAATAGATTATTCCAAATTAAATAAAATTCTTACAAATAAATGTTAATAGTTTTGATCGAATTGCAACCAATATTTTCTCTGGGTGTATGATCGTATTGATTAATGCATTGATTTTTTTTTAGCGGGTTAGTGAAAAGTAAGGATGACTCTACATTCAGAGTGAACCATAATTTTTCTAAATGGCGTCTCATGTCATTGTGATTTAAGTCTTATGTTGTAGACAGATAGAGAAATAGTTCTTAATAAGTAATGGATCGATATAAACCTGAAAAACACGGAATTATTGTTACTATTTGTTTGACAAATTAGCAGTCTATTGTTTTTAACGAAGCGTGTATTTCGTTGTCGTCCTGCACCATTTTCTCTATTGCATTTCCTCAAAGTGACTGTTTTGTACGGCATTTGTCATATTAATTATTATTTTTTCATAATTATTATTATTTTTTACCGTATGTTATTGGACATTGTTGGTTCGAGAGGGACAGAGCAACCGCCCATACAGCTCGGGCTGTGATGAAGATTTTACAACTTCAATTTGCGTGCCGTAAAATCTTTCGTTTTGGCGATTTCAACTGGTCGGAAAATCGCAGTATCTGACGGCTCTAGATTTTTTCCTTTGAAGTTTTATGAAATCTCAAATTTACCGCAACAAACCACAAATCTTGAAAGCCAACATTGAAGAAGAAGTCACCTATTTGGGGCTAGATATCTTTCGAGCAACAATTCGAATTGACATAAAAAGGACCCAAATATAGGGCAACTCAGAAGATGGCAATTTAAATGATTTAATTCTTTCGACTTAATACTAATTTCACACCATTAAATAATTTTTCCCATATTTTTTTCATTTCCAACAAAATGAAAGTCACTTCAAATTATAACATTACTTTTGACGGATTGCCAGATGGCCTTCTTTGTTTGGTTCTTTCACACATTCTTTTGTTTTTTGTTTATTTATATCTAGAAAAACTAAATGGATAATTTGTTACCTTCTGCATTATTTTAAAACATAAAGTAATGATTTGCTTACGTAAAAAATAATAAGAACATCTTATTTAAAATAAATTATTGAACAAAATCAAAAAGAATTTTCAAAGGTAAATACAACTCAAACTCAGCAAACAAAATAGGATGTGATTCTTAAGGAATTAATTTTTCATTGATTCGAAAGTATTATTTAGTTCTGATTTTCCTCTTTTAAAGCAAATCTTTTCACAACTTCGAATAATGTGATTTTGAATGAAATTTACCTATATGACGGGTAACTTAACTCTATCATGGATAACTTTTTTTAGATACAAACAAGGTTATAACTACGTTAACTGCAAATGTTTTCATATAAATTTGAAATTCATAACTATAGTTAAGTACTAATTTCAATTTTTAACTTTCACTAAGTACAATGAGTGACTAAATGTATTTTGTTTTTGTATTGCATGTATTTTGTTATTGTAAGTAAACCACCTTTACCTGATTTTGATTTCTGCACATACGAGTATAAATATTCATACATAAGTTGTGTTTACATTTTTTACTAGCTTACATTTTACCTAGTTTTATTTAAACATCATTTCTGTAAAAAATGTATGGGATCATTTTACTTTTTCCTATTTGTTTACTATTTATTTTTAAATTCTTTTTCGTTCTAGTACTTTTTATATTTTGAAATTTTTAATTTTGTTTGGAGGGGGGGAGTGCTTTTTTACTACAAGTTTTACTAAAAATGTATTCAAACACATCTATAATTAAGCTTTTTAAAAAAATTCAATTTTTTTTTTTTTAATTTTTAAAAATTTAAAAAAAAAAATAAAAAAATTTTAAAGCAGTATTAGGAAAAAACTTAAATTGTAGTTATCATTGCAATCCAAAATTAAAAAAAATCAAATGTAGTAAAAATTTGAAGTATTTCCAATAACGTAGTTTAATAAAAAAGGCTCAATTACTGAATGTGCCGTTATAATTAACCAATAGTCAAACTGGAACTTTATATTTAAACAGCAACAAATGTGTTACTTGGGAAATGGGGCTAAGGTCGGATTATTGAATGCCCCGTTGAAATTTAAATTCAAAATTTATTTGGGAACATCTCATTTTTCTCTTAACGATGAGAACTGGAAAATGCGGTAGAAAGAGATCAAATGATCATCAATAATGGTGGCACCCATTTGAAAAAAACTGAAAGTAATTTAAAAAAAAAATAATTATTATTTCCGTATGCAGCATGTGTAAATTAAAAAAAAAAGATACTACACTTTAAGAATACTTTTTCAAAGTTAAAATTTGTAGACTTATGTAGTTTCTTTTTAATTTTTATTTTAAATTGGTGCTAATTAAATATAACACTTGCAATCGGTAGCACATGTTAAAAAAATGTTACAATACATTTTTTCACACATTAATGATAACTTTACATTAGAGTTATAAAAGTATTGAATATTTAATTATTAAAAAGAACTGTCAATTATTCCGTTAATCGAGCAATCAAGCAATTAATTATACAAAATTTTGCGATTCATTAAAAGAATAAATATAATTTTAAAAATACATAAATAGTTAAACAATGATTTAAAGGAAACTAATCTGTGTATTTAATCAACTTCTGGCATACAATACAGGCCAATTTTTGAATTTTATTTTATTATCAAATAAAAAGGTTATAATTTAATTTATTTAATAAATAAAAATCATTCAACAACTTTTATAATGCAGTACATTGCGTTGGCGAAGGCAGTTAGGTTAAAGTTTGAGTAAAGATGAAGTAGTATCTGTGGACATTTAACATGAATTTGTAAGTGGCAGGAAAGACCGCTGCGGGGAGTTTATTCCACATGCGGATAGTACGACTAAAGAACGAATTTTTCTTGCAATGTTTTATGAGGTCCACTAGCCAATCGACAACAAACGGATGTGATATTGCTATCAAACCATGTACCAAGTGGAAAAATCGATTAAACGTACTAAAAAAAGATACTGTACGTACGAAAATAAACATGTAGCAAATTATTTCAATTATTCGTTATTCGATGATTGAAAGAATATTTTATAAGAGAGTGACAACCAAAATTCAGGCAATGTTTGGAATGACAAGCGGTAGTTTTTTCATCAACTAAATATCGGCCTATTTACTCGCGTAATTACTTTTGTTCGCGATGTCCCATAATGAATGAGTACTCAATAGAGAGAGAGGGTAAGTGAGAAGATAGTGATCACTGATTACTTTTGGGACATCGCAAGCAAAAGTAATTAAGCGAGTAAATCGGCTGGTAACTTGTTAAAACCCTGTTTTGCAAATGTTATATTTGAAAACAAAGCAATAGAAAATTTATATAAAGAAGAGATAAGAATTAAATATATAATGAACTTATACATTTAAATAAATGTATTATTTAAAAATATGTAAGGGAATGTAGTATACCTTGAAACGTTAAATTTTATGCATATTTCCGACACTCTTTTTACATCAAAATGTTTATGTAAGATTTCTTGCAATTCCGCCATCTCAATTCCTACAAATGCCTGTATTTTATGATATTTTACATGTCTGTCTAGCTTAACCATAGACTGCACAGCATCGATGTTATCTGGAATAACAGCTATTTTTGCCAAGACTTTCACGAATTTCATTTCGGATGGAATTTTGTAAACCATTAATAAATATTCTTTAGAGATGGAGCATTACCACCAAAATCCCAACAATGTCGTTGAAAGAACATCTGTTGGCTCAAGCCAATTTTAAAATCGTAAAAATCATCCAACGAAAACTTTCTCAAATAAATTACTTTTTGTTATTTTTTTTTATTTTTGTTTTGGTGTTTATTAAAAATTTAACAGAAAACAAAACTACACTCAGGAGTTAGTAGAACAAATTTTAAACGGTTTTCAATCCCACCGTACTATTTTTGTACTGATTTTTAGTGAAAAAATATTATTTTGCAAACCTTTTAGCTGTTTATATTTTACAAATTACAGAAATTATACAAATTTTTGTTGTTAACATTTTACATATTTTTGAAAACCTGTTTACTAATTTTTAAAAGGTGGATATTGAATGAAATTGTATTTCTAATAAATAGTTTTCACAACGTTGTACTAATATTATTGTTATTTTTTTGCTGATTATAGCAAACCAATTTTAAATTTCACTTTACAAAAATTTTACCAAAAATTTAGTAGCGGCTACTAACTTTTCTACTAATTTCATTGTACTACACTTCAGCAGACATGTGTTGCTAAGATTAGCCAAAAAATACCACTGGGATCAAATTAGCAAAACTTCCCGTAATAACAGCAAAATTTTCAGCTGCCATTACAGACTTTTTTTGGTGAGTGTAGTTGATATAATTTAATTTTGCAAACACCAACTTAAATAAAAAATAAGAATGTATACTATAAAAATTACTTATTGTTAAATGAACAACGATAACCAATATAGCTAAAGTGGAAGTAGAAGTAGGAAAAATTAGTAAACGTTACTAAAATTTTAGTAAGCCCCTATTTAAACTTTGAGCGACTCGGTAGGCTAGTTGGTAGCGTGGTAACTTATAAGTGTGGGGGTCGTGGGTTCGATTTATACCAGAGCCTCTAGGTGTTTATGTTACCACGAGCCGAAAGCCTTCATTGCTAGTGCTCGGTTAACTAGTTTCCTGTAAATTTTTGGTTACGATATGATTATTTTGCGCTCTTGCAATTTTTATGTGAAAAAATATTATTGTAAAAGTGAACCGAATTTATAGTTTACAAACAAAAAATTGGCTATTTTACTATCGACATGCTTGAAATAAATACGAGATTTTTGAACAATTTTGTTTTTTCAAAATTAAAAAACTGTAAACAAATTTGATTCTTTGGTAACAAATGTATATTACAGCTTTTACAGTACACTTATGTTTGCATTTTTTAAGCAGTCACAGACGTTTGAAATTTAAACGTTTCAAGGTACATCACATTCTCGTATATTATCACAATAAATTAAATTTATTTAACACTTTCACTCCCGACTTTATGTTTGTGGGTATATTACTGTGTTGACTTAGAATTATTGTTAAGGGTACTCGAGTTAGAAAGAAACATCTATATAACATGTCTGCTCCCTCCCACTCATTTCAATCTATAATTTTATCCTATATTATATAAAAAATATTTTTGATATGAGCCAATATATTGAATCATATATAATTATAGTTTATATCATTTTAAACATATTTCTAATCTGGGACCATATACTAAATCATATATAATTATATCTCATGCCATAATATGTTATTGACCAAAGTGTGATTACTTAGACATTTTTCAGTGTAATTGGCCATTTCCATCAATTATACTATTGATAAATAGGCTTTCAATGAGTTTTTCGTTCAATTTTTCAAGGTTGGCAGCCGAAACCAATAGTGGTATTGGTATTGTAACCGATGGCGAAACATTATATATACGTCTATTATTGAAATTCGTTTGTAAAAAAACCAAACAAAATACATATTGCCAACTTATATTACTTTTGACAACTATACGTCAAGTTAGCAAAACAATTTACACAGAATAAAATTACAAAATTCTATTTGTAATATTGAACATCCTTCATAGAATATTTTTGTTAATACAAAAACAAATATTTTTTAAAAAGACACCAACAATGGAATTTGTAAATACAAAAAAACTTTTTGTTATTTTTTGTAACTTCAATTTTTATTTTCAAAGAATTTTTATATGAAAAATAACAATTTACAAACATTTCAAACAAAAAATTGTTAGAAATCGAATTTGAATTTTAACAAATATTTTTAATTACTTAAAATTTGTTGATAATTTTGTCTGTGTATATTAATAATAATCGATAAAGTTAAATTAAAATTAATTGACTATTTCGTATATTTTGGCACTGTGCGAACTGGCTAAATAAAATCTTAACTAAATTCAGGTTTCCAAATTTCTATGAAATTTTATAATATTTTACAATATTCAAAGAAATTTTAAACACTTTTGTCAATTTGTATTTAGTGTAAAATTTATTAAGCCACCACGCACAGGGCCTTTGTATTAAAAAATTATTATTTTTTTTGCTAAAAACGTAAAAGAACTGATTTGGTTAAACACCGATTCAACATCGGTATCATACCTGGACGTTTTCAATTACATTTTGCAATTCTTTACTTGCGTAATTTTGTTCATATTAATAATTCTATCAGACCTACGCTTACGTTTGTGGGATTAATGTTTTCCTTTGAAAATTTTAAAACTTCTTAATACCAGACATAGGGAATAAAACGTATTTCTGTTTGCTTAATTACAGGGCAATTACTCACTTACATTGGATGATATTTAAGAACACAAAAATATTCATTATTCCCCATGTCAGGTATAAAAAAAAATTTTGAAATTTTCAAAAGAAAAGATTAATCCCACAAACGTGAGTGTAGGTCTGCTAGAATTGTTAGTATGAACAAATTACGCAAGTGAAGTATTGCAAAATTGAGATCACCCAGGTGTGATCGGTATTAACGGAATAGGTTTTTGGAATAACGGTATTTTTGAAATAAAGAGTTTCGCTTTTAGTATCGATTATCAATTTAAAGGGGATAATGAAATTAAAAAGGTATTAATTGTCAACCTTTGTTTTGTAAAGATAGTTTTATTGGTTTATTGAGAAATTGCATTATTTTTTTTGTCAAATAAAATAATGGTCAATAGTTTAATAAACATATTGAAAAAAGTTGTATTTGCCCTCTGTAGAGGACAACGGCAGTAAAAGGGTTAATAAATATGTATATTGTAAATATGCACACTTCTGGTTTTTAGATTGTGTAAAGTTCGACGTCACACCTACAACAAAATCTCTGAAATGGCCGTGATCATTGGACGGGGTACAAAGTCCAATTATCAATAAAAGTAAAATATTACAGTAGTAGTAGAAGAAATAAATATGTGTATATTTTGACATAACAAAGAATATTATTTTATATGAATATTATTATTTTATATGAATATTATTAATATACACACAAAAAAATTACAAAATTCTGTTTGTACACACAAAAAAATTACAAAATTCTGTTTGTAATATTGAACACCTTTTTTGTATATTCAAAAAAAAATTTTTTTAAAAAGGCACCAACAATGGAATTTGTGGATACAAACAACTTTTTGTAACTTTATTGTAATTTATTAAAAATAAAATCGATTTTTTTTTAACAATGGATTTTGTAAATACAAACAAGTTTTTGTAACTTTTTTGTAATTTATTAAAAATAAAATCGATTTTTTTTCAACAATAAATTTTGTAAATACAAAAAACTTTTTGTAACTGTTTTGTAATTTATTAAAAATAAAATAGATTTTTTTCAACAATGGATTTTGTAAATACAAAAAACCTTTTTGTAACTTTTTTGTAATTGTTAATTTATTTAATTGTTTTGTTTTAACAACGATTTTGTGATATTAAAAAAATTTGTTTACTTAATGTTGTATTCTTCAGATATAATTTAATAAAATTTTGCTGCAAATATTTTAAATAAAACAAATAAAAATTTAGTTTAAATTCATGTTTTAATTGTTTTTAATTATTTCAGAATAAAAATAATACAATAATATGCAATTTTAAAAAACATCAGTTATTTTTAATTTGGAAAAAAATGTACAATAATTATTTAATAAGTTTTTTTAAACAGAAAAATAAGGAGTAATAAAAGGATAAATAAAGTTTTTTAAATGGTGTACTAAATATTGTGCTGACAACCGAAATTGTTGCCAATCGAATGGTTCAGTTGCAGCAACCGAAATTTTTGGATGTGACTATCGAATTGTTATTGAAGCTACCGAAATACAGTCAAATTACACAACGGATTTATTCGATTGGCTATAAATTCTGTAGTCAGCACAAATTTGTCTTCTCTGTGTACTTATACAGCCGTATGCATAGATATTTAGTTAGTTTTTTTAACAGTCTTATAACGAAAATTTGTTGTTGTTTTCCATGTTAATTCAATTTATGAGTGTGTTATAAAAATCAACAAAATGTCTATACGTACGGCTTTAACGTTTACCTTCGTTACAGGCATTCGCTTTTAGTAACATAGATGATACTGACGAATTGGCGATTTTTCGTCTAACTAAATCAAACAACTTTTTTTCATACTGTGGCCATTTAACCAACAAATCTTTCGCGTTAGGAAATTTAGTAGAAAAATCAATACCAATCTGGAAGGGAAAAATAACAATTTGAATTACTAATGGCTTCTTTATCTATTACGAAAATAGTCTAAAATGTAGAAATTATCAATTACTTTCATTAAAAATACATGCGAAGCAAAAACAAATTTTCGTTAAACAATTTTCGTAATACATAAAATATTTTAATAATAAACATTTTTATATTCGTACGAACCAGTTTATATCCAGAAGGTTTGTTATATTCTGGCCACTGTTTAAGCACTTCTTTAATAGATTTCATTTCCTTTATTTGGTTAAATCTGTAGTTTGAACATTTTCTCCAGTAAAGGTCAAACTCTTCCGTTGTTATCGTTTTATTTCTTAAACACTCTACCGAAAATTCTGAATCTGGTTCGGGATCTGTATATAAACAAACAAGAACGTTATCTATTTTATATACGAATAAAATATTATTTTACAAACAACTTACTAAAAGATGCTGTTTCTTGCTGTGTAAATTTTGATTTTATTTCTTTCAATGGTTTACTTTGGCGTTTTAAATTGTGGAGTTTGTTATATATTTGCCTCTCTTTCCATTTGTATAATAACTCTATAAGATAAATAAGATAATAACTGGAAACTTAAAGTATTTTCATCAAATTATTCTACTAGGTATATACAAAAAATTAAGATTTGCGGAAAATTTAATTCTTTAGAATAATTAAAAAAAAAAACAAAAAAAAAATTATTTACCAAAGTTTCAGTTGAAAATATCGAGCATATTTGTTGTTCAAAATTTGCACAATCTGTTATTGTACATTTGTAACCCTTTACTTCGATATATTTTGCTATTGTATTTATAAGCAACACTCGAACTTCATCGCACAACAGTTTATTTTCTTCGTAGTACTTTAAAATCTTTTTACCAACAATTGTATCGTCTAATATGGTCATTAGGGATGGAATAGGTCGGAAAAATGCAGTTTCAGATTGGAAACAGGTAGTTTCAGATTGTATTGTATTAGGGCTGTGTTCAAAAACAGTTCTGCTTATATTAGCTCTATTTTCAGATAAAGTAGTTTCAGATATCCGTATATTAAGATTGTGTTCAAAAGTGGATTGATCTCCAACCGGTAAATTTTGAAATAATTTGTTTATATGATTTTTACTGAGATAATTTAAAACTTCCACAGTTACACATTGCTCTATAAGAAGTGAAATTAGTATTACAAATTGATTAATAATTTAATTTATGAAAAATAGTCAAAAACAGTATACTTACCACGTAAGTGACCATATATATGACAGAGTTTCCATTCCTTTAGGATTTTGTATAAGTCCGAATTCTGGTAACTAATATCCAATTGATTATCCTTCCAGTTTATAAAACAAATATTTTATTTAATATACATTATGATAAAATTTTTTTAATTTTACAAATTGCTTGCCGCAATAAATTTTAACCACTTGGACGGGAGGCCCCAGAAGATCATTTATTGTCACTATGCAATATAACCGTGTAACTATTTTAAACTCAAAGGCGGAGAAATGAGCATTATATTCTGAGAAAACTTTTTGACAACACATATAAACTTCACCAGAGTTTGTTTCGGCAATACATTTTATTATATATAAGTCAATATCCTGTTTAAAATTAGCAATGAACAAATTCTCGCTATATTTATAGCCATAAATTTTAGCTTCACTATATAGAGTTATATTTTGGATGTCAGTTTTTAATTTACGACTAACCATTTCTTTGGCTTTGAAATCATTTAAGCGATTTTTAAGATTAAAATCACGGTTTAATGTAGGCTGCAAAGTTAAATTCGCGAAACGCATTTGTTGTTAGCACCTACAGCTTCTCGATAATTAATCCTATTTCTCATTAAAGTTGGATTTTCTTCGCATGATTTTTGCGCTACATCTTTTTTCATCATACAAAATCTACAGTAATAGTTTGCAGAAAAGGATTTTGAGAAATTAAGAATTGTATTGAACCCAAGATTATCTAATTTAATTTAGAATTATTCCGACGATAAAGTAGACAGATTTTAATCCAGTTTTTGTATTCATTGCATTACCAACGGCAAAAAACACTTATTACTTCCATACATTTTTACATCAGCAGATTTAACTGAGCACGCTAAAAATACTGTATTTTGTTTGGAAGATTTACCAGGTAAGCAAGGAAAGCTGTAATAAACATTACACATCGCCTGTTTAGTTGCTTTTGCTCCTATGTTATTGTTTATACCAAAATCATCAACATAAATAAAATATGGGATTATAATTTTTTGAGGATAAAGTCTACACTTTTGACGCCATAGATCTCCTTGTATAAAATTGGTAAACTGAATGTTTTTGGTTGTAGTTTCCATATGTAGTAAAACTTCATCAAGATAGTTGTTAGATTCAAATAATTTTTTAAACTGAAACTCTATCGGCATTAATGTGCCATTGGAAGTTTGCGAATTTGATATTTTATACGTTTGAGCATTTGAAATAAAATCCATTTTTTTCATGCATTTTTCAAATTTATATTCGGTTTTAACATCGCGAAATAATTCATAAGCATCATGAAAAATCTCATTTATTTGTCTACTTTGGGGACAAATTTGGTCAAAGGATTTTTTAAGAAAATCAATCAGAGGAGAAACAATGTGGTTTTCTACATGTTCTCTTATTTTATTTACATCTGATCTAGATAAATTATTAAATGAGTGTAATGATAATAAAAATTTACTGGCAGAATTTTGCAGAATTTCTAAACGTTCATTGTATAAAACACCAGAAGCATTTTTTCTTGAGTCATGGTTAAATGTTATATTTGAAGCAGTTGATTGACAGCTATAAGAATAATTAACAATCTCCACATTTTCCAGCGAACCTGAACTTAAAGGCAGTTCAAACTGGGACTCATTTTGAACACTTGTTTCCTTAAAATGATTAAAAACGTGTTTCTTAAACGACCTTTTTAATGAAAATTTTTGATAACAGTCACTAAAATTACACACATATTGTTCATTTTCTCCAACAAATGGACAATCCCTCAAATGAACGAAAAATTCATTAGGACAATAAAACAATTCGTTACATAAAAAGCAGTTGATGGAACATACCATTTTCGTTATTTTTCACTTACACGTGTTTTACTTCACTTTTTTACTTTTATTTGCCACGTATCACTAACTAATATTTTCTTCACAGATTTTCTTTTTCTTACAGCAAGAAAATACGAATTGAATAATATTTATTTTTTTTTGTAAAACTCTAAGGCTGCTTTTTTTATTATTTGTTCAACAATTTACAATTTTTTTAACAAAAAACTTTATTAACTTTGATTTGTTGAAAAAATAATGAATTTTCTTACAAATTACAATCGTTTAACAACAAAATTTGTTAGAAATTTTATATCAAAGCCAACAATTTTTTTTAATTACATAAAATTTTGTGATATTTTTTTCTGTGTAATATTGAACACCTTTTTTGTATATTAAAAAAAAAATTTTTTAAAAAGGCACCAACAATCGAATTTGTGGATACAAACAAGTTTTTGTAATTTTATTGTAATTTATTAGAAATAAAATCGATTTTTTTTTAAACAATGGATTTTGTAAATACAAACAAGTTTTTGTAACTTTTTTGTAATTTATTAAAAGTAAAATCGATTTTTTTCAACAATGGATTTTGTAAATACAAAAAACTTTTTGTAACTTTTTTGTAATTTATTAAAAATGAAATAGATTTTTTTCAACAATGGATTTTGTAAATACAACAAAACTTTTTGTAACTTTTTTGTAATTGTTAATTTATTTAATTGTTTTGTTTTAACAACGATTTTGTGATATTAAAAAAAATTTGTTTAGTTAATGTTGTATTCTTCACAAATGATTTAAAAAAATTTTGCTGCAAATATTTTAAATAAAACAAATAAAAATTGAGTTTAAATTCATGTTTTATATGCTTTTAAGTATTTTAGAATAAAAACAGTACAATAATAATGCAATTTTAAAAAACATGAGTTATTTTTAATTTGGAAAAAAAAACTCTACAATAATTATTTAGTAAGTTTTTTAAAACAGAAAAGTAAGGAGTAATAAAAGGATAATTAAAATGGTGTACTAAATCAGTATCGTCCCATTAAAAACAGTGTTATTCACAATAAGGACGATTTTTGTTGTTTTTTTATTGCACTTAAAAACAGGCATTGTCCTATCATTTAACAATTAGATTTCATCAACTTTTTTTGCTCTATAAGAAGTGAAATTAGTATTAGAAATTGATTTATAATTTAATTTATAAAAATAGTCAAAAACGGTATACTTACCACGTAAGTGACCATATATATGACAGAGTTTCCATTCTTTTAGGATTTTGTATAAGTCCGAATTCTGCTAACTAATATCCAATTAATTATCCTTCCAGTTTATAAAACAAATATTTTATTTAATATAGATTATGATAAAATTTTTTTAATTTTACGAATTGCTTGCCGCGATGAATTTTAACCACTAGGACTAGCAGGCCCCAGAAGATCATTTATTGTCATCATGCAATATAACTGTTTAACTCAAAGGCGGAAAAATGAGCATTTTATTTTGAGAGAACTTTTTGACAACACAGATAAACTTCACCAGAGTTTGTTCCGGCAATTCATTTTATTATATATAAGTCAATATCCTGTTTAAAATTAGCAATGAACAAATTCTCGCTATATTTATAGCCAAATATATATATTTATATCAAAAAATTTCATAGTTTTTATGAAATGAATTAAGCAGTCACTAAGAACATTATGACAATTTCCTTCATATATATCGTCCACACTGAAGTTTTCAGTGGCGTGAAAAGATGGTATTGTATTAAATACACAATCTGTATATACTCCAGTTTCAGATGACAAGTTAGCACCAACTTCATTTTCTCCAACAAATGGACAATCGCTCAAATGAACGAAAAATTCATTAGGACAATAAAACAATACGTTACATAAAAAACAGTTGATGAAACATACCATTTTCGTTATTTTTCACTAACACGTACTTTACTGCGCTTTTTTGCGTTTATTTGCCACGTATCATTAAATAATATTTTCTTCACAGATTTTCTTTTTCTTTCAGCAAGAAAATACGAATTGAATAATATTTTTTTTTCTAAAACTCTAAGGCTACTTCTTTTGTTATTATTTGTTCAACAATTTACAATTTTTTTAACAAAAAACATTATTAACTTTGATTTGTTGAAAAAATAATGAATTTTCTTACAAATTACAAACATTTAACAACAAAATTTGTTACAAATTTTATATCAAAGCCAACAATTTTTTTTAATTACATAAAATTTTGTGATATTTTTTTCTGTGTATGAATATTATTATTTAGAAAATATATTTTTTTAAAAGTTCCCGATTAATCGTAATAGCATAAAGTTTTAGTTTTTTACATATGGTGCATCTCATTTATAAAACTGATGTTTTTTTTTAAATTCTAAAACACATTTCGTTGGGTCAAGGTTAAATTTGATGTTAACGAACGTTTTCAATGTAAGAATTTCAAAACCATTATTCTTAAAATAAATTAAAAAGTGATTGTTATAAATGAAGTCAGACTGGAATTTTTAATGCCTGATTTTTATATCAATGTATAACTCAATACGAATGAAGTATTTTTCAATTACACAAGCGAACAAAATTTTATAAAACTGTAGACTCTCAAATCAGTATGTTATATATTTACTAAAGATATTTGGTACTATGATACCGAATATTTCTGTTGATTATTTGAATAATTTAAACTAGAAATGTTCCCAGCTTCCTATTGTAACATTTAGTAATAAAACCTTCTAATTTTAACGTTTTTTTAACTAAGTTTTAGTAGCTGCTATTTTTGCTGATCTATTTCTATCAAGGTAGAAAAGTGTTCGGAAACTTTGTAGACTAGTGTTGGTAATAACTTTAAAATTAGTTAAAATCAAACATTTGATTTAAGTGAATATTTAGCAAAAATCAATTAATTTTTAGTAAAATCAAACATTTGATTTAAGTGAATATTCAGCAAAAATCAATTAATTATTAGTGTTCAATTACCGATTCCTCGATTAATCGCCTCTACTTCGGTTGATGTCGAAACAAATAATTTAAAATTTAAATAATGATTCGATCCGTTATTTCTTTTTAGAACATTCAATATTTTTGAGTTTGGGTAAAATATAATCAAATTCTTTTAAAATCGAGTAAAAGAGTTATAAAGGATTATATAAACTTTTTTTTAACCAACTAAAGGACATAGACAATTTTGATTTTTGTATTATATTTTAACTCTGTAGGAATTCTGCATTTCATTGCATCTCTCACGAAAATTCAGTTAAAATATGTTTCCTACCACATCAATTCTACAACATGTTCTATTAGCAAAAATTCCATGGAATCCGAACTAAAGTCAAATGTAATATATTACTAACTATAACTAGTTCCAGAAGTGATTCCATGAAGATCTGTTTGGCGTAATATAACCGGTTTATTTTTGAATAACTTCAAACAAAATTTATGGGTGTTAAAACTGCAGATTATAAAGGAAAAGTCGTTGCTTATAAGAGAAAGTTTAGTTGTTCCAGGTTAGAATATATTCTAAAACCAAAAGCCTCTAAAAAATAGGAAGATATTAAACAAAAAAAAAACATTTGAAAATGTATATTATGTTCCTATGTTTTTTTTTAACACGCACTATGACCTTACTTATGTTATCAAAATTGCCATCAATTTAAAAATAGCTGAAGAAATTAGGAATATACGAATTTAAAAGTTTTATTGATTAACATTTTTTGGAAATTTTCTTAATTCGGCTTAAGTGCTTTTTTCAAAAGTCTACAGATATTTGAGTTATTTTGCAGAAACCAAACTCGCATATGTTAAAAATAGAAACAGTGGCAGATTCATATAGCTGTTTTATAGAAATCGTCTGTGACTCTAAAGCCCAAATCAGATAGTAAAAGTGTCAGTTCTGTCAAACTTTGTAAAATTCGCAAAAATTGTACAATATATGTAATAATTTCTTATTGAATTAATCTTATGCCTCGTGTAGACGTTAAACATGTATGGAAACACTTTCATTTGAACTAATAATCAGATTCCTCTCTAAAACCCCAAGATTATTAGGCATGATTCTTTAAAAAAAGTCTCAGATTGCTTTCAATTACCGTGAACAAATAATTTATGTCACCAATGCAGTAGACTAAACTTGATGTTTTAAAAAAGCAGCTCTCTGTTTCCTAATTGATGAAAGAAATACATTTATTTTGCATTAAATAATTAATTGAGAATAATTAATCCGATTAATCGACCAGAATAATCGATCAATCGTTTTTCGGAAACACTATTAAATATAAAAAACGTTAAAATGTTTATTGGAAAAAATCCAACAAATAGAATCTGCGTAAATTTTGGAATTTTTATATAGTGAATATTGGCCCTTTCTAATTAACAATAACTGCACATAATATAAACTATTTTAGGAAAACACGTTGAAAAATTCCGTCTTTTAAATCCTTTAAGGGTTGTAATAACATCTTTCTACTATACTAGCTTTCATTTGAGTATAATCATTAGGGGGCAAAGAAAATACAACTTGGGATTTTCGCAAGCACCCTGGCGGAATGTTGTTTCAACGCCACCTCTTGTCTATAACTGATATGGTGAAAATTAGAGCTAAAAATTTGTAAAACCTCGTTTTCACAACGTCCCGTTAGCGATTAACTGGGACTTTAATAATGTTTCAGAATTTTCGATTTATGTTTAAAAATTTCAAGCATGTTAAAATTTGTTTCTAATTTGTTAAACTCTTAACCCATTTGTTGCTTAAACAAACTCTTCATACTTTTAAGACCCAATAATTTTATATAGGGGAGCAATAAAACAACGCATTAAAAATTATGTCATAATGTGAAGTAAGGATGATAATTTTGGTACTATTTAGTACTTTTTGACAAACTACCGTGAAAAAATCCTTGTTTAGCGATGTCAGCAACGGAGTTCTGTTTAATCATTTATAACATAATTATCAGAAGTACTTCATAAAATGGGTTTTAATATTCTGTTTCAAGAATTGATAAATTTTGTAAATGAACAAGTTTTAAAAATGTACAAAAAAATTTTTTTTTGATATTTTTGAGGTCAAAAAAGTAATATTTTTAATTGGCAATTCACAACAGGTATTGTATTTTGTATGTTGAACAGTCAGTTTCATGTTGCCAAACGTCAAATGGTATAGAAAAATAATACAAAAATTTATAAATTTATAGAAATAAGGAGAAAAAAAATAAAAATAAAATGAAAAATAAAGGCAAAAGTGCAAAAAATGGCATTTAGTTGAGACTGAAATGTTATGTTTGATACACAATACAACATTTAATAGATACAGCAAATGAAGTTGTATGAGTTTTTTTTAGAATAAATTACAATATTTTTGTTGTGAATTGAATAAATGATTTTTAGTACCCAATTGAAATTTTCCTTTATAATCCCTGTTTTAAGGCTTTGGCTGTAAAAAATAGTTTAAAAATATATAATAATTATTATTTCAGATTATTGATTTGAAGAAAGCGATAAAAAATTATCTACAAAATCACTTTATTTGAATTTACAACACTAGAATTATTTTATCTTGTCGTCCGTTTCTGGAAAATTGATTTAACACATGTTAATAAATATCATACTTATTTTTAAATTTAATTAATATTTTGGAAAAATTGAAATTATTTATAAAAATTTCAAATAAAAATACATAAATTATGAGTATTTTTATGAGTATTTTTAGAAAAAACTATATATTTAACCTTGATCGATATAGCTCTAAGCCCGCTTATTTTCGCGTTACTTTAATAAATACTTATAAAATTTGTGTAGATATTATAATACTTTTTATGATATTCTGTTCTACTTTGTATTTTTCTTAAAATTTTGAACAAAATTTTATCCATTGAAGTTTCTAATAACATTTGATTACAAGGAAAGGAAAAAAAAATTTTACTTCCTTACATGGTTCTTAAATAACCCTTGAATATAAACAGATATTATTGAATTGCAATGATTTTAAAGCGACAAAAAGGTTTTTATATCCTCCACCATATATGGTGAGGGTATATATCAGCTTGTCATTCCGTTTGTAACATGTCGAAATATAGGTCTAAGACCCCATAAAGTACATATATTCGTGATCCTTTTGCAATTTTAAGTCGATTTGGCGATGTCCGTCTGTCTGCGATCACGACGCAAGCGGGGTGCCTATTTTATTTGACATCCTCCCGAGCAGTTTGGTATTGAAAATGAGCAAAATCAGTCCAGTGTTTAAAAAGTTATGAGTGAAAATGTGAAGGTACCTTTAATTTTTCTATACAAATTGATGTAATTTAGTACAATTTCATAGAAGCGACGGTACATAAAATATTTTCTCATATTTTTTCACCAATCGCTTAGAAATTAATAATATTTTGTATTCAGCTCAAATATGTTTCACCTCAAAAAATTTTTTTCACCACAAAAAATTTTTTTCATCTCAAAATTTTTTTTACACCAAAAACTTTGTTTTCGCATCCAAAAAATTTTTCACCTCCATAATTTTCTTTAACAGTTTTTTTTTTACATTATTTGTATCAAAAACAGTAAAGAAATTTTTTGAGGATATTGGTGGAGGGTATTCAGCTGAATTTAAGCCTTTTTTTACTTGTTTTTATATATCAATGTCCTGTTTAGAGTATTCAAAAACCGAAACAGAAAACCGGTCAACCGGCTTCTTTTTTTTTTAAAACCGATCGGTTTCGAATATTTTGTAAATTCGAAGAAAACCGAAAACCGGTCTTTTTTGTTCGGTTAACCGGTTTTTTTAATTACATCACCAACTGGGTTACTTGGTCTCTTTTATTTTTTCCGAACACTTTTATAATCGTTTGGTTATGAAGATTTAAATGTAAGTCTGATAGATACCGATGAAGACTTACCTTTGGATGTTCCACACTCAAATAGTTTAATTTTTGATCTAAATAACACAATAAACAATATTCAAAATCCTAAAAAAGAGACTGTACAAAATCATTCATCATTATATGTGACCTTCTCCGAGAAAAGGGACCTAGTGTGTGAAAATGAAGTTTTGAGAAAAACGCATTTAAAGTTTCATAACGCATTATCACTGTGAACACACCTTTAGTTGGAAGATGCGATTTGGTATGGTTAGTTATGATTGCGTGCCGACTTTGGTGTCGTCATGCCTATGTGGTGACGTATATTTTTTCGCTTTTAGAGTGACAATTTAAAAACAATTTAAAACCAAAAAAAGTAAATTTTAATGTTTTTCTCATTTTTATCGATTTTCCCAAGTTCATTTTGTACGTTTTTATGGGTTAAATAAATTTTTATCACAAATCTAATTCATTTCATCTTATTCTACACCCTATTAGGTACCAGAATCCACTCTTAAGTCCAAACCCGTTTTTTGACACACTAGGTCCCTTTTCTCGGAGAAGGTCACATATGATGATTTTATATATTTTGATAAATGCGACGAAAGAACTGAAAAGTTGGGCAATTAATATAATTGTCTTTTGACTATTTGTCCACCATCTACTATTAGTGAAAGAGTATTTTCCACTTCTAGCTTTATCAAAAGCAAACAAAAAAAATCGTCTTAAAACGAAACATTTAAATTGCATATTATTTCTAAAATATTATTTTAGAACTGAAAAATAGATTTTCTTTTTACATATTTAAAATGTAATATTAAAAAAACTAATTTAATGCCAAACGTTCAAATTACTATTAAAACAAATGAATATAATGTTGAAATGAAATACAATAAAAAAATATTATAAAATATTTTTTTTTTCAAAGAATGTTTTTTTTTTATTTGTATTACTTTATATATTAAATTTATTTTTTTGTTTGTTTGTAATTAAACAATTAACGAATTATATAAGCTTTTTATTAAAATTTTAAAAAAACCGAAAAAAACCGGTTGACCAGTTTTATCTGCGAAAACCGAAACCAGTTTTTTTTAAATTAGTTTTTTTTTTGAAGAAAACCGAAACCGGTTTTTCCATAAGGCCGGTTTTTTGAATACTCTAGTCCTGTTTCAGGAAATTAAGCTGAAACTACAAAAACCACATAGTTTTTGATAAAATAAATAAAAACATTAAAAAATCTCAAAAATTGTCAGATTATAAAACTTTTGTCCAATTTAGGAATTATGTTCCGGACTTGAAAATATTTATGCTCTTTTATAGATTTACTTTTTATTTAAATTTTTAATTATATAAGTTTGTGTAGTTTGGTTGAATTTTTAAATCTAAATTTCAAGTTATGCTATTTTTGAATTATTCGGAATGCATCTCTCGATTTTTCCTGCACTTTATTTTTTGGAACGTATCACAATTGTTTTGGCAAAATTTTATTTCATTCATCAACATAGTGTCCTTCAAGAGCGACACAATCTCACCAACGCCTTTCTAACATTTCGATAAGTTTTTTTTGTTTCTACATTCAAATCAAATCTCTTTCCAGCAAGCATTTTTTGAGGTCTGAGAACGAAAAACTGTGAAAGCAATTGAAAGTGAAATTCGTGCAATTTTGCCATCATTTGGAATCATTGACAAGTTGTTGGTTTTGGTGCATGAAAAAATCTTCATGCAAATTAAAGTCGACACGTTCCTGCAGCTTGTCAACTCTTTTGATGTTTTCCGGTATCACCAACTCTTTTGGAAGAACAGAGCGTTCAGCGTCATCGGTGTTTTTATGACCACGTTTAAAGTCATCAAACCACTTTTCTGCCATTTGTCTCGATGGAACAGATTCCGAATAACTTTTCAAGCCAAGCTTTTGCTTGAACAGTGCTTTTTTCTTCAAAAGCAATGATAAATCATTGTGAATCCATTATTTTTAAAATCCGTTGTTTTCAAAATCGCGAAAGTAACGTCACTAAAACAGCTGTAACTGTTCACTAAAGAACGAATTATCATTAAATCTTTGCATTAAGTTTTGGTATCATCCGAAGGTTGGTAGTTCCAAAAAATTATATGGATTTTTCATTAGTGGCACCGCCTATGTGTCATCCTACGGATTTTTTACCGGATGTAATATCTTCCGTATTAAAATAGCTGTATTACAAAAGCGAAAAATACTTTTCATATAAAGGGACCGGTTCTCTTGCAATTCGTATACATTTCCTGTCGGGATAATACAATGATTGTTGTATAATCTTAAGCACACGTACTAGCCTTTTTGGACATTTCAAAGCAACTTTTGGATTTAATTAAGGTCAAGGAATGAAGTAGCTACTTAAATTATATATCTGAAAATACAACTGTACATTTTGGTAATTAAATTTGCCTCCAAAATAAATAAACAAAGAGCAATAAAAATTTATTTCAAAACAAGTTAATTCTATTTTTATTGCAATTAAAAATTCAAAACATGATATTGAAGACAGTGTTGCCTACTATGAGGATTTTTTCAGATAACGGATATTCAAATATTGCTTTCGGAATTTGCTGATAATTTCAAAAATTGAGAGAGCGTTTAAGGATAGATATACAAATTGCTTTTTCCCAATCCCTTGGTATGTAATTTAATTATTAGGTTTTTATAAACCTATAGTAGGTATTTCCCAAATTTTAAAATACTGGCTTCTGTAGTTCCGGAATTTTAATACCTAAGTTGTAATTTCTTATATTGGAATTGTATTAACGGAGTTCATAAGGTGTACTAAGTATTGTTGTATCGTAGTACTTAAATTTAATTTGTTAAAATTTCTATTTCACTATAATGACGATTTGCTGTTTGTTAGTACAAGCAATAGATACCTACCAGTGCTTATGTTAGATAGCTAATACCTACCGTGCAGACGAACAAAAACCAATAGATATCTAAGCACAGATACGTATATGTTGCTTGAAATTACGGTCATAAATATACAGTCAGCAAAAAATGTTATGCACTTAAATTAAAAAAATTTAAACCACATTATTTCTGTATTTTGTTAAGCTAGCAAAGTCAAACAAAAAGTAAATAAAAGCTTATTTTAGTGACTACTTTTGGATTTTTATTTCAAACTCGTAAAGTAAAGGAATTGTTAACATAACCTCAAAAATACTGCAATTATTCAGGCAAACAAAAAAAAAAAACTTTTACACTTTTAAAAATAAAAACCAAACAAAGACTACCAATTAAATTAATTGCTTATAACACTAGTCTCAATCATATTTTACTGTTTTATATCCAGTTTGAGTTTTATAAATATTTTTTTGTATTTATTTTATATGAAAATTTCCATGGGCGTGAATCTAGGCCGTTTTTATACAATTTTTTAAGATTTGTTTTTAAGATATGTTTTTAAGATCCAAAATAATTTTGGACAATTATTGTAAACGATTTGATTGGGAATTTTAGAGGTTGTGAGATACTTTCGATCCTAAAGACCATATTTGTGGGGTGAATTGGAAAATGTTTATCTTAAAATGTATTTTCAGGTGTCTAATTGGCAATTCCATCAAAAGAAAATTAGATTCCGATTGGACCAATAGTACCCCAGACTTCCAATTTGGAATTTATATATTTTTACAAAATGTTTTGACTTTAAAACAAAATATGACAAATTTATTAGAAAAAAATATTGTTTTGAGAGTGAATCCTTTTTGTAAAAATACATAAACTCCAAATTTACTATCATCATTTGTGTTATTTTTACCATATACATACATACGTATTTTTTCCTGCCATAGAAAATGTCTAGATTTTCAATAAAAGCATTCTACTTAGATGTTTTCTTTTCAAAATTGAAAATCATCTTTCTTGTATTTTTTAGTTTTTAAAATTTGTGGATTCTGAGACATGTTTCATATAAAAATTGTGAAATGCTTTTAAGAAAAATTGTCAGATTCTAAGATCCTAAGAAGAATAATAATTCTAAAGAAACTAGAGAAAAATGTTTAGTTCTTTCTAGTTAACTTATACGAGTATATTTTCAGGAATAGAATTTCCATACTTGGTAGAAAAAACCGGCAGCCCTGTTTGAGGAAGAAGAAACCAAAAATAAAAACAAAATTTTAACGAAAACATGAAATACCAATAAATATGCGAATAACAAAAACATTTTTAACAACACATATGTGTGTCTGATAGAGCATTGGTTGTTTTGCAATCTGTTTTGAAAGGTACAAAAAAAAAATTTAAACAACAAAGAATCACAATTCATACGTACTGCAATTGTATTAGTGTGTTCATGAGAAAACATGAACTAAATAGGGGGCTCGCCTCATTTGTTTCGAGGTTATCAGCATGACTTGTTTTGGGTGTAATCAGTGTTGCCAAATGTTCAGATTTTTTTTAGTTTAATACAAAGAAGCGAATTAAATAAATTTGTACCGACATGAGAGAAAATTAACAACAAATGGCAAATTAATGTTAAAGCAAATTTCTGACTCGTGTAGACATAGGATAACGCAAAATGTCATTTGTTACCCGTTTCTTTATGTGTGAATTTTTTCTTATTGTTTTTAAATACTTAACCTTGGAAAATAGAATCTTTAAAGAGTGTTCTATAATTAGAATATAAATTGCTTTTCATGGAGCACAGATTAGAATATATTATAATATTATGTTTGGGTGTGGCTCTTATCTTTAGTGAATAATTGTCACTGCCATTATCACTGCCGTTATCGCTTAGCATAAATAAAATATTTGAGATCTTACCTTATATATATATTAGATAAGAAAGGGATGTAGACGATAAGTTGGTCTTAGCGAAATGCACTCTCTTATTGTTGGTGTGTATTGAAACTAAATGTAGGTTTGAGTTAAAGTAAAATATTATATAAGAAAAAGAAAATTTGTAAATAAGGTTGTTCATTATCTAACCTTAAACTCGACACATCGTTTTTTCGCCCTTCTGGCAATAAATACTAAATAATGGATAAATATTTAACAAGAAAAAGTAAGTTTGTTAATAAATAATAATATTTGCTCACACAAATAATCAATTAATTTTAACAGATTCTAATGAAGAAAAAATGGTGTTATACCAGCAACACAAACTGCAGAAGTTTCAAGCGGATTACAATAAGTGTTGGGAAGAAAATGCGTTGTTGGCCTTCATTAGGATTTGTAATTGCAAATTAAGAGCCAAACAATAAATAAATTAGAATTTTCTACTTCATGTGGAATTTTGCCTACCGGAGGATTTTTTAAAAGTTATAATTGTACAAATGTTTTGGGAACAAAACAAATGAAAATGAAACTTAATAAGAATATATACAACTATTGTTAAATAATTAACTATGATTTATACTTGTGACGAAATGAATAAAATATTCTAATTTATGTTTTTAATTTTAGTTTCATATATTTCTTTATATATGATATAATGTAGGGTTTCCAATAAGGGCGGGTAAATGTTATCGTGGCGTTGGCTGTGAGGCACGCAGCGCCATCCTGCTAGAACGACATGTCGTCTACGTCCATATCGTTTAATTTAGGCTAAAAGATATCGGTTAACATCGTTCTGTAGCGCTAAACGTTCACGGTGATAGCATCACCAATGTCGTTTTCAAAGAAGTACGGACCAATAACGCTCCCGCGCAAAACCCGCACCGAACAGTAACTTTTTATGAATGCATTGGCACCTGGTGAACCTCATGTGGGTTGGCATCGTCCCATATACAGCAATTTTGCTTACTAATGTAGCCATTCATCCAAAAATGCGCCTCGTCACCAAAGATGATTTTTCATTTTTAATTTTTTTTTTCATTTAGACGTCTTGCTAATGGTGTCATGGTGCTTTGGTATCACCAACTGAATAATAAACAATAGATTAGACAGACGCCCCCAAACAAGCCAACATCTACCTGCGCCATCTACCATCAAGCCAACATCTACCTGCGCCAAGTACAAAACCCCATTGAAAATTGTTTGGTTTTTTATGTTTAAAAAAATTTTATTAAAATATTATTTATTTATATAATTTTTTTCAAATGCAGATTTTTTATAAAAGAATGGTTTTCTTTCAGGAACTGACAGTTATTCTTAAAAAAATATGGCAACACTGTTTGGAATAGGCAAAACAAACACATACACACGTGATGTATGTGTTTGTTTTCTAACAAATTGTAAAAACCACCCCGAAAAAGGGGAAGGGTAGGGATGAAATGTTCTACAAAAATGTTGGCCATAAGATTATAATACTATATACATCAGAACACACTAAAGCCCAAAACTTAACACAAATGCTAAAAACCAGACAAATTCAAGATTGCTCATCAAATTTCTAGTCAGATTTTGGGATGACCTATATGTATATTATGTAGGTGATCAAAAAATCTTATTTATAATATGTTGGTCATACCAAAATTTGACTAGAAATCTAATGAGCAATCTTTATTTTGATTGGTTTATGGTGTTTGTGTTAAGTTTTCGGTTTTGGTGTGTTCTGACATATATAGTAGAATTTTATGGCCAACATTCTTGTAGAACATTTTATCCCCGCCCTTCCCCTTTTTCGGGATGTTTTTTACAATTTGTTAGAATAAAGCCTAAAAATGCCATTACGAGGGGGATTACAGATTTGATATGTTCTACAAAAATATTTGTCATACCGTTATCTACAAATTATCTAAACATACTGTACACCTCAGATGTAAAGAAAACATAGTTTCTTATACCGATATGCTGCAAGAACAGGCCAGAGCTGGGAAACTTCAACCGCCTCTAAAATGAAATTTTAGAGGCTGCAAGAACAGGCCAGAGCTGGGAAACTTGAACCGCCTCTAAAATGAAATTTCGATGTAAACTATCAAAACGCTGACACACGTATATTTTTGTTGGTCTCCTTAACAAGAGTCAATCGTTGGAACCCCGTAATTTTTTTTGTGTTGAACTGTGTTATCCAACACATGTTTAGGCAAAACTGAAAAAATAGGTAAAAGTGGTGTGCCATGAAACGAGAGTACCTTAAAAAGTGAGATCTTCTGTAGATTTACGACATTTTATTCACAAAAATGTTCTTTCAGAAAGTGTTTTGTTGAGCGTTGTGCTCACGTTCACAAAATATGTGAGTCTATAAATAGATAGATTAAAAGAAAAAGACGGTGCCAAAAGTTATTTTTAATTATTTTTCAAAATAATTTCTTAATATATTAGCAATATTGGTAATATGCGCTCTTGCATTAAACTCTTATATTCCAAGATCTCTAATAAATATTAAGAGAACCGTGAGAAGCATAGCATCTCTCTAAAATACATACCCTCTGCTTTTATCGTAGCAAAGTTATTTACAAACATTTTATTTTAAAGGCCGAAAATTGATCATATTGTTTTCTAAATAAAAAATATCCTAAGTTCCTTTGGAAATATATTTAAAATCAATTTTGTTTAACTACATCTATAGAAATTTTGAAAGTGCGCATAATTGAAGCATTTTGTAGAACAAGAGCCATACGATTTTTCACAAAACCTTTAAGCCGCGTTTTTGCCATTTTTTTGGGGGATTTTTTATAGATTCTACAGCTGCTTCGGTTTTATCGGTATCCTAATTTTCGCACCACTTCACAACGACTAGAGGGTCTCTATCCATCTCAGTCTCAGCGCTCTCTCTCTCTTTTCATTTCAATTAGAGTTGGACTTAATCGTTCATTTTGGTGACTCGGACATTATCGTTCAAGTCTAATTAAGAAACCAGTTCGTTAAATTTGTTTCTTTTGTTTTCAGCTGTAACTGAATTGCGTGTCGTGAACTGTGTTGTTTGCTTAACAATTCTTTACACACTATTATTCATGTTTTACATGTTTTTTTATTCATATTATTACAACTTTATTAAAAACAAACTTTTTTAATATTTTTTTTGTGGAAAAAACCAATTTACTTTTTATAACTTATGACTGTTTTTTCTTAATTTAGATCAAAAATGTGGCACTAATCTAATTTCATTGGAAGGAGATACAAATGAATTAACATTAATAAAAAGAACATAAAGATCAATTAATGGTAAACCCGTTAATATCGTTCAGTAAAGCGAAGACGGCAGTTGAACTATTTCGTTCATAAAGGACACAACTCTTATTACAACATTGTTCTTTGGTTTTAGTGCGTCAGTCGTTGAAAAAATAAAATAATTAACCCAAGAAAAAAAAGTGTTTAAAATTTAAAATAAAAAATTACTATTTCTAATTATTAAAGAAGTTAAATTAATTAAACTTATTGCATCGAATTTATTGATAATTGCTTTGGAACTTAATATATTATATTTGTTTACATGAAAACATATAATATTTATAACAATAATATTTTATATTTTATTGCTTGTAGAGGCATTTTATGTGATCCAAACATTTACATATATTTACTGGCAAACATATATTATATGTAAAGGCGAATATAATATATTTTTAGTATAAACACGGGGAATATGTTTGACAATTCTTTAAAATATATATACATATCTATTTTACCAAAAAAATATGTTTGAGACAGGCCGTTTCTTTTAGTGTGTATGCCAGTTTTGACATTTGTAATAAATATAACACAAAATGTAACCTTAATAACCAGCTACGTATTGTAATTACAATTTTTGAAGGATATTTGAAAATTATTAAGAAGCTCTGATCTAGCGTCATCACTCTGCATAGAGTTTATTTACTTATTTTTGTTATTGTTTTGATTGTGATTCCTCATCGAGATAATAAAACAATATCAAGAATAATAACATCATCAACAACATTGTTATTGTTACCATGTTAATTGCAAAATATTTCCAAGATAACAAATGTTTTATGTACTATTTACATTTAAAACTCAAAACAAAATCAATAAATCAAAACATGTTTAAGTTTTTACACCACATATATACAGTGTGCAGCATAAGTCAAGGTACCCCAGCTTATACAAGCAAGTTCATAAATTTTACAAAAAAAATATGTGGTGACATTTCTTTTATTTATTATATTACTAATGTACTTATTCATATACAGCAATAAAACAAAAATATATTCGTGTATACAACAAAACAAAAAAACTAGACGTTGAAAATATTGGTAACTCTATGTTTTTGCACAGCAAAAGTGTTGGTACCCCTTTAAAAACAAAAATGTTATTGTTAATATGTTTAGATAACTTATCACAATTTTATACCTAATATTTAGTAGGATATCCCTTAAGACGACTAACTTCATTTAGTCGATTCGGCATTGAATACACAAGTTTTTTTGTGTAATCGGAAGATATTTGTTGCCATTCACTCATGAGCAATGTTTTGAGCTGAGTTTTGTTGGAAATTTGATGATTACGCAACCGTTTTTCCAAATGATCCCACAAGTGCTCAATGGGGTTTAGGTCGGGGCTTTGTGGAGGGGTATTAAGCATGTGGGGAGTGTTGTATGCAAGCCACATCTTGACATCAGCAGCAGTGTGCTTAGGATCATTGTCCTGTTGGAAGTAATAATCATTACGAATTTTTAATTTTTCAGCGCTTTGATTCAAATTATTTTTAAGAATATTTAAATATACAGTTTTATTCATTGTTTCCTCTATAAATTCCAAGTTACCCACACCTGCGGCTGACATACAACCCCATACCATGATACCACCACCTCCATGCTTAACAGTTTTACGCGTATTCTTCGGATTAAGCTCTTCATTTATTTTTCTCCATACTAAGGCACGTCCATCTGAGCCAAAAATGTTATATTTTGACTCATCTGAGAAAATAACTTTATCTCAAAACTCGTTTGTTTTGGTTTTATATTCATTAGCAAAATCTATCCGCTTCTTTCTATTTACTTCGTTAATAAAGGGTTTCTTGCGTGCTGTGCGTGCATTGTACCTGGCTCTTTTGATCGATCTGCGTACTGTATCCGCAGAGACACTTTTGTCTAAAGATTCTTTTAATTCTGCAGCAATCTTTGGTGCACTTTTAAATGGATCCTTCTTAATTATAGCTTCTATTTTTCTTTCTTCTCTATTAGTAAGCTTTCGAGGGCGTCCTGTTCTTGGCTTATTTTCAATTCGTTTTTCTTCTTTAAAGCGATTTATTACTTTTTGTACTGTTGATTTGCTTCGGTTTGTTATATTGGATATTTCGGAGTAAGATTTTCCCATTTTGTGGTTGTTAATTATAATATTACGTTCTTCAATTGTTAATTCCTTTCGAGACATTTTTTAAATTATTTTATATTAATAAAACTCGGTTTTTTTGCTACGCGTTAGTAATAAGAAATACCACTGATTGCATTTTATAAGTACCGTTACAAATATCAAAAGAAAAATTCCAGAAAAAATAGCGTTGTCAATAGTTTTGCAAGATTTACTAAAGGGTACCAACACTTTTGCTGTGCAAAAACATAGAGTTACCAACATTTTCAACGTCTAGTTTTTTTGTTTTGTTGTATACACGAATATATTTTTGTTTTATTGCTGTATATGAATAAGTACATTAATAATATAATAAATAAAGAAATTTCACCACATATTTTTTTTGTAAAATTTATGAACTTGCTTGTATCAGCTGGGGTACCTTGACTTATGCTGCACACTGTATGTATGTAACTACTATAGCAAATAAATTTCTGTAGTAAATATATTTACAAGTATGTAAAAACATTAAAATCTGTTCGACATTCGCGCAAATACTAAAACAGTCATATGATTTCAGTCATTGTTGCTAAGAGCCAACAGTTGTATTTCTTTGGATTTTTTTTATGGCTGTATTATTTTGTTGTTGAAACTATTGCCTTTGTTTTTGAGGCTACTGGTTTGTTTTGTTTGGAGCTCTTGCTCGACAAGTTTATTTTGATTGGACATGTGGCTGTGAGACATGTATGGATTTGTATTGCGGATCACTATAACAAAAGGGAACAACCGAATAAATTTCGTGATCAAAATAAAGAAACGGTAAAAATGCGATAATCAAAATTCAGAGAATACGAAGAATTTATTTTAGTATAAACAAAAAAATTTCCTTTGCATATTTTTAGGCTTGTAGGCATTAAGGGGTTCTACACAATTTTTGTGTGGTAAAATCCCATACAAATTACGTTAAGAGCTAACGCCTTGAATTATTAGGTTCGTTTAGATACTTTTCCAGTATAGTCCATTAAAATTTACCCACAAAAAAACATCGTTGATGGGTTCTTGCCAATTGCGATGAAATTCGAAAATGTTATCGAGGGAAAAAAAATAAGAGACATGTATTTTATAGGCCCAATCTCATAATCTTTTATAATTTCATTAGTGAAGTTTATATTTTATAGTTGATCTTTTTTAATACTTATATGTATGAACAAATTTTTCCTTATTTTTTATTTAAGTAAACATGGAGAATACACAGAAAAAGTTATTTAGACACCAACCGAATGGAATGCATTTTCTGGTCAGCTACGACTTTCATCAACATTCTTTGTACCGAAATACCAATTGTAAATATCTCTATTTAACTCACAAATCAACGGAAAAAGCTATTTTATGCTAACATACAGTTGATTTTTATTATTGAGTATAGATGAAATTTACACGCAGAGAAAAAACATGGTTGCAACATGATCACTGCTAATATATTGTGCTTGCTGCAATTGGGTATGGTTGTCACAACCATATTATTGGTTGTCTAACCATCAAAATGGTCGCTACCATCTTTATTATAGTAAATAATTTAATATTTTATGATTGACATCTCGTATTTTATAACATGATTGGCTGTAACCATAAGGTGGTAACAAAAATTCTGATTATGAAAAAAATATGATAATTATGTAACCATAAAATGCTGTCAACAATCAATGAATAATTATACATCAAATAAAACATGACTTTGACGTTTACAGTCCTAATACGAGTATTGTCTTGTTTTCATAAAAACCAAAATGTATTAAAAAACAATCATATATTGTTTACTTAAACTGGACAGAAAATACCTTTCATGTGGCATTAAAACATTTCATCAATTGACCTAATAGATCCAGTTTATTTTTTTAACTTTAGAAATTTATACAGAATCATTATATTGTAATAATTGATCATAATATAACTGTAGGGATCATATTATGGTAAAATTATGGATATTTTATTATCATAATATGATAATCATAATATAGTACGACTATGGTTGGCACAATCATAAACCCAAAAATATATGATGCTCTTTGAATATGATTCTCCCAACCATGTTTTTTCTTTGCGTGTACTAACTATTTTTGTGTTATTTATATTTTCCTTTGTTTACAGTATGTCCAAATTAGCTATTAGCTAATATTAAAGACATGTGTTTTTAATTTGGACATACGGGTGTAGACGGGAGGACCAAGTTTCATATTAAACTTTAATTTCCTAGCTCTAGTGATTTGTGCAGTCAGTCAAAGAGGAGACGACTTTTCGCTTTTTTAATTTAAAGAAATTTAATATATTAACCCTCTAATGTATATAAATTATAACAAATTTTTAAAATATCTTCTTTTTGAACTCGAAAATTTAAGTTCATAATTCAATGCTATTTCTCATGGAAATACTTTAAAATATTTATTTGAATTTTTAAAAAATCAATTTTACAGCAGATAATTTTCTATTTTGTTGTAGTTTTTCAAAACAAATTATTACATATAATAGTAAAAAACAACTAACAGTAAATCAATATTTTGCGTTTACATATAAGTACATCTTTCACCCATTATCAGTAGGTCATTATTTTGTTGTTTAAAGTAATGAAAAATGTAACGACCTATCATTACATGGTAACCTACACAGTAACGACCTGTCATTACCATGTTTTTGCTGGGTATACAGAATGGAGAATAAAACTTTTAACAAACTATTAAAATTGTCAAAAGAAGAAATTGCTTTGGAACTGTCACTTGTTCCGTCTGACAATGATAGTAGTGGACATGAGAGTGATAGTGATTTTGATGAAAGTGACATTGATGACTTAATTTAATTTGCACAACGGTGACATGATGGGACCGCAAGTCAAACGAAAACCTGGAAATAGCTCTCCCAGCAATTGTTTTTGAGTATAATAAGCAGATGGGTGGTAGTTGGGTGTTGCAACTAAAATTCAGTTATATTAGCCGAATTTTGTAGTGATAACCAAACTTTAGTTAACTATATTCACCGAATTTAGTCGTAATAACCGAATTTTAGTTGGAAACTGGGAAATTTTTCAGTAAATAGCAGTAAATTTGATTTACTTAACAGAAGATTTTTGTACGAATTAATTTGATTAGTGTTATTTGCCGTATTATGGACGTTTTCATTCCTTAAAAATAAAAACTTATATACATATGTAAATTTTGTAAATATATCAATATTTTTTTTTCATTATATTTAGAATTTGGCGGATTCGAGATCTTCAAAAATTCTGTTGCATTGTGTCAATAAACCATCATGATTTTAAATTTAACTATAAATATACATAAATATAGATAAGAACATAACAAAACAATTTTACTTTCAATAATTTTAAAAAAGATGCTTTAATCTCGTAAAATAAGAAGTTGAAATGAAAAAATAACCTGATAAACTTCAGTGTTTTCATTATCTTTTTTCTTGAGAAACGTTTAATAAATAAAATATTGTATTTAATCGATGCTACGTTCCTGGGAACTTTTGCAGTCAAGGTTGTGATATATATTTGTAGTATTGGAAATCAGGATGGAAAAAACAAAAAGTTTAATTGTTTATTAAAAATTAAATTAAATTTTTTTTGGTCGACGTTAAAAAAATTATAAGATATCGATTTTATGACCAGGCAGCGTAAATTCATGTTTGTGGTCAATTGCGATTAAACCATATTGACTAAAGAGTTTTCCGAATCGATTTGTTGTTGCATTTTTTTTTATCTTAATGCATATTTGATTTTAGTGCATTTTTTGCATATTTAATGATTTTTAATGCATATTTTGCATTTTGTTGCATATTTTTTTTTTAAATTAAAACCCTTAAAATTTGGACATTTTTTATATATTTTTTTTTTGTATTTTGTCTAAAAAATCTGAATTTTTACTTAAATGCAATGTGTATTTAAGGAATTTTTTAATTGCTTTTAGAAACGTGAAATATTTATGAATACCTAAAATTTGTTAAATAAATTTTATTCCGGTTTATACGAACCTCACTAATTATATGGACTCAAACCTGCCTAGGAGAGACCTCCTTTATACTTAAGCATAAACACCAATACTTAAGCGCAAACATGTGTTTAGCCAAAACAAGTATATAATTACAAAAGGTCTTTATATCCCAAAGGATCGATGTTTTTTACTACTTTTTTCGATTATTAAACACTGATTGAAAATAAACAACAAAATGGGTTGAATCAGTGAGTAATTGTAACTGTATTTTCGATTAAGTTAATATGTATTTAGATCGTTTTTAATAAAATAATATTGTGAGAGCATTAACCAAGAATTCGTCTAAAACGAGTTTTACCGTAAAAAATATTTACAAATTAAAGTCATAGAATATTGAAATCAAAAAAGTTAACTTACAAGGAAGGTATCTCGTGGGTCTCCCACATATTTCCCTAAAATTAGGGTATATGGTAGAAGAGAGAAAATAAACACGTATTTTTATTTCGCGGCCCAATCTTATGTTTAGGCGTAAAGAGCCGGTGTAAAAAATGTTTTTTAAGGAATTTGAAGTTTCGTATAATTAAGACAAATTCGGTATCAAATGAAAGATATTTGAAAGTATTTTCTAGTAGTATACAAGACATGCACAATCATGTTTAATTGATTAGGTTATTTATAAGAAAACATAATTTTAGAGGTTTTTGTATGGGAAGTTATGACTTTATTCAACAAATGCAAATGTGGGAATGTTTCGGCTTTTTCGAATATAACCCCTTCTTTGGGTTTTAGCTAATTTTACTAGAAGCGTTATTGTCCACTAAATTTCTTATATTTCAAATAGGTGGCAGCTCTGGATCCAAACCATAGGCAACATGAGTATCAAAATTTTTCTTTTTTAAAATGCTTTAATTTTGCAAATTTTAGACATGGTCCCTTACAAATATATCAGACGAATTCATTATTTTCTCTCGTCTATCACATATCCAAATTTTAGGGAAATCGGTGGATGACGTCGTGAATGTCTTCCTTGTTAATCATATCGCAGAATATGCAAATAAACGAAAAGACATAAAAGATTATAAGTGTCATGCGACTGTTAATATGAAGCCATGGAAATTTCCTACATAAACAACAAAAAATTAAACGCTGTAAATGTAGTCGATGAATGGGTTAATGCATAGAGCAAACAAGTTGTATATAGAGTATCAGTGGCTCTCTTCACTAAATTCAACATCATTAAGTTTCAGCTTTTTTTTATAAAAAAAAAACATTTATAAATAATTGGATGTATTAAAGAGAGGAGTGAATTTGGGGTGAGCGATAATTTTTCTCTATATGTTGCATAACATACTTTTTGTTTCATTCCACAATTACTGCAGACATGTATGTTTTTCATGTAGAGTACATTCAGAGGATTTTTTTATAGTACGATATAGTATTACATATTAAGATACAACGATGTAAAAAGTTGTCGTTTGTTTGTTCTGTAATTGCATTTAAAATAAAATTTATATCTAAAAGTACTCGTGTATTTTTCTCATACATACCCGGTGTTCAACAGATGTGTTATTTTGATCAACATTTTTGATTCTCACTCGGGCTGCTGCTCTTGAAAAATTGTTGCACTTTACTGTTCTATTTTTGTTTAAAGAAATTAATAGTGTTTTAATAGTTTTGTTTTATCAACACATAAACTTAATAACAATTGATTAATTTAACTTGTTCTTGATGGTAACAGATGAAGTAAGAGGGGAACACTTTCGTTTTTTTTTAAATATTTGTATTTAAATGTTGTTTTCGTTATTCGTTGTTTTAAATGCAATTTAAATATTTTACTTTGTCGTTTTATTTATATTTGACGTGTATTACTGCTTCAATGCAGTAATTGTGTTTTGTTTTTTTACGATGTGATCGGCAATAAGCAACAGTTGCTACTGAAAATCTTTTGCCTGCAACAATATTTCTTATTTTGAATTTACTTAAATATTTTACTATGAATATATTTTTCATGTTCGTTTATGTTGTTTTTAATGTTTTTGTTTTGCTTTTGCATAGTGTGTTGTTGGGTTGGCGATAAGATAAGACATGCCCCCTTTCTTCGAACTTCGTACCAAATGACACAATCATCATTCAACACTAACGAAACATTTTTAACTGTTTACTGAAACATCGATAGTAATCAACTGGTTACTTTGAGTTGCTGCTTTAAATGCATTTCTGAGACACATTCCTTATGCTGAACACCGTGCGACAGGAATTACTGGAATTTAAAGATGTATACACGTGAAAATAGAGATTATCATGGTGTATCCCCAAGACGTTTGTTGCGAGACCTGCAGGTATTTTGTTTTTGTTTTGCGTGTATTTTGTTATTAAATTTCTTTCGTCCGAATCAAAACGTGATTAGGAAACACCACCAATATACATGTATGCAGTATATATTGTTACGGAAATTCAATTCATCAATTTCCTTTTATTCGTAAGAACCTAATGTTGCATTAGTGTTTTTCTGTCAAACTTCAAAGAACATACTAGACGTTTCCGATGAACAACTTCTTGACAATGCTGCCACTTTCTAGTTATTCTCGGCACACATATAAATACTCCAGTAATGTGACATGCCAGTTAGTTGGTAATAAAATGCTGAAGAAGTAACTTTGGCAAGAATTTTCAAGCAGAAAAAACATATGGTTGAAAAACATATGATACCTTTTTGTAAATACAAATATAAATGTTTTACAACTATTATGTACGTTGTTGTATGCAAATGCAAAGCAACAAATATTGAAAAATGAATTATTGAAAGATAAGAAAATCTTCAGTTTTCCATTCGCGTACTTTTTTAGAAAAAAATTTTTTTTTGAGACAAAACTTGTCCTACTCTCTGTAAGTTTGTTACTGAGTAATTCTTACTGGACTTGGCAGAAAAAAATATACCAATTTACCTATAGTAAAACTGCGTACTCAGATTTTTGATTTCCGATCACTTATCCTTCTGAAAGGACTTTTACGGATGGCATATATTTAGAGATGGCATATATTTGTATATTTCTAACTGTTCTATGATCGGTATCATATTGAAACAACTTTTTGCTTAAACCTGTCGTACAAGATTATGTCATAAAAATCTACTTTCGAAAATGAGAAATTAAATATTCTTTAAAATAAATAAAATCCTTATAGATTCTCATAAGTTACTGCATTGTAGGGATAACATACTACCCTTTCATTTGATGTCCATATCATCATTATAGGGCGGGTATAAATTTTTAACAACATTTTTGTAATAAGGTATCTTTGCAACTTTAAACTTCTTTAAAAAGATCTAAAAAATAAAAGCATTAAATTTGGCTTAACCGAATATTTTTTATACAATATTTTTGTAACTGGAAAATAAATACTAGAAATTGAAAAAACATTGTTGGGGTAAAATTTTTTTGTGGTGAAAAACATTTTTCGATGTAAAAGCAATTTTTTTAGTAAGAAATTTTTAAGGTGAATATAAAATATTTATATATATGACAAAATATTTTATTCACCAGACGCTAATATGAAATTGTACTAAAATATACAAATTTGTATCGAAAAGTTAGAGGTACCTTCACATTTCATTCATAACTTTTTTACTGCTGGACATATGTTGCTCATTTTCAATTTCAAACTGGTTGGTAGGATAACAAACAATCTAACTAAACACACTAGGAACCTCACATACATCTTCTCGCCGTGATCGCCATTTCAATGGACATGGCTAGAATAACATAAGTAACATGAATATAATTGTATGCTTTATATGATCTTAGACTTAGTTTAGTTATGTATGATTTTCAGTTTAATGTGAATATAGCCATTTTCTTGTGCAGAATTAAAAAAAAATGTTTACTATGTAGTGTATCTTTTGAAACTGTAAACTGTATATATATATATATATATATATATATATGTATATACAGCCAAAAAAGTCCCTATAATATCCCAGTAAAATGTCTTCAGTGTATACAGTAGAATTTCCAACATGCTGCTGAATAGAAAAGTATCCAAAAGTGACGAATTTCTTCTTAGAAAATGCCTGAAAAAGTAAGTGAGTCTGATTGTTTTTCGATTTATTTTTCCTATCACAAACCAAACTTCATCAAAATCGGAGTGTTTAGGTTGGGACACTTTCTTGTGAACTGCTTAGTATCCCTTACACTACTGCATATTTGCAATATTCTTATATGCAGATGGATTTAAACTTTAATACTGAATAATACGCTCTCGGAAGTTCATGTAAGTTTATGTTGGTGTCGTTAGCTGGAAAATAACGTTAACCAAATCAACAAATTAGCAAAAAAAATATCATCGATTTCTTTGATTATTGTTATATATTTTGCTATAAATGCAGGCTTTTGTATATTTAGCTCTAAATGCATATTTTGCTATTAATACATGTGTCATTTAAATTTATATTTTGTTGCATGTTTTGTCATATTTATGCATTTTTTGGTATAAATGCATATTTTTGCTAATAATTCATATTTTAATATTTTTAATATTTTATTAAAATCTGTGTTTTAAACAATTTATATCATTTGTCAGTGTTTTCCAATTTTATAAATATTTTTTTGTTTTTTATCTTATCACGAAAACAAAAATAACAGAAAAATACAAGTATATGATTACCGGTAATGAATACAATGAATATGATTACCGGTAATTTTTAAATCGATAATGTTGAAAATATTAAAAAATCATTAATAAATGCATATTTTTCGATTTTTAATACACTAAAACACGATTAATACATAAAACACGATTATAATTTCATGATCAAGTAAATTTAAAATTTATTGCACAAACACAACCTATGTTGTATTAACCTTATTTCTGACAGTGGAAACCGACAACAAAAGAGTAAAAATTCTCTTAAAATTTGAAATTTTGATTAAATGTTGCAAAAATTATGTAGGTTGCAAGTTGCAGAAACCCGGATTGTAGTGATGCGGTTAAAATTTGACCCATTTGTTAATGTGATAATGGCCAATAATAAAGAATGCAATGAAACTGTTAATATAATAAACCAACGTTCCCTGCCGTTGTCAATGTCCCAGTTCTGTTTTCAGAACCGTGTAGTCATTAGCGTATATATTTTGTTCACCTTATTGGGTGGAATTTACAAAAGTAGAGAATTAACAAGATTAGGAAAAGTACTTCACACTGTCCAAATCTTTCTTTGTTTGGACTTCATATTCCTAAACTCTTCAGATGATTTGGGACCTTATATGTATATAATTAGAAGGCAATAAAATATCCCTCAATTTTACAACGATTCGGTTAAGAAATGAATACTAAACTTTCAGAGTTTGTGACAGCTGCGGTAACCTAACTTAAATGCCAATGCAGTAAATTAGTAGCAATAAACTATTAAAATTTATTTAATGTAATGCTTCTGTATTAACGATAAGCTTATCATGCGAACTACAAATTGTGTATACCATTTCATGATTTCCCGTCACGGTTTTCCGAAAATTTAAGCCGGGAATTCCGGGATTTAGAAAAATACCATTTTAAATAAAGTTAAATATTCCATATTTTTAAGCATCTAATAATTTTTTTAAGCATCAGTAATCTTTTTAAGTATCTAAATATCTTACACTCACCAAAAAAAGTCTGTAATGTCGACTGAAAATTTTGCTGCTATTACGGGAAATTCTGCTAGTTTGAGCCCAGCGGTATTTTTTGCTAATCTTAGCAATTAGTAGCCGCTACTAAATTTTAGTAGACTTTTTGTAAAGTGGAATTTAAAATCTGTTTGCTAAAATCAGCAAAAAAAATTACTAAATATTATTAATATTAGTAAAAAGCTTTGAATTTATTTTTTTTTATCGAGCATCAAAAATTTTGATTATATTTTTTAAATAACGAATTAATCATTTTGTTTTAATTTGGTAATTTCTGTTTTGAAAAATATTTTGGTCAGTTTTTTTACTTTTAAGCTTTAATTTTAATTGTTTTTAGGGCGGATTTTTAGAACTAAAAAACCCTTTTTGTGCTATTTTAAGTGGATGTCCTCTTTTTAGAAATGAGTCGGTATCTTCACTTCCGATACCTTTTTAAATATATGTAACATTTTAAGGAAATTTAAGTTTGTAGGTGTAAGTTTTAATTAGAAATAACATTTCCTTTAATATTTAAAATTTAAAAATTTTTTAAAATTAGTAAAATTTTTTGCTAATTTTAGCAAATCGGTTTTCAAAAATTTGTAAAATGATTTCTGAAATTAGCAACAAAAATTTGTAAATATTCTGTAAAAATTCTGTAATTTGTAAAATGTAAATAGCAAAAAGATTTGCTATATTATAATTTTTTTACTAAAAATCAGTACAAAAATAGTAGAGTGGGATTGAAAACCGTTTACAAATTTTTCTACTAACATTTTTTTCTGAGTGTAGCTCCATAAATTTTTTTTTTTTTATAAAAATTTTTGAATTTATATGAAAAATTGTTGAATTGAATCTTAGGAAATAAAAAATGCAGGATTTTGCATTCTCTAATAACCCCAGCAAAAAAAATGGTAGTCATTCTGTGACTATAACTTCTTTCATTGCTTCCTAAACTTCAGTTGGCATTCTTTTATGATTTTTTTGGTGTTATTCTAAGGCACTTCCAAAAGAATTCATGTGTTCATATTTCAAAAGCAGTGATCTGGATATAAACCCGATGCGTATCTTAAAAAATCACTCTTCATTACTTCTAAAGCATAAGTTATAGTATATCGTATATTTATTTTGAATCTTAAGCATTTATTAAAATTGAGAAAATAGTTCTGATGAACTTTTTTAATTTTTTTAATAAATCATTTTTTATATTTTAGTTTAAAATTTCATGAGGGTTAGAATTTAGGTAGTTTTGAAATTTTTATAAAAGTTCTGAAAAATCAAGAAAAACAGATTTTGTTTGACCTTTTATTGAAACTAGCTGTCATTTGCATTTTTTCAGCCTTAAATATTTATGACGACGCAATCTGTGCATTTTTGCATTATGTTTATTATTTAACACTACACCATTTCCAGTTTTAATTCAGAATTTATCAAAATAATTTTAAAATTGTGTAAAAATTATTTCAAATTACCCAAAAATATTTTCAAATTGTGCAAAAATTATTTAAAATTGTTCAAAAATATTTTAAAATTGTTTAACAATGTTTCCAAATTGTACAACCAGTTTTTTAATTATCCAAAAATATTTTAAAATTTGTTTAAAAATTCATTAAAATTTTTGGTAAAAAATGTTTCAAAAATGCTTTTTCACTTATGCATAATTATTTATTTGTTAATAAAGAGTATTTGTATATCAATGCATAAATTTCGCTTCTTTAAATTAATTTTTCTGCATTCTTATGAATTAAATTTTCATCAAAGCCTAAATACTACAAAGTGTATGAACATTTTCCACTCATGCATCAGAATATCTCTAATCATTGTATTATGATTGCTTCCATAGAGTAAAGTATGAGTAATGGATAGTAGCTACATTTGAATACTTCCATCCTATGACACGCTAATGTTAAATTCATCGATGAAACCATCAGAATAGAAGTGATGCCTTTGCCATAGTAGTGATGCTTTTATTGCTTCTTTGGCAGCTTCATTTTTGCTGGGAACTTTTGAGTAAACTTCTTTAATGTTGGTGCTGTTACGAGTAGATGTGACTAATTTGTTATTTCCATAGTTTATTAACAATTTCTTTGAAATTAATTGAAATTAATGTAGTTTAAATATTTCACACTAGCATTATTTTGATCAATGCTAATGCTTAAATCCCTCAATTAAAATTTGAATATTAGGAGTTGGGCAGATTTCATATACGATAAAATATTCTCAAATAATGCATGAAATATTGCTACGATATATTAACGTATATGCACTGATATCTAACCATCACTACAAAAAGAAAACAATTCACAATAAAGAAAAGTACAATTCCTGAAATTATTTGACTAAATTTCAATAGATTAAAATTACCATAACATAATTTGTTTCAATATTTTAAAATAAAATTAAAACATTTGTTAAAATTTACAATTTTCCTGTGAAGATTTTTATAATATCTGAATTTCTTCCTTAACGAAAAGGTAAGCCGCATTTATTTGGAGCTTAACTCGGTCCTTACATTATCTTTTTGCTTATTTCAGAAAGTTCTACATATTTATACGCTTCTAAATAAAAAAAGGATTGTTGAAAAAACATCGAATGCTAAAAAATCAAGATCAAACATACAAAACTAAAATTATAAAAATGTATTTATGTTAAAAAGAGTATGAGAATGGTCTTAGTTAAAATGTACTAAGACCAATCATTGACTTGCAAATCCCTCATATTTTTCTAGATATTCTCCATTTTGTAAAATGGTAATTTTTTAAAATGACAAGTATCTCGAAAACTAAGCGAGATAGGGCAAAACGGACAAAATTTTGGCTTCAGTAGAGTATTAATATACTGCGATAATAAAAATAAGCCAGCTCCGGAAGACATCTCGTGGTGACTGTTTTATAAAAATTCCATGAAACCTTTTGGTCTAAAATTTAAATTAATCGTGATTTAAAAAAATTATGTTAATTCGCAAATCAAATCATATTTGAGAATTAAAATAATTCTTTTTTTGATTTGCGAATCAAACCAAAATTCATCTGATTCTTTCAAATAGAATTATTCAAATTGAATTATTTCGTTTGATTTATAAAAATAATTATTTAAATCAATTTGAAGATAAAGATTGAATTATGTAAGTAAATAATTCAATCAGAAAAATTAATTCGCGAATTAATTCGTTAAAATTTAAATCAGTTTTAAAAACTGATTAAAGGAATTATGTTTTTAAAGGTCTGAGTGTAATTAAAGTATAAATCAAGGTTTGAAATTGGAAAAAATGACTTGTATGACACTTGATTTTTTTAGCTTTATTTCAAATAAACAATTACCCTTGTTTGATCCCACAAATTAAAAATTACAACCTTTTCCAATAATTCTACCCGTTTGGTATTTTCATGGGCCTGTCCGATTTTATTTCTAGTAATAATAGAAAAATGAATAAATATGAAAAAGTTGTCAAAATAAAAAAATTCGTCTTCAAATTAATCATTTTTTCAACTAGAAAAATTTTTCGAATAAGAACTGTTTTAATAGTTTTTAATATGGTCTATGTACTCGAACAAAATTTTTTAATAAAACTATAGTAGTAAAAATGTAAGAACTAGTAAAAAAATATCATGCAAACAAGAACAAATAATATAGATAGATTTTTGTGTCAATTATCTCTTGGGTTGTTATTCATTTAATTTTGTATATTTCATGGCAAAATGCATGTAGGTACAAATTTTTGTTTGTTTATTTTTTGAGACATTAGATTTTGATTTCACCTTTGTATACTGCAAAATCTAGATTAGACAAGGTTTATACAGTTTTAAAGATCCGTACGCTACAATAAAAGTCACATATTTTTGATTAGACACGTACAGTTTTTACCACAATTTTAACATTGCAATTTTTAGTTCAATTATGTGATTTACAATTTTATTTAAACGAATAGTACAAATATTACATGCTAATCGCCCGAGTAAAATGGGGTGTATTTTTTCACTATTCTGGTGCAATAATAAATCATATCCAATTTGATATTCTTAAATATCTGCTGTAATATCTATTTCATATTATTTGATCCGTAAAATGTTTTTGTTCCCTTTTAAATGTTACAAAATTAGTAAAAATATAATAATATACATTTTTTAAATTCTAATTATATAGTCGATATCCAACAGTTTATAGTTACTCTTAAAAAAATTCTCAAAAATATAAAAACAAACTATTTTACTTCATGTAGTATTTTTAATATTTCTGTAAGCTAAAAATTAAATATTTGAAATTTGGTTCAAAATTTAAAAGAGACATTATTTTCTGAATCACAACAGCAGAAACAAAAGATAGCTTCAATTAAAAATTGGGCAACAATAACAAAGAAATTGTATATTTATAATAGTTTGTAATTTCTAATACCATATTAAAGTTTTTAATTTCTATAACATGGAGGATATTGGAGTAGTTTCACACACTACAGGGGAATAGGTACCTTGTTATACCCTCCACCATATATGGTGATGGTATATATCAGTTTGTCATACCGTTTGTAACATGTCGAAATATAGGTCTAAGACCCCATAAAGTATATGTATTCGTGATCCTTATGCAATTTAAAGTCGATTTAGCGATGTCTGTCTGTCTGTCTGAAATGGCGATCACGGCGCAAAGACGAACGCGGGGTCTTAATTTTTATCCACATTATTGGACATCCTCCCGAGCAGTTTCCTATTGAAAATGAGCAAAATCGGTCCAATGGTTAAAAAGTTATGAGTGAAAATGTTAAGGTACCTCTAAAGTTGCCATACAAATTGGTGTATTTTAATACAATTTCATGGTAGCGACTGGTACATATTATATTTTCTAATATTTGTTCACCATTTGCTTAGAGGTGAATAATATTTTTTATTCACCTCAGATATTTTCGGCGCAAAAAATTTTTTTTAACCTCAAACAATTTTTTTATGAATGATATTGTGTTCGATTCTTAAATGATAAAGTTCAACCTTTCCAATAAAACCAGAAATTTTAAAAATTTTAAATGGCCCACCCTGTATGTTGCAATATTATTTCACCGAAAATATCGATTAAATTTCATAAAATTTTGTTGACATGTGTAATTTATCTGAAATTTATTTTATTTGAAATGGGTAATGAGTAAATTCATATTTTACATTTTTTTAGAATCGCTCGCATAGTGGGAGTTAACCTCGCATAGTGTGGAGTTAACGCTCGCATATGTGTGGAGTAAACCAACATATTCAAAACCTTTTTTGTTTAAAAACATTGTGGGCCAATTTATGATTCGAGTTAGCAATATTGTGCATAATTTATTTTGAAGAACAATTTTCTAATAATAATAATGGTATGTATGTATAGGTATTGATGTTTCGGTATCGATATAAACGATATACCGAAGCAAACAAAAGTTTAATACAAATACCATTTCTCGTTTGCCAACCTTGCAAATAATTCAAGATTTTTTATACCTTTTAATTAACAGTTTTTTTTGGTTTATTAAAGGTATGATATTTGTAATTTTTAATTCATTTGTAACAAATTATAAATTAAAAATTTAAATACCCTATTAAAAAATGTTTATGGGGCCATATGAAATTATACATGGCGTCATATATAATTATATATGGGCCAACATTAAATTATATAAAATTATATATAATTTTATACGTAAATTTCTGAATACAATAAACTTTTTTATACGGGTATATAAATATAATCTGGATAGATTTGTAATATATTTAAAATTTTAATTTACTTCTAGCGGCAAAAATGGTTCATTAGCCGGAAATCTTGCGATTTTTTATTAGATGTAATTTAATTTTTACAAGACAGTTGTATGTTAATAAATGTTAAAAAATTAACAAGTTGGTATTATTTTTTAATAAAATAAAAAAAAATAAAATTATTTTCTAAGAAAATACATATTTCGATAAGAAATGTGTATATATTTTTATCGTATACCGCCCTCTACACTCACCAAAAAAAGTCTGTAATGGTAACTGAAAATTTTGCTGTTATTACGGGAAACTCTGCTAATTTGAGCCCAGCAGTATTTTTTGCTAATCTTAGCAACACATGTCTGCTGACGTATAGTACAATGAAATTAGTAGAAAAATTAGTAGCCGCTACTAAATTTTAGTAGACTTTTTGTAAAGTGGAATTTAAAATCTGTTTGCTAAAATCAGCAAAAAAAATTACTAAATATTATTATTTTGGTAAAAAGCTTTGAATTTATTTTTCTTATCGAGCATCAAAAATTTTGATTATATTTTTTAAAAAACGAATTAATCATTTTGTTTTAATTTGGTAATTTCTGTTTTGAAAAATATTTTGTTCAATTTTTTTTTTGCTTTTAAGGTTAAATTTTAATTGTTTTTAGGGCGGATTTTTAGAGCCAAAAAACCTTTTTAGTGCTATTTTAAGTGGATGTCCTCTTTTTAGACATTAGTCGGTATCTTCACTTCTCATCCCTTTTTTAATATATGCAACATTTTAAGGAAATTTAAGTTTGTAGGTGTAAGTTTTAATTAGAAATAACATTTCCTTCAATATCCACTTTTTTAAAATTAGTAATATTTTTTGCTAATTTTAGCAAATCGGTTTTCAAAAATTTGTAAAATGATTTCTGAAATTAGCAACAAAAATTTGTAAATATTCTGTAAAAATTCTGTAATTTGTAAAATGTAAATTGCAAAAAGATTTGCTAAATAATATTTTTTTACTAAAAATCAGTACAAAAATAGTAGAGTGCCATTGAAAACCGTTTTCAAATTTTTCTACTAACTTTTTTTCTGAGTGTATCGAGAATATAACACTTAAAATTAGGATTGATGATGTGAAAGGTAACCTTAAATTATTGCATTATTATTTAGAAGCAAATCTTATGAAATTATACAGCGCGACAAAGTAATAAATACTTTTTGCGAGATTCCGCCAATGTAATTTCTTAATTTTATAGAGCATTTTAATTTTTTTTTCAAATTCAAAATTTTTTCAATGAAATTATTTCTCTTGAAAGTAGAAAAAAATTATGTTAATTTAACAACATTAACTAACAACTATTAATAAATAACTACTACTATAGATTAATTTTTTTTTTTACTTTAATTAATTTTTAATTATTTTTAATTTAAAAATGCTTAGTAAAGCTTATGATATGGCAAAACATTGGCACTTTCTGTACGCAAATAAAATAAAATAATAGAATTGGTTATATAAAATAATATAAAAATTTACCAAAAAATCATCTTCAACAAATAGCAGAATTATTTTAAAAACATGTGAATTTTCTTAACTAAACATATCAGAACAAGTTAATATTTACCAAAGTATTTCCATATTTTTTGTTTGAAAACACCTTCAAAAAATCTTTCAGTTGATACCTAATTTGCATATAGTTCATTGAAACATATGTATATACAAATCCAAAAGCAAAAAAAAAAAACGGTTCACAAATTTTAACCTATAAACCTGATAATGTGCCACAAATATAATTAAGATCGGATATAACCGATTAAAGAATAATATATTTTATTCCAAGGAAAATTACGAGTTTTGCTATTTTCGTTAGCATCTAACATTTTTTTTAATTTACTTACCCTTCATCGTAAATTACAACAACTCTTTTTTACATAACCGAGTATTTAATTATTAATAATTTATTAACTGTTTGTTTGTCCATACAATAATGTGGATATATAAAAAATGTGGATGTGTGCAGCATGAAAGTTAGAGCTAATTTAGACGGTGCCTTTTTAGCATGCAATTTTCGTTTGACATCGAACGGGGTAAAGAAGCAAGCGGGTTAATAAAAAAGCACGATTTTCGTTATTTGTGTTCATGTTTCATATTTGGTTAAAGAGCAAAGAAAAGTTACCGTATAAATAGACAACGGAAAATACAAGGAAGTCGAGAAAAAAGCATGCAATTAATAGCATCGTATAAATTGGCTCTTACTTAATAAATATCTAATTGTATGTGTATGAAAATGTTTACATTAAAACAATTATAAAAAATTGCATGCTCCTAAACGTATGCTATTGTTTTTATAATTAGAATAGATTTAAACAGCGAAGCTCATTAGTTCAAACACATAAATACTACAATACTCAGAAATGGAAAGTTTAAAAAGTACCGCAGCACATCCGCGAAAAAATTTGCGCCTTTTCAGTGAGTTGAAAAAAAATTTAATTTTTGTGGATACATTATAACGATAATTTAACAGATTCTAAATGGGTTTTTAAAAGTTTTTCAGAAGTAATTATTTCTTGAGGAAGAGCTTTTAACCTCCTCATATAATAAGTGTTTTCCATAAAAATACATTTTTTTAATCTAACGAAATATAAGAATTTATTACTGCCAGCTTTAAAGTTGCCTTTTAAGTTTTATTTTAAAAAAACTAAACTTTCCATCCCAGACTGAATTGTAATAATATATTTCCATTATTATTCATACTAAATAAATTTTACTTTTCTATCTACGATTTTAGTTAGCAAACAGTTAATCAATTAAATCCACTAAAATATTTAAAATTTAGTTTAACATAAGTTTTTATATTTTTATTAATATACTTATTAAAATGAACAATTATATTGAACGTATTTGTATTAGCCTCAACTATTATAAACTTACTAAATATATTTTCATAAAAACAGCATTATGGCCTGTGAATTTTGTTTAAATTTAATATCGTTTTTTTGGAATTTAATTAAAAAAAAGGTACATTTATCTCTGCATTTTATATGGCATTTTGAATTATTATACGTATATCTTAAGGTTAAAAATAAAATTCAAATATATATGGTTTTTTTTATATAAAAAATAATATTTATTTTTCAATATTTCGCTTATTTCCTGAAGATGCTACACAATGGAGTAGCGAAATATTGAAAAATAAATAATATTATATATTAAAAAAACGAACCTTATCTCAAAAAATTAATTAGTTATTAGAAAAGGAAAAGGTTAAATAAAAGATAACAATTATGGATTATTTATATAAACATAAATAATAATTATAAATTTGCATTATTTTACAGTTTTGCTATTTTTGTATATTAAGATTAAACATTTTAAATTGATGGTAATGTTGTTTTCGATTAAACGCATTCTTTTTAAAAATTTATAATTTTTTATAATTTACTTTAAATTTAATCAAAAAATCACTTATTGTCTTAAACGAATGTTTCAAAGTTTTCATTAATGCTTGGTTTTTGTTCGCTCTTTTATTTTTTTGATTTTTTTCTTATTATGATTAAAATGATATTTAGTTAAATCAAAAAAAAAACTCAATATAATCAAAATTAAAATGAATGTATGTTATATTAAGTTGATAGCTTTTATTTACATAAATACTATTATCTTTTTATTTAAATCACTATAAACTATTCAAAGGAGTTTTTTTTTATCATACAAAATAAAAATATGGTTAATTAAATAAGAACTTTTAATATAATTATAGTTGCAACTAAGCAAAATATTTGGTGAAGAGTTAAAATCCCCAACGATATTATCTCCATTTCTGATTTGAAGATTATGACAGATTGTATTTCAGTCTCAAAAAAATTGGCCACAATTCCCAGTTAAAAATAGACATATTCCCCCTAGGTAATAAAACCGTTTTTATTTGGACATAATTCCGGTCCGTTTGGGCTTATATTCTTTTTACTCTCCGTTGAATATTGTTTCTGTTGTTTCTTTGTGTATGGGAGTAATGACCAATATTTTTTGGTCATAACTCCCACAGAAAATCGGTCTTTGCAAAACGGCCATAAACCCTATTTTTTGTTTGGGGATTGTACCCAAAAATATCGGTTATAATTCCCAAAATTGAAATGGGGATAATGTTCGCAAGGATGGTGACCTATCACCATAGTATTGTTTAATTTATTATATTTTTTATTAATTGAAACAACTAATAACTATTGGTTTTTCAAAAATGATTTTTTTTTTAGAAAATTATTAAATTCTTGAAGTTTGTGCTTGTAAAGAAACCTTTTATTTATATACTAAAACAGTTATATATATGTTGAATATCACACTTAAGCAATTAATTGGGACTGAATGAACCATAAATTTCGGAGCCCAGACCATTTCGGTTTCCGAGATTTGATGTCATGAATAGTGGAAAAAACTTTATAATTTTGTTTAAAGTATATAACTTTTTATAACGCGATCGATATTTCAAAATTTCCAAAAAAAATGCTTTTTTTTTTTGTTAATTATACATATATAATTTAAATATATCTCAGCATACTTAAAACATTTTTAAAATCGCACGAAGGAAGGGCTTTCGAGATAGAAAATTAAAAAAAGCTAAAAATGGCATAACACTAAAATCGACACCAAAATTTGAAGTAAGTTTAAATATTTCAACAGCTGTTATTGAGCTTTAGAACCCTGCGGGAAAAAAGGAGCAGTTGGGAATTGGGACCTATCCCGTGATAGGTGAAAACTGGACCGGTTCCGAAAATACATACCACGAGATAGGTGAAAATAGGACCAGTTCCTAAAGTACCTACCGCTTGACCGGTTTAAAAGTCATGACATGTTCTTATAGACCAGTGAAGTGACATGTTACAGAGGGCAATTGACCTCCACCTAGGACAAGCCAATGTTAAAGTAACCAGTCCCGTGGCCGGATAGGTCATTTTCCCGCAGCGAAGTTAATTGCGTATTTGTATTCAGCATTCTGAAATCAATTGCATATGTTGTGGCACAACATATAATTCGATTTTTTTAATTTGTTTGAAAAGTCTAAATACCAACTATAATATTTAAGAATTTGAAAAAATGCGCATTTGACTCTTTCATGGAAAAAGTCGACCTACATTTAATTTTCATACCAAAAAATATGATTTAAATTAATTTTATATATTGTATGTTTAATATTTATAGGCAATTTTGTAATTTAACTTTAGTCATATTTTGACTTTTTTTTCAATTACAATCACATATTTCGAAAACTGAAATTGTCTGAGCAACGAAATTTATTCTTTATTAGGCTCATGGACATGATAAATTCAAATTTTGTGTTGAGTTGAGATGTTTTGTCCAATTCCAAATTAACATTAAACTTTTACTAAAATTTTTTCTTTTCAAATACAAATAAAAAATTTGATTCTCTCTGGAGATTTCCAAAAACTACAAATGTGTGCAACCTAAGCCGAAACGTTGATTCAAATTTTCTAAAATAAATTTAATACGCAATTTTAAAGAATTTATTTAAAATGTCGTATTTTGTGAGTGTTTTTTATGGTTTTATAAGAATCAGATATTCATATTTTTTGAGTATATATGTGGCAGCTCAGGAATGATAGTTTTATTTTTGGTTGTATAATTTTATTATTTTCACTTCATTGTCACATTGATTAACGAACTGTATAGTGTGTAGGTAAAATTTGCACTTACTTACTACACATTTTTCGTTGACAATATTTTATTTTAATGTTTAAAATTGGCATAATGGACGGGGTCAAACCTAGCAAAAAATCTTTTGTTCATGCTACCTTTATATTTTACTTCGATTTCTTGAGAAAATCATAAAATTTTGAATTCTAATTTCCGAAAAAATGAATTTTTATAAGCTATCGATTGGTGAAATGATGTTTTAAAATAAATTTACAACAATGTGTAAATATATTAAATTAAAATTTTGACGTTTTTTTTTAAATATTTGTAATGGAAAGATGACATATTTTTCTTTTGATATAGAAAGCTATTATATTTATATTGAGTGCTCACTAGCAGTGATATTTAAAACTAAATTTTAAGATTTTGTTAGCGCTCTCGAAGGTTATAGACAGCATGGTTAATTACCATCTTGTAAATTATCTAGAATTCAACTCATTTCTTAACTATCGAAAGTATGGCTTTCGAGAAATCATTCTACGGGAGACCTGATGGCTTTTCTTTCGAAGCGTTGTAGTCCGTTTATTCACCGATTGGTAAAAATAAAGTGGTTGCTCTAGATATTTCCAAAAGATTCGATCGTGTTTGTCTTAAAGCACTCGTGTCAAAGCCTAATGACTTTGGTATCGGTGATGACTTCTCTCAATTCACATCGAGTTTTATCAGGGATCGCACTATAAGAGTTGTTATAGATGGGGTCTCATCCGACGAATTTCAGCTGAATTCAGGGGTACCGCAAGGTTTCGTTCTTTTTCTCTTACTTTTGCATGCGTTTCCTTTGAAAATAGCCTAAGCCCTTATGAGGTTGGGGCATGAGGCTTAATATGAATGACACAATCAATAGGGACCTTTCGACAATCTCTGAGTGGAGTCATGAGAACGGGCTCGATTTTAATGCACGCTTATATTTGTCCAAAAATGGAATAAAACTTGTATATTAGGGTAGGGGCAGCTACAGCGTAGGGGCTAATCAATGATAGTGGAGTAACCAGTACAAATGAATTATTGGGGTAAACTCTGAGCGTTGGTTCAAAGTAAAAAAATAATATTTCCAAACAATTATTTTAACCCATGTAGTAACAAAAATGTTTTTCTTTGAAAATCGCTCAAATTAAATCTACTACTCCCAATGCAGCGGAAATTCGGAAGCGATAAAAACGATTAATGCTACTTTTCTGCTTTCTCTAATGCTTCTTAGGATTTATAGCTTGAAGTAGTGTATTAAAAAAGCAAAAGAACATTTTTGGTCTTAAAAGAAACTTGGTTTGCGAAATCACGAAAAAATGGTATTCATAAAAAAAATTACTTATTGAAAGCATCGAATTCATGTCAATTTCTAGAGATGTGAAAAAGTGCTTTTTCGGTATCGAAACAAGTGCTTCCACACGAGCTATCTCCAACAAAAATCATACCATTTAACTTATAAAAACTCTACCTTAATTCTATTGTGAAGTCAATATCCTTTTTATAACGTATTGTTTCAATAAATTAATAAATAAAATTGTCATTTTAGCTGCGGATCAACCTAATAAAATTTAAGTACCATTACTTCTCAAACAGAACTACACTGTTCAATTAGGTATATGAATTACATTTATTCACTTTCTTGTCATTGTGTTCTTGTTAGCAAATTTAATACAGATTTCATATCTTCCAGCAAAAACATGGTATCAACTACTTACCAGCCTATTTACTTGCTTAAATACTTTTGTTCGCGATGTCCAAAAAGTAATGTGTACTCATTATTTTTTCGATGTTTGTAAGCGAGAGGGTAATGACTACCCATTACTTTGTGTTTTTTGTAAGTGAAAAGGCAATGACTACTCATTACTTTTTGGACATCGCGAGCAAAAGTAATTCAGCGAGTAAATAGACAAATAAGTAGTTGATACTATGTTTTGCTGGATTGTTTTATTGATTCTTTGTTTTCTTTTAGTGGACGTCAGTATTTCTCATTCAGCAGGGTCTGAAAAAAGCGGGGTATTTCCAACTTCTATTTTGTGGGTGTATTATAAATTTTTAAAATTTGAGGGTAATTTATTCAAACAGATCTACTACTCGTAAAATTCTTCCTACTGTTTACATAATGGGTTGCTTTCATGGTAAATGGAATAGAGGAGAGTTGAAAGGTGGTGAAATATTGCAACACTGGATTTGCCAATTGTAGAACAGTTGTTGCTCACCATCTGATGGTGAGCGAAATCGTTAAAGCGTTTTTAATTCATAGCCATTAAGTGCTATACGAACGCTTAAGGAGGACGTTTCGATATGTATGAGGCATAGAAAACTCATATATATTGTATTTGTAAATTAATATTGTCGTCGCCGGGAATTATACACATATTTTTTTTTATCGAAATATGGATTTTCTTAGAAAATATCTTTAGAGGTTATTATTTTATAAAAACAATACCAATTTATGAATTGTATTAGAGTTTTTTAGGTATTATAAACATCTTTTTTTTTGGTATTGTTGTAAATTTATAGATATATTTCAACCTCGGTATTTTTACAAAAAACAAAGCAAATTAACAATTCTTAGCTAGACTGATACATGTAATTAAATCCTGCAAAAGATCTCATAAGAACCCAAAGTTTCAAACAAGCTAGAATTTTATAACATTTATAAAAAATTAAAAAAATCATTAGGTTTTCGGCTAATCGAAAACTGACGAGAAAGTCGCAAATAAATGTTGGATGCGACAAATACTGAAACGGTTCCTAAAAGATTTATGTCACATATGTGATAAAAAAAAATACGGATTTTTTTAAAAAACTATTTTTAGGTTAAACCAAAAACCGGTTTTTTGAAAATGCCGGTGTTTTGAATACTGTTTACACTCACCAAAAAAAGTCTGTAATGGTAACTGAAAATTTTGCTGTTATTACGGAAAATTCTGCTAATTTGAGCCCAGCGGTATTTTTTGCTAATCTTAGCAACACATGTCTGCTGACGAGTAGTACAATGAAATTAGTAGAACAATTAGAAGTCGCTACTAAATTTTATTAGACTTTTTGTAAAGTGGAATTTAAAATCTGTTTGCTAAAATCAGCAAAAAAAATTACTAATATTATTATATTAGTACAAAGTCTTAAATTTATTTTGTTTATCGAGCATCAAAAATTTTGATAATATTTTTAAAAAAATATTTTATACAATATGAATTTATCATTTTGTTTTAATTTGGTAATTTCTGTTTTGAAAAATATTTTAGTAACTTTTTTTTTACTTTTAAGGTTAATAAATTTTAATTGATTTAACTGATTTTAAGAACTAAAAAACCTTTTTAGTGCTATTTTAAGTGGATGTCCTCTTTTTAGACATGAGTCGGTATCTTCACTTCCGATAATTTTTTTAAACCTAAGTAACATTTTAGGACAATTTAAGTTTGTATGTATAAGTTTTAATTATTTGAAATAACATTTCCTTCAATATCCACTTTTTTTTAGTATTTTTTTTTTGCTAATTGTAGCAAATCGGTTTTCAAAAATTTGTAAAATGATTTCTGAAATTAGCAACAAAAATTTGTAAATATTCTGTAAAAATTCTGTAATTTGTAAAATGTAAATAGCAAAAATATTTGCTAAATAATATTTTTTTTACTAAAAATTAGTACAAAAATAGTAAAGTGGGATTGAAAACCGTTTACAAATTTTTCTACTAACTTTTTTTTCTGAGTGTACTCTTCAAATTCTAATCTTAAGCGATGTATAGTCATGTGATATTTATACTAGAGTATTTAAAGCGAAATATGAAAAATGTTTCGGTTTATTTCTAAAATCGAATTAATTGAAAACCGTTTTTCTGACTGTTTTCTGTTATAATTTTATTGTGAGATGTATTTTCGTTTGGTACAAGATCATGAATTTATGTTTTTTTTAAATGAAAACTTATTATATTTTGTAATCATGGAGAATCATACATAGTTTTGCTAAGATTTGTAAAAATTTTCAAATATTTTCAACAAAATAATACAAATTGACATTAAAGTTTCGCATAAACCGTAACTCTATTTTTGAAAATGCGGATTATTTGAATACTCTTATAAATATATTAAAATAATTGTTAAACATTTTTCTTTTCTACTATTAAAAAACCTCCCGAAAGCATGCTTTAATTTTTTTCTTTTTTTAATTTAAACATATAACAAAATTTACTAACACTTTTGCAAAATACACTCATTTCAGAAATCCCTGTCTATAAAAGATATTCAAAATTCATTTGTTTTAGATTTTGTTCGATTTATTTATTGTTTTTATTATTGAAAATAATTTCTAAAGCGACAAGCATTAAATCACAATCAAAAATAATATTTTCTTTTTCATTTGTTTACATAAAAGTATTAAAATAAATTTACAAATTATTGTTATAGTATGTATGTGTATGCATATAGGATAAACTTAAAAACAAAACAAAAATTGTAGAGTTAAACTCTATTGGAAATGCGTTCTAAATCTCAACCTATTAAGCGAAGTTAGTATTCTTATGTAATGTAATATTGTTTATTTAAAGCCAGATTTTCAAGTGTTTAATTGTTGCCACATAAAATTTTCAATGTAGGTCACAATTTTTATTGGTATAATGGTATCTGTTAATTCTTTGGAAATGTCCACCAAATTGCACCTGCGAAAACCTGACTCTAATTGTATATTTATTTAGTTATAATATAATTTAAATTTAACAGAAATTATTTGTGTATTGTATCTATGTTTTGTTTTTGTGTGTTAAATATGTATGTATGTATTAACAAAATCAATTTGCTTTTAACTAAATACTAGCTTAAAATTTCAATTTTGTTTTATTTTGCGATTTAGGCTTTATCTTACGGCTTAAAAACTATTTATATATTTTAAAACTACATAATTCTGTACTTTACAAATACTTTGTTTTTCATCTTTCAGTAATATTAAATATTATGTTATTTTTTTTCTTGTTGTTTTTATAAATTTACAAATAAAAATTATTTCGCTCGTAGACTATTTTATAAATTTATTTTTTTTTTAATTCGGAATTTCAACTTATTATTAGTCAAACAAACAATGCAGCTACTTCTAGATATTTTGAGAATTCTACAAATCAAATACTTCCATTTTAAACGGTTTTCTGCTTGTTGGCACATCAAGATGATTACCGGCAACACGCATCATTGTTGAACGCATCATTGTGGGTTTATCATCATCGTCATCATCATCGGATGCATCACTATGCATTTTAACATGCCCTCCTAATGCTGGACCACTAAAATCATTATCATCGTCGTCGTCGTCCTGTAATCATGATAAAGTATTGTTAATGGATTATTTAGTGGGGTATTACATAGTTACACTTGTATTTAAATATTAAAATACATGCTTAATATAAAAAAAAAATAAAAGTAATAAATAAATTAAATTTGTTATTGTGAAGTAAAATCTTAAAGTCCGACACTCTTTAAAAACCCACGCAATAGTACAATCTAATCTTTTAACTATTAAAGGATATAAATTTTAATTTTCATAGTTCTTATTATAAAGTTTTAGAATAGCTTAATTTTTTTCAAGATCTTTGCTCTTATATCTGCATTTAAATAACAAGCTTTTAATATACACCACTACGAAAAGATAGTAAAGAATAGTGTATGTTATATACAAACTCCATTGTGAAGAAAATGTACATGCTAAGCATCATCTCAGTAGTGGATGCCCATTGCTAATATTTAAATAACAAGAAAAAGAATTATGGTCTACTGCTAAAAATAATGTGTCAAAATTTTTTATGTGAAAATGTAGTTTTTTTAAGGGCGTAGTTTTACAAATTCGCTTTATTTAAATCACACCAAATTTACCCCCACTGCATTATGAATACATAAAAAATATGTCGTTGCCAAAATAAGTACTGACGCCGAAATATAAGTGTAAGAAATGTAGTTTCATTATAACATGGCGCAAAATTAAGCTATGTGGTTTAATTTTTAAACTATTAAAAATTTTAATATGAAATAATTTAATATGACTAATATGAAATAAACTTTGATCTGGGAAATTGTAAATACATGTGCATAAAAATTTATCAAATTTTATTAAGTTTGAAATAATTTGATACTATTTTCTGGGGATTTTGATCCCAGAAAAATATTAAAATAAATTAAATTTTTTTGTAGAATTTAGTAGGAAGAATACATTTTTTACGCAACAATTAGAAGGTAGTTGTAAAACTGTTAAAGAACTTTTGACTTATAAGCTGCATTTTATTTGAGTTGTCAATTAATTTGATTCTTTTTAAAAAGAATCAACAAAGGTCAAATTGATTTAATAGTGGAAAATAATTTAATTTAATCAGATAAAAATATTAATTTAACAATTTAGTTTTTTTAAATTCGGAAATATATTCCTAGGTCAATTGATGCATAAAGTTCCAACCGAAATTAAGCGAAATTAAAACAAATATATATCGGTGACTGCAACAGAACTCTGCAGTTGGCACAATATTCGCTTTTGGATTACAGCAATATCATGCAAAGTTATTAGATAGAATTTTGATTTTTTATTTGACATTCTATTGTTTATGAAATAAAAACATTGTCAAAGCAATAATTGAAAAAAAAAAAACATTTTGCCAAAGATTTTTTATACCAAATTTGAGTCATATGTATGTTGAAAAATTAATGAAAAGAAAAAATCTGCCAGCACGTCATATTTTTAATCCACTTTCGAAAATCTCTTTTTAGGCTTTAAAATTTAAAGCTTGTAATTTCTAAATGCATGTTTTATGACGTTTAAAATTATACAATAAACAAAGTACAAAATTGTATAAATGAGCAAGAAAATCCATTAAAATTTTATAATGCAAATTATTAACTTAAAATTTTACAAAAGGAATCGGAATGATGATGCTTTTCACAACCGACACAATCCAAAGAAAGGACATCTACTTAAGCCAAAAAATCGACTTTTTAAGTAGAAAATACTACTCTGCGAGAAAAACTGCTCTAGAATATAATAAAGGTGATAAATCATGTCTTATAGTTTGACAGCAAATATTAATTCATTAGTTTTGCCATCATTTTTGAATAGTTAAAAAAATTATGCTGCGCTTCTTTGCGTCCTACGTGGTTGTCAAAAAAAGTTGAATCAGTGTTATTGTATGCTGCAAGTTACAGAGTACCAAAGCGTAAAATGCCTTGACGCGAAAAGTAGGTATACTTTCTACTTTTGTAAGCGTCATAAGCAGCGTACGAACAGATGAGCTGATATTAATAGGTTATTTTTATTTTTAAAACTACACAATGGAGGAAAAACTAATTGAAGCTGTAAAAAAACAAGAAGTTCTTTATTTTAGCTTTATTTTATTCAACAAATCTACACTACCTTTTATCAAAACAAAAGCGTAATAAGAGTCGCATGAAACTTGAATTTCAGTAAAGCGTATATGCGTACAAAGCGTTGACGCGAAAACGCGTGGTATGAACTTCAGCGTTAGGTCATTCTCAAAATTCATATCACTTTGCAGCACTTCACTAAAATTTAGTGCCACTTACAAATTTTGTATACTTATTTCATTGCACTAATAAAAAAATAATTTTTTTTTTTTGATATTAGCAAACCGATTTTAAATTCCACTTTAGAAAAACTTTGCTAAAATTTAGTAGCGGCTTTCTACTTATTTCATTGTACTACATGGCAGCAGACATGTGTTGATTGATACGATTAGCCAAAAATACCGCAGGACTCAAATTAAAATTTTCCGTAATAACAACCATATTTTCATTTCGCATTACAGACTTTTTTGGTGAGTTTGTTAAAATCAACGAAAAATATTGCTGAATATTGGTATGATAAAAAAAACCCACAAAAAATTTAAAAACTAACATAACTTTTTTTGTTTGTAATATTAATAAAAATTTACGCCTCAAAAACAGCAATCTACTCTTTTTAAGCTAATATTTCTGTTGATTTTAAAAGAATACACTGTTATTTCTACTCAATTAAAATTAAACATAAATGTAACTATAATTTTGTAGATATAACATTTTTGCTGTGTTTTGTCTACTTATATTCAGCAATTTTTTTTTGCTAATTTTATCAGAGTAAACTGTAATTTTTTTAATAACTTAAGATTAACTCAATTTTAAATAAAATTTTGTTTATGTACTAGTTTTATTTTTGCTATTGTACTTTATTTTTACTTGAAAATTCTGCTTAATTTAGCAAGACTTTTTTAATTAACTTCTGGTAGCTTTTTCTGCTTTTTTACTGTGAGTGTTCAAGTTAATAATTTGTTTTGTGTACCATATTTTTTTATCAACAAACACATAGGAAATGTAGTCACACCTAGATTTACAGCCTTTTTGGTAGGAATAGTAAATTTAGAATTTCAAATATAAATTCAAAATCTGAATTGATATATTCTGGTTTACAAAAGGTGTACAGGTTGGTTGAAAAGTTCCTGCGCTTACCAAGAGATGGCACTGCTAGCTCCAAACTTCTTTTTCTCAAGTTGGTATAACTGTCCTGAGAACACATGCAAAGTTGCAAGTCATTCTGTCAATTCTTTCTTTGTTTACAAGCCATTTGAAGTTGACGTGTCATTGATATTTTTTAATATGGAAAAAATTAAATATCGTGCAGTCATTAGATTCCTTGTTTTGAAGGGTTTAAATGCAAAGGAAATTTATGAACAATTGTTAGAAGTGTATAAGGAGTCCTCAACTTCAAAACGCACCGTTGAATTTTGGACTGGTCGTACCAGCCTTAAAGATTCACGCGAAGGACGACCAAAAACTGCAACCACAGCAGAAATCATTGAGCAGGTACATAATATGGTTAGTGAAGATCCACGTTTGACTAAGCGTGAAATTGCTAATGCCATAGGCATCTCAGACGACCGAGTACTCCATATTTTACATGAAGAATTACGTATAAAAAAAATGTTTCAACAAAAACTGGATCTAAAACAAATTTCTTAGCGTAATTTGGAGCGTTTTAGGCCGAATAAAACCGACTTCTTGCGTCGTTTTATAACTATGGATAAGACTTGGATCTACTACCATGATCCTAAATTAAAACAAGAACGTTTACAGTGGACTGAAGCTGGTTGTTCAGCTCCAAAGCAGGTGAAGTCACAACGATCAGCAAAGAATGTTATGGCATCAGTTTTTTGGGATGCAGAAGGAATTTTGTTGATTGATTATCTTAAGAAAGGTAAGACAATCAACTCTGAATATTATTGCAGCCTTTTAGATCAGCTGGATGAAAAAATTTGTTAGAAAAGACCTGGTTTAAAGAAGAAAAAAAATCATTTTTCATCAAAACAATGCACCTGCTCACAAAAGTGTTTTGACGATGGCTAAATTCAAAGCATTACAGTACGAATTGCTTGAACATCCACCGTATTCACCAGATTTGGCTCCCAGTGACAACTATCTCTTTAGAAATCTTAAACGATTCCTTCGTGGAAAGCATTTTTCGTCGAATGAAGAGGCCATAACAGCCGTAGACGGTTATTTTGCAGAGCTTCCGGAAAACCATTATAAGGATGGGATAAAATTATTGGAACAAGTGTATTGAGCTTCTAGGAGATTATTCTTATATTTCGAGCGCAGGAACTTTTCAACCAACCTTTAAAGTGGATGGTTTTGAGAATCTCTTCTACGTCGTGCTCAACGAATTTTTATTTCCAAAAATTCGAGAGAATGACATAGACGACATTTGGTTTCAAGAAGACGAGACCACATCTCACACAGCCAACGCAACCATCGATATTTTACGAACTGTTTTTAAAATCGAATAATCAGCCTCAATTGTAATGTCAATTGGCTGCCTCGGAGCTGCAATTTGAGCCCTTTGGATTATTTTCTGTGGGGAGCCATTAAGGATAAATGTTACGCAAACCATCCAGAGGCAATTTAACATGAAATCGAAGTTGCCATTGAAGAGATTCGAGCCGAAACAATTGAAAATGTATTGAAAAATTGGGTTGATCGGATAAGTTACTGCCGTGGTAGTCATATGAATGATATTGTGTTCCATTGTTAAATGACAAAGTTCAACCTTTCCAATAAATTTAAAAAAAATAATAAATAATAAAAATAATCAGTAATCAGATTCAAACCCAAGAAAATTTTCACATAAAAAAAAATACAAAAAAAATATTTATTGAACTCATAATACATATCAAACAGTAAAACGTGATTAAGTCTAACGTTATAAAAAATTAATTTAATTTGTAGTCTTTGCTTGGGTTTAGTCAATTAAATGACCTTTTTTGGCTGTGCTAGCTTAACGAATTACATAAATAATGTGGTTAAAAATTTGTTTTTTTTTTTTTTGTTAACTGTTTATTATCATGTACAAATTTGTTGTCGGAAAATGGCGCTAATTGCTAAATTCCTAATCAAAGTTAATAAAATGCGTTGCTTACTTTAGATTTATTAAATTCTATTGCTATTAAAAAGCAATCGAAATGAAATAAACATAATATTCCCTTTCCTAGACACCCGTTATAAATAAATTTAGATTTATTAAAAATATGGCTATATATGAGTTGGCTTTATTTCTAAAAATTGCTCAAGCTGACCACTATTTTCTCTTTAATAACACAATTTTAAAAGTGCATGCGTATTATAATGACATCTTAGCCTTGTGTAATATCCATTAAATAACACAATTTTGTCATTTGGAAACCCCATTAAACCCATTCAAAAAAATTGCCCCTAGTTAGATATTTGATTTAATTTATCTCCGCCCACGACAAAGCCGTATAAAAGTAATAGGTTCCAAAACTCGTCCTAGAGAAATTATTATAATTAAATTATTTCAATTGTCCATTATAAAGGTTTTTCTTATAGTTGCAAGAACTTTATAATTATATAAATTAATGAACAATCTGAAAAATTTACACTGTTTCTTAAAATAAATTCATAATAAAATCGGTACAGAAAATATAAAAAATAGCATTAATTAAAAAGGGATACATATAAAACATTCCAAAAGATTTTCACAATAAATTATTCGGCCAATTCATAAGCATGTAATATTTGTCGAACATAGTAATTGTTTTTAGGACATGCATGTAAATTGGCTTAATACATATTTGTCATAACTTAGAATAGGGGATTCAAAACTGTGTTGTAATTGTTTGCTACATTTAACAAAAACGACATTATTTTTAGTGCTCGCAATATTCTGCTGATAGTATAAGCTTTCATAATTAAACTGAATTACTATATTCTCATTTTAAATTATGACAATTATGACCATGTATGTAGAACATTTACAGTGTATTAAAAACAACAAAAATATAAAAGTAATTACCTTCTCATATTATAATCTGTTTTGTGTAACCAATTATTTCATTATATATAAGATAGCAGTTGAATAACTATTAACATCGTTGCATTAAAAACAAAAAATATATGTTATAAATTACAATTATTTATATCTATTAAATGGAATTAGTTTGAAGAAACAAAAAGAGCCCACAAATATCAAAAGTGTTGTCAACGCCATCTTTTGTTTCTGCCAGTGTATATATGTGAATGAGGTGATGATTTGAGCTAATTATTATTATTTTTATATTATTTTTCGGATAAATTATAGTCTTATTTATTTAATACTGCTACTACTTTACATAGCAGTAGTTTGTAATTTTTACTAAGTAAATTATTTGTAATATATACAAATTATTTTTTTATTTTTTGAGCTTGCAGCTGGGACTTTTAAAGAATATTATATTATTTTTTTTTTTTTTTTGTAATTTAACATTAAAACTACACACTCATTTTAAATTTTCTTCTTGGGATTATGACTATATAATTTCATTTATAATATTGTTAATACTTAATAAAAATTATTTTAGTATTTCTTGAAAAAAGAAATTTCAAGTAAATACGTAAACTAGATTTTTTTCGGGGTTTTATATTTGAATTGTTTTGTAAATAATTGTTGTTAAAATATTCTCTAGTTTGTAAAATAGTTTAGTTGTTGTTTTTGTTAAATTATTAATTAACGATAAATATATGTATGTATATAAATAATCATTAAGAAGGCGCTCTCTCATCATTTAAAATTTGAAGTTGTTAATTTTTTTCTTTGGGTTGTTGGTAATTGCTTTAATATTTATATAAATTTAATTATTTGATGTTAATTTTAAATAGCACTTGATTTAGTTAGTTTAATTTTTCTCAATGTACGATGTTGCATTATGTGAACAATAATGATGAGCTAATATTTTCAAGTTAGATTTTTTGGGGGTTTTCCTTTTATTTCGAAATATGTACGTATTGAATTTATATGTTGTAGTTGTTATTAGTGTTTGAGATAATGCTTTTGAAATATTTAGTGTTTGATTTAGTTCTTTGTGTTTATTTTGTTTAATGGGTGTATGTTTGTTTAATTAGGAGGTAACCGTTACATTAATTTCTTTTGTTAAAAATATAAAATTATACACTTAAAATCCTTTTACATGTTTTTCATCCATTTTAGTTGTTTATTTTGATGTTGTGTCGACGAAAATTTATTAAAGCAGTTTTATGTGTTCTCGATTTATTTTTAGTTCTGTACAAAAAAATATAATTTTGGAGTGGAAAAAGTAACAAAAATACAATAAAAATACATGAAAATTAGTTAATGTTTTTAAATTACAATACGATATTTTATAACCACTTTAGTACCTCGAAAAAACTATTTATGTATATAAATTTAGAGTAGCTCTCAAAGAATCACTTTATCATTGGTTTTTAAATTTCAATAAGTTTCAAACAACTTATAAAATTCATCATAAAATAATTTTAGCTACTTTCAAGTTAAACGATCCAACAAGTAAAAAAATTGTTATCCACTAAGACTAACTATACCCTTCGGCAGGGATGGCAGGAGTTTTTTGCGTGCCAAAAACAAGATTTTACATAAATGCAGAAGAAAAACTCAGACCGTTAATATTACAATTTTTCTTTTTCAAAATCCCCACAACTTGACGATTCAAAAATTATTTTTATTAAACAAAATTATAGATTTGGTACGTTTTTACTGCAGAAGCGACTAGAATCATAAATTTTTCATTCATATCTTAAATTTTCTGAGAATTTTTTTTTTTAATTTTTTAAATTGAAAAAAAAAACTGTTATTAAATTGTGTTGAAATTGTCTGTTTGTAAAAAAAGTATAAAAAACCTTTTGAGTGTTTAAACTGTTATCGACACACACAACAAATAAATTGAAACAGTTACTTTTTTCCTAATTATTAATTTTTTATTTATTTATTTATTTGCAACCATCATTTGGACCAGTCATTTAAAAAAATAAAGCTTGTTAAAAACATGTTAGCACTTTTTAAAATGTATGAACCCATTGTGAAATGTGGGCAAAGAACTGTGTTAACACTACCATACATACAGGTTGGTTGAAAAGTTCCTGCGCTCACCAAGAGATGGCACTGCTAGCTCCAAACTTTTTTTTCTCAATTTGGTATAACTGTCCTGTCAATTCTTTCTTTGTTTACAAGTCATTTGAAGTTGACGTGTCATTGATTTTTTTAATATGGAAAAAATTGAATATCGTGCAGTCATTAGATGCTTTGTTTTGAAGGGTTTAAAAGCAAAGGAAATTTATGAACAATTGTTAGAAGTGTATAAGGAGTCCTTACCTTTAAAACGCACCGTTGAATTTTGGGCTGGTGTATTTAAACGTGGTCGTACCTGCCGTAAAGACGATCCACGCGAAGGACGACCAAAAACTGCAACACAGCAGAAATCATTGAGCAGGTACATAATATGGTTAGTGAAGATCCAAGTTTGACTAAGCGTGAAATTGCTAATGCCATAGGCATCTCAGACGAGCGAATACTCCATATTTTACATGAAGAATTACGTATGAAAAAACTGTTTGGAAAGTGAGTGCCGCACTCATTAACAATTCAACAAAAACTGGATCTAAAACAAATTTCTCAGCGTAATTTGGAGTGTTTCAAGCCGAATTAAATTGACTTCTTGCATCGTTTTATAACTATGGATGAGACTTGGATCTACCACCATGATCCCAAATTAAAACAAGAACGTTTACAGTGGACTGAAACTGGTTGTTCAGCTCCAAAGCAGGTGAAGTCACAACGATCAGCAAAGAAGGTTGTGGCATCAGTTTTTTGGGATGCAAAAGGAATTTTGTTGATTGATTATCTTCAGAAAGGTAAAACAATCAACTCTGAATATTATTGCAGCCTTTTGGATTTTAAGAAGAAAAAAATAATTTTTCATCAAGACAATGCACCTGCTCACAAAAGTGTTTTGACGATGGCTAAATTCAAAGAATTAAAGTACGAATTGCTTGAACATCTACCGTATTAACCAGATTTGGCTCCCAGTGACTATTATCTCTTCAGAAATCACAAAAAATTTCTTCGTGGAAAGCATTTTTCGTCAAATGAAGAGGTCATAGCAGCCATAGACGGTTATTTTGCAGAGCTTCCGGAAAACCATTATAAGGATGGGATAAAATTATTGGAAGATCATTGGAACAAGTGAATTGAGCTTCTAGGAGATTATATTGAATAAAAAAATATATTTCGTAACAAAAACAGTATTCTTTCATTTCGAGCGCAGGAACTTTTCAACCAACCTCTATCTGACTGTGTAACACACTTGTGTGATAATGTAAAAGGGACTTGAGGTGTTACATGGCCAGCACAAACTATGGAAACTTGAAATTTTAGGCACAAACGGTCCACCTAACTTAGCTTCTTTTAAACCAATTAAACCCATCTTTGGGGCTAAAGTTTGCTTAGGTGGCAGTTCCACTACTACTCCACTTTGCATTGCACGGAACCTAAGCGCGTAATGACTCTAAAATACGGTGACTGTAAAATACATCATAGTGGTATCAATAATTGTATGCAAATTAGCCAGCCAGAAAAAACACAGTTTCAACTACTTCACTCGCTTAATTTATCATTTTATTGAATTTAATCATTTATCTTCTAACTTACAAAAAACACAAAGTAATGAGCGGTCACTACCCTTTCGCTAAAATATAATGTGGACCCATCCCTTTTTGGACATCGCAAATAAACGTAATTAAGCGAATAATAGACTGGTAAGTAGTTCATACCATGTTTTTGCTGGGCTTAAATAAGCTTTTTAAGACTTTTAAAATATTTTGGAAAACCTTCTGAGGACGCAACTAGATGTAACACTCAAGGTGGCGCTATATCATCATATCTTTTGATACTGGTGTTAAATGATATTCCTTTAGAATTGAGGAATGCTAGAGATCAAGTCGTGGGCTATGCTACACAAAGTGTTGCATAAAATCAATAAAAAATCCCTAGAACTCATTTATTAAAACCTTTCATTAAATAAATGCAGTTTTTATGGGATTTTCTGAAAATTCTATTTATAAAAAAAGAAAATCTAGTTTCGTAAAAATTATGAAGCTTTTTATGTGGACTGGGGCTCACCATCAAATACGGAAACGGTTCTCAGAATTATATTTCTGTAAATTTTGGATTTTATATGTATCTTTTGCCATTTTTCGAATTTGACTACACAGTTGAGTGATTTAGAAACCTGTGTAAGTGGTTATAAAATTCGTACTGCATACTATTGATTTATTTTGATTTTTAGCAAAGCATTCTATCTACAACTTACGTCAAAGTCTCCAATTGTGAAACGTGTCGCCGCTAATGAATCTTGTGGTGGCATATCCGGACTCACAATCTGCGTGGATTTGTTTTTATTTTATATGAATTTTATTTAATTTCAAATCAAATACGAGGCAACGTAAGCATTTATTAGGAAACAAAACGAAAATGAGACGAAACATTAAAGTGAATACAATAGTTTATGAAATTGGTGTGATGAATATTTTATAATAAAGTTGATAACAACATAAAATTACAGAAATACATTAGATAAATTTCGATTTTGAAATTATCCTTGGGCATACATCCAAAAATATATGGATGGATAAATACTTACAGTATAAATAAATATACATATTGAATTGCTTTTTGCCATACCGATATACAAACATACAGTTCAGATTGCATTCGTTACAATTACTTACATCATCGTCGTTATCAATCATTTCTTTAGTTGAAGCTGTTGTTTCATTTCTTCTTATCGAACCTTGATGTATATCCAAATCCACCTTAAGACATTGGAAGCTACGCATTAGGAACACTATTGGCATTGGTAACACGCCAGCTAAAATCATAGACAATGCAATACCCATAACCCAAGGGGGATAGTCAGTTTGTACCACCTTGCCCTGTAAGATAAAATTCGAAAAAAATACTTTGTTCACCGTCATTGCTTAAAATGATAATTAACTTCCTTACCAGTTCTCCATTCCAGGCACTATATGTGGGATTTTTAATAATCATAAAGATCACAGATGAAGCCAAAATAGCCATCATAATAATAGGACCAACATAACGCCAAGTTATTTGCCAATACATGCCGGGTCGATAGCCAGTCATTTGGAAAATATCTTCAGTAAATCTAAAAATAAAATGCCAATGAGTCCAAATATATCACCATTTAATTTAAAACAAACCTCTCATGTCCATAGATATAGACAACGGCTATCATTTCCATTAGAGCAATTACAACCAGACCGATTGTACCGGCAAATGAATCAAACATCTTGAGCCAATACTCGCCTGCACCTGTACAGAAGATGAAACCGACAATGAAGCAGAAAAGACACACCACACCAGTAACATGTTGTTTCTTAACCCGCTTAATGATGTCGATGTCAAATAGTGTGCACAGCATGCCCTCAAGTATACCAATTTGTGAACCCAAGCCCAGTGACAGTAACATGGTAAAGAATAGAACAGCCCAAAATGGTGCACCCGGTAATTCCACAATAGCTTGTGTGAATACGATAAATGCCAAACCTGTACCCTCGGCAGCCTTTATGAAAGTAAAAATTTGGAATTTGCTTTTAAATCGCATTTGGATTTAATTTCAAAATTTACATACAGCATCTAATTGTTTGCTTAAACTGCATTCTTCCAGTTCCCAAATATCCGATTGTGTTCCATTGATTTTATCCATTGCCGCCTCGTAGATCTCATTAGTGACATTATTGGAGGGTAACAAATGATGCTTAAATAATATGTCTTTATTGCTGAAAAAATCAAAAAACTATTAAATTATAATGGTTTTTTTCGATAGAGCCAACATATGAATGTGAATGTAACTTAAATATTGTTTTCTTTTTATCATGTAATTTTGTAACATTTGCCATCAATTTAAAAGGAAAATTATTAAATTTGGCAAAACATTAGACCAGTTCATAGCTAGGTAGGGAATCCACTAGTCAATACTTGGTCGGATAGGGTAAAAAGAGTTGAACATTAATTCTTCGCCTCTTAAAGTTTTTTATATATTGCATTAACTGGATACAATTTAATAAGAACAATATTTCACCAACACACATACCAAACGACAATTGCTAGAAAGCTAAACAACCACAGGATAAAATAATGAGATATGAGTATTAAGTGTAAAAACTAATTTTGTGTTATTCCATATCGTCATCTTATTATTGGTTTGACCTATATGCCAAAAAGTTATTATCGAGAAAAACCATAAAGTTTATATTTTTTTAATTCTTATTTTGACAGGTTAAGCAAAGTCTCAGATAGATAACATTACATATAATCCGCACTTAACTCATTTTTATTTTTCAAAAATGGTCAATGGGTCAATAATAAACTGACGATACCGAAATAACCAAAATTTTGACTAACATATAGGTTCCTGGTATATTTTCAAGTAGATTTAAATAAAAAAAAAATTAATTTCATTAGAATCAAAATAAGTCTTACGGTCTTAAGGATACTTCCTATTAGGTCTCTCTATAAGTCCTATGCGGCATAATAAACCGTGTTTATATAGAACACAATAAAAACATAAACGCTGAAAAGCGATCAATACGAAGTTAATAGCGATCGACAGGATTATTACAAAAAAATATATTAAATCAAATTATTTAGAAAAAAAAAATTATTCATTTAATAAAATTTCCTATGTGCACTCATAGAACTAAATCTGTAAAAATAGTCGAAAAAGCTAATAAAAATTATTTAAAAAGTCCCTTCGGAAAATCCAGCTTAAACTATTAAAATATTTAAAAAAAATGTAACTTACAATTGAGTTAAATTTTAGTTAATTGAAGATGACAATTTATCCAATCTAAATCAACAAAAACATTTAGCTTAACCCTTAAATGCATACTATATCATATAAAATATATGCCTTTATCATCCTATAATCTAAACAATCCAACTAATCCGTGATTCGATACCTGTAGTTTGGTCTCCATTTAAGTGTCAATGAGCAAACTTATAAAACAATTCAATACATGCTTGCCGACTAAACCAACTCCATTTCTACTGTCCCAACTGAAATAGCGTTGTTTCAACCTAATTAAAGTTGGTTGGGACAACAAATCTTTTTTGAGATATATCTAAAGGAAATTGCAAAAAAAAAGTACATTTTAACAAATAGCGCGAAGACTGGGAGAACTAGGTTCAAATATGATCCGATTTTCTTTTAAATTGGATGCATGATTTATGGTTTAGGAAAAAAATAAGTCGTGATTTTCTTCAAATTCGGCATCGTGATTTACGGTCCCACAGAATCAACATTTCAATGAAATATCTACAGTTTGGTATAATTACAGTTTTGTTTTCTATTGTAGATAGGTCTCAATATGGATCAATTCTATTATTATTATTATTAAGTCAAGATCTGGCCCACAGCCGGCACTGCGGCCAATATGAATACACAGAGCTGATTTTTTGTGAAAAATCAAGCAAGGTAAGTCTCTTGCATTGGTTATAATATGTTTGTTCAGGGTAATTCAAAACATTCTGCAACTTTTTAAAGAAGCATTTCTTAGAAACTTGAGTTTTTTTGATGAATCTGAGGAAAGAAAGTATTGCCAGACATGTTTAGTGGAAGTAAACCCTTACGTCTAAAGCAGATGCACGCAGTGTCAATGGTGTTAACCAAAGTGCGACATTTTGTCAACAAAACTGATTTTTCTTTTGTCACTGTCGAGAAATTAGAAAATTTTGAAATACACAAGAGAAAATTTCATGGTTGGCAAGCAATAACTTTTGATTATAACGGCAGTTGTCTACCACACTCTGATCAATTTGAAACTGCGATTCCAATAGTGGCATGTGTCTTAAAATATCACGGGGCCAACCATGGAAAATTTTCCAAGGTTTACAAGGATCAATAAAACAGTAAAATTTCTAGTAAATGGTTTAAATAAGAGAATTCCTAAATATTTTTGACGAAATAACTAATTTCTACCTTAGTTCTTCAACTTTTTCAAAAGTTTTTGATAAATCAATTTAATTGAAATAAATTACAAAATTCCATGTTAGATCTTTTCGGTTTTATATATGTTTTTTGTAGTTTTTAACGAAACTGTTTTTAAGAAAATAAAATTTTAGAATTAAAGGCAATTTTCTATTATTATTTTATAATATAAGGAACGTCATAGTGCTTGCTAGGAAAATATATAGACACATGTTTGATTGCTAAGGAACAAAATATACCTTTAGGTAGGTATTTGTTCAAGTTTTGGCTTTTCTAAAACTTCGGCTTCTGATGAGATATTTTGTGAGATTAAAATACATTTACAATCAACCTAGCTAAAAACAAGTAAAAAAGGGCTAAATTCGGCTGTGCCGAATCTTTGAATACCCTCCACCATAGCGGCTGAAGATGATATACGTATATACTAAATTTTGCATGAACTGTAATATAAATATGTTTTGTCAATTTATGTAACGAACTTTTGTTATTTAGTTTTAGCAATGTTATTTACAGAGGTCTGCTCTGTTAGCGACTTTAACATTGTTCATTTTCACGTTAACTTAGTTATCATAGTATGTAAGACAATAAATGTAATCGAACAATAAGAAGACTTAATAACATTTTTACTTACTTAACAGAAAAAAAAACAAATAAAAAAGGGCTAAATTCGGCTGTGCCGAATCTTTGAATACCCTCCACCATAGCGGCTGAAGATGATATACGCATATACTAAATTTTGCATGAACTGTAATATGAATATGTTTTGTCAATTTATGTAACGAACTTTTGTTATTTAGTTTTAGCAATGTTATTTACAGAGGTCTGCTCTGTTAGCGACTTTAACATTGTTCATTTTCAAGTTAACTTAGTTATCATAGTATGTAAGACAATAAATGTAATCGAACAATAAGAAGACTTAATAACATTTTTACTTACTTAACAGAAAAAAAAATAGATGCAGAAAAATTGTACAAATTTGTATGGAAAATTTAGAGGTACCTTCACATTTTCACTCATAACTTTTGAACCGCTTGACCGATTTTACTCATTTTAAATACCAAACTGCTCGGGAGGATGTTCAATAATCTGGGTAAAAATAGGCACCCCCGCTTGCGTCTTGGCGTCGTGATCGTGATTTCAACAGACAGACAGACAGACAGACAGACGGACATCGCTAAATTGCATAAGGATCACGAATATATATACTTTATGGGGTCTTAAACCTATATTTCGACATATTACAAACGGAATTACAAACTGATATATACCCTCACCATATATGGTGGAGGGTATAAAAATAGATACAGAAAAATTGTACAAATTTGTATGGAAAATTTAGAGGTACCTTCACATTTTCACTCATAACTTTTGAACCGCTTGACCGATTTTGCTCATTTTAAATACCAAACTGCTCGGGAGGATGTTCAATAATCTGGGTAAAAATAGGCACCCCCGCTTGCGTCTTCGCGTCATGATCGTGATTTCAACAGACAGACGGACAGACAGACGGACATCGCTAAATCGACTTAAAATTGCATAAGGATCACGAATATATATACTTTATGAGGTCTTAAACCTATATTTCGACATATTACAAACGGAATGACAAACTGATATATACCCTTACCATATATGGTGGAGGGTATAATAATTAATTTACTTGTTTTTGAATATTTTGTCAAATTTTTGACAAAATTTATGCAAACAGTTTTATGCAACAGTAAATGTGTTTATACCTCCTCTATAAAATATGTATTGTTTTAACAAGTGGTTTTATCAGAAGTCCACAGATATGTAAATTAAAAAGAAATAATTTGCTGCAAACGTTGCTAGTTGAAGCTTTCAATGTGAACTATAAACTCGATGTATTTTCAAAAATTTATCATATTCCATGGTTCAAATATCTTCAGAATCTGATTTCTGACAATGAATCATTTTTCATAATATAGAGTAATAATTTAACAACTAAATTTTTTGTTCTGTTCTTCTTGTCTGAAATTAATTTTATAAGTAATCAGTTGTATTGCTCCAAACAGGTTTTCCGAGATCCACTTTTGGAACTAGTCGTAGTTAGCTATATCTTGAAATTAAGTTTATAGAAATGCGTTCGGGTTCTATGGAATTCGTTCCAGTGAAATATGGTGCAGAATGGATGTGGTTGGAACCAATTTTAAAAAATGTTTCTTCGGAGATGTAAGAAAAGGAAGAATTCATATATTTTTCGTGAAGGCCATAAAAATATAATTTATTTTAATCAGAATTTTTAAAGGAATTGAATCAAAATTAAAAATTGCCTATCGTATTTTTAAAAGCCTATATAGTGCTTGTTCTGAGTTGCTGTAAAACGATATGAAATCCTTAAGGATCTCTTTCACTCGATTTTAAAAGTATTTGATTGTATTTTAGTATTGTAAATGTTTTCTTGAAGATTTTATTGCCAATTTTTTATCCAAAATTAGAAAATTTTAGGAAAAATAAAAAAGTATATATTAAAAATTTAACCGATTAATCGCATAAAATTGGTCGAATAATTATTTGGGTTTTAAATTAATTGTTGCGACATTAACCATAAAAGAGGCGATTAATCGAAGAATCGGTTAATCGATTAACAAGGTTTACATGCACACACAAACAGAAGGACGGTCTGACAATGTTAAATTGACTTAGAAATTGATTCTCAGTCGATTGATAAGATGAGTTTAAGTCTGTTACTGGCTAACGATTACTAAGGGGTAGATATTTATTGGCATTAACACAAAAAAATAAGAAACGTTGAAAAGTTTTAATTTTTAGCTGATTTTAGAGTAAATTATCATATTAATTGAACTAAAATATATTATTGCTGTTCTTATCTTACTAATATTTAGCAAGACAAAACTGTAAATTTCAGCAGAAACCTTTTTACATAAATTTTAGTAACTTTAGCAAAAATATTTACATACTTTTTCCCATTAGTGTAAATACTATTAAGTAGAAGATGTAAAAATATAATTTATTTGCAATCACCTCCGATTCTAATAATTTCTATTAACAATAAATATTTTCAATCATGACATATTTGAGAAATATTTAATTAAAACAAGGTTTTTTTTCTCTGGCGAATAGTAAATTAAGTATAAAAATAATTGCGTCTCAAAATCATATAAAAAACAATCAATAGTAATAAACAATTGCAGAAGCGCATATTTGCAACAAATTGTTTACATAACTGAACATACAAATCAATTGCAAACACTTTAATCACACTAGCGCCCCATTGATTGAATGTGACCATTGACGGTTCTGACTAAAATAATAAAAAGACAACAAAAAATTGTCATGACTACACCATTTGTAAATGCATAACAGAAATAAACTATCGTTTTATTTAAAAAAAAAATATTATAATTTTATTAATATTAAATTTTGAATTTAATTTTAATTTTATTTATTAATCTTTAAGCTTCTTTTGACTTCAAAGACTGGTTTGCTAGTGCACAAAAATCATGGTCCCCATCGTCGTACCAATGAGAATGTAGCTACTTTTGTCGAAAGTGTGCAACATAATCTAAGAACATCGACACGCTATCGATCTCAACAACTCGGCATTTTAAGCACCAGCGTGATGAAAATTTTGCACAAAGATCTCGAATTATTTGCTTACAAGGTTTAATTGACTCAGTAATTGAAGGTAAACGTCTATGCACTTCATTACGGCTTCCCAGTTTGGGTCTTAAAAAAGCTTCAATCGGACATCGAATTCGGCCGAAACCCCATCTATTCTTTTTCTAGTCGCATTTCCATCTCAGCGCCTATGTCAACAAACCAAATTGCGGCATATTGGGATTAGAAACCCTCACGCTATTGTCGAGAAACCAATGCATCCACAGAGAGTGACAGTTTGTTCTTTGGTTTGGAAGTGGTGGCATTGGCCCATTTTTTTCGAAGATTCTGCTGTAAGTGCCATTTCAGTAAACGGCGAGCGCTACAGAGCCATGATAAGAGATTTTCTATGGGCTGAAATAGAAGATATGAACTTGGAATATATTTGGTTTCAGCAGGATGTCGCACCATGTAACACAGCTCATCAATCAATCGATATTTTGAACAGTAAGTTTGGTAATTATGTTATCATCTATCTTAGCGATATCAGTTGGGCGGCCTGAAACCAGTGAAGCCAGTCGCAGCAGCCACATGAATGAAATCGTATTCCATAAATAATGGGAATATTTGTTATTTCTAAAGAAACCTTAATATACCAATTTCTAAAGGTTTATTTCTATTACATGTCAAAGGAAGTGAGCCTTATTCACCTAAGACAGCCTTTTTATGCGTGCCAAAATTAGAAATTTTTTTAAAAAAATTTATAAAAACATTTTGAAGAAAAAAAATTAAATTTATAAGTTGAAATAATCTGAGCATTATTGTAAATATCGTAATTTTCATAGTCAGTTTTAAGTGGGGAAAAATATTTCGAAAACTTTCGCAAAGATTTTTTGTGGTCAATTAACGAGCAAATATTTTTTTTTTTAAATTACTTAATAATTTCTTAAAAAGAATTGAAAATGGTGTAGAAATGACAACAACAAAATCAAAACATTTTGTAAAAATACTTTTCAATGAATATTAATAATGATCTTGGTTTTGTAAATGTACGAGCAAGGTTTTCTTGTTCGTTGAAAAAAAAATAAAAAAAAACGATTTTAAAAAATATTCTTAATACTTACAGTTCAATGCAACGATCCACATTGACAGTTGCCTTAAAGCCCAAAATGGCGAAAATGACAACACTGGCATAAATGGCTGTAATGGCATTACACACCGACACCAGTAAAACGTCGCGGACGCAATTGTTTTTAGGAGTATTATAACTGCCAAAGGCAATCAGTGAACCAAAGGCTAGGCCAAAGGAATAGAAAACTTGAGTAGCGGCATCTAGCCACACTGTAGGATCAGCTAGTTTTTCAACTTTCGGCGTGTACATATGTATTAGACCCGCACTGGCACCGCGCAATGTAATACCACGAATAAAGAAGATTGTCAGGACAACATAGGGAAAGAGTGAAGTAAAATACACCACTTTACCCGAACTTTGAATACCCTTCATCACAATGAAAAATACAATTGTCCAGGAGAGCAACAGACATAACACAATCCACCATTTAAGACCGCCAGGTTCATCCATGGACGGAGCTGCATCCAAGGTTGTGCGATACCAAAAGTACGCAGTTTCTGAAGATCGTGCACATTCTTCCAATACAACTCCTGCTGTGCCATTAGTAGGACATGATGCCCACGGTAAAGGATACTATAATTGAAATGAAGAAAAGTAAATAATAAAATACTGAGAAAACCAAACAAGTCTCAACAAGAAGTTTGTCTGGCATTCTGTCCAGTTAGTCTACTTACCCGGAAACTATTAAATAAATAGAAAAACACCCATGTTATAATAACATTGTAATACAATGCAACAAATAACGTCACTATACACGATGATATACCAATGCCACCCAACCAGGGGTGTATGGTATTCCATACTCCTAGCGCACCCAGACGCATGCGCTGTCCCATGCCCAATTCAATGAGAAACAATGGTATACCCTCTAGCACTAACATCACCATGAATGGTATTAAAAATGCACCTGTAGAAGAACAAAACAAAACAAAAAATAGAGAAGAAATAGATTAGGAAACATATTTGAAAAACGTAGTTACAAATTAATTTGCTAAAGAGTTTTGATATTAGAAAATCTTTCATTTGATTCACGTTGTAGACCTGACCGAATGGATGTTGACATTAAATCAATTGCATTTATTTTTGTTTTCTTTATTGTTTGTTCATTATGCATTCGGGCACCCCTATCTTATCAAATTGGATTAGAAATTACGATTGCAATTTTATACGACTTTACATTAATGAAAATTAAATTAGTACATACTATTAATATAGTAGAAACTATTAATACATATATAAATAAATTATTTTTAGTACCTATTTCAATAAAGCATGATTTTCTTAAGCAGACCAGTGTAAAAACAAAAGTATACTTTAACGCCAATTTTATACTTAAGAGTTTTAACAAAACCCTAAGTAAACACTTTCGATATAAACCCGTAATAGGGGTAATGTCTCGAACGGTTCAGTTGCACCACCCGAAATATACTGGTGGTGCAACTGAACCATTCGATCGGGAACAAATTCGGTGTCAGCGTGAATCTGTTTTCTTGGTGTGGGTCACCTTCTTCTCAAAAATTGGTTCCTACTATCACACTAAGAAACTCAAGGAGTCATTTAAATCGGAAAGTATTGAAGAAAAAAGTATAAAGTTATAACGTTTGTCTAATCCAGCCTTTAGTTAGATACCACTACTGGGACTACATTAAATGCGAGTTTAATTTAAATTTAGAAGGAAATAAATATACTGCCATGAACATAGATTACAAATTTTAAACAAGTTGAACGCTATTTTTTGAAAACGTCCTACACTCAGACAAATGTATGAACTAAAAATAAATTTACACCTTAATAAAATAAAAGCTAAATTTTAAGAATTAATTAACTAAAAACAGGAAATTTAAAATTTTATGAAAATACAAAATCTAAATATGAAACTTCTTAAGATTTAGTTCAAACATTTTAACTTATTTAAACTAACCCAATAAACATTGAAAAGTTAAAAATTCAAGTGCTGTAAATATTGCTTGTATTGTGCGTTATTTTAAGTGATTTTTTACAGTCAAATTCAAGTTCATACAAATAAAAATAATTTATTTTATTTATTTGGTTTATTGTCAATATTTTATAATAAAATTAAAACATTTATTCAAATTTACAATATTTCTGTGAAGATCCTTATAAAATTTGAACTTCTTCCATGGATTTTAACGAAAAGGTATGCCACATTTATTTGGAGCTAAACATTGTCCTTACAATATCTTTTTTCGTATTTCAGAAAGATTCTACAAATTTCTACGCTTCCGAATAAAAGAAGGATTAGCGAAAAAGCATCGAAAATAAATAATCAATATTAAATATACAAAACAAAACTTATAAAAATGTATGTTAAAAAGAGTTAATAAATTTTACCAAAACCAATTAAGTTCCGTGTTTTTATGGCTTTGTTTAAGTTAGGGCTTGAAGACAAGTGTAATTATTATGTTGTTTGAACTTGAATTGAACTGTGATTCAAGCCTTGAATTAAAGTGTATTCTCACTTTAATATTCGACTTGAATTCCAGTGACCGTTTTGCTGGAATATGCTATTGAATTAAAGTGTAATTAAAGTATAAATCAAGGCTTGAAATTGAAAAATATGACTTTAATAACACTTGATTTTGGCTTTAATTCGAGCAAAAATGTTTATTGGGAAGTATGTTGACTTCTAAAATTTAAGGAAGTATTTTCTTTAGCACTTCTTAAAAGGTTTAGAATACGTTAAACCCATAGAATTCTCATTTGGTTTATAGTTTATATTGTATAAGTAGTTTAGTTTAGACTATCAACATTAAAGTAATAAATTTCAAATTGCAATATTTGTATGTATTACCGAAAATAATGTTTTAGTTTATATGTGTATTTTGAATGCACATACCATGAAAATAATTCATAAACTAAAAATAAAGTTTATTCAGCATTACCACAAGTTCAAGCGTATTAAAATTTAAGACAAATTTGCTCATTTACAAATAATTTTTTCTAAATTTAAGAACATATTTATAATAAATTTAAGTAAATATATACTCATTTTTAGTAAAATTCTAAAAAATTTAAGAAAAAATTTACTTAATTTAAGAAAAAATTTACTTGTTTTAAGAAAAAAATTTAATTAATTTAATAAAATTGTTTGTACTTGTTTTTAGGAAAAGGGTATACTTGAATTAAGTTAAAATTTCTTTGGAGCCAAATCATTCCCAAATTTCTTAAAATTTAGTTAAATTACTTAATATTTGGTAAATATTTTTCTGAGTGTAACCTGGGTACCATACTTCTAAGACAATTCATATATTGCACGTTAATAGTGAAAACTTTCGCGAATAAACCCTTACTCAAATGAAAAATTTTTTAAACCATGAGTTTTCTACACAGAGAGAACAGATTAATTGTGATAACCGAATTTCTTGTCTACCGAATGGTTTTATTGGAGACACCGATATATTTGTTTGTGGCGACTTCGGTTAATACAACATACATACAACATAAATTTTAATCGGATCAGGAATACATTTGGTTCCGACAACTGAATAATTCGGTTGCTGCAATCAAACTATTCAGTTGGCTAGAAAATTGGTTGGCACATTGAATCTCCTTTCAATTTCGTAAAATCTAATGCAGTTGGAAAGATCACATGTAGATGCTCTAAATTTGATAGATTTGTATAACAAACATCATAGAAAACTTATGGATGCATTAAGAAAAACAAGTTCACATCGTCCGAGTTCTGTTCTCTAGTTGTGTAAAAACAATCTTTCATTTTATAGAACTGAATTGGAATGAGATTAGGAGCATTAAAATTGCAAAGTCGAATATTACAAAATTTGTTTCACTCTTGTAAGAGCTTTCACTGCGAAAGATCATTTGCTTACTTCATATTAAATCTTTTTATATTTTTTTTAGTTGAATGCAAAACAATTCTTGCTCATATGGTCGATACACTAATATTAAAATATTTCCATTATTTTCATTTGACAGAGTTCTGTTAGTTGAACTAAGATAAAATAAACACATTTTTTTTGTTTAAACTTCGCAATATAAATACAATTTTTGTAGTGGTAGTATATTGTTTTCCTTGGGTGTTTTGTTTTTTATTTTTGTTGATTTTGCAGTAGATAATTTTATTTGGTAAACCTATGTGAAAATTATCATATATGTCCATATATCGTCATATCTGATGTTATGTATTCACATATATGAACTTATATGCCATGTATGTAAGCATATACATTCATGAATATGAATGAATATATTATTACATATATGGTGAAATTTTTTTTTTCAATTTAAACTCATGTTCTACTCAAATCCCAAGATCAAGAGTGCCAAACGGCAAAAAATCAATGTTTAAATGTCAAAGAAAAAAGATCCATTGATGGTGAGTATACGCAACAATCGACTTTGTATGTTTATAAGTTTTCTATGCAATGTGGCCAAAAAAGAGGATGGGTTCCAAACGGCTCCAAAAACGTCACAATCGCTAAAAAATAACTGTTTGTTAATTGCTATTAATTTTTTGTTACTTTTAATAAGTTTTCTTTATTAATTCAGATGTTTTTAAATAAGATATTCTTCAAATATTTGAAACTTGAAAAGTACTCATATGTGACCATATATGAGCATTCATATATGCCCATATATTAGCATATACGGCCATATACAATAAAATTACAGATCCGAGAATATATGGCATAATATTTGAACCCATATATTACCAGATATGAACATTTTCAACCTGGGATGGGAAATAATTATTTTATTCACAGATAGATTTAATTTGTTGTTGCTTTTGTGTGGCAATTAAGGTTTTTTGTTTAAATCACTAATTGTAGATTTTTCAATGCTTTAACCTCTCTGTTTTGTCCTATTTGGTTTTTAAAAGTATGACTTAAAAATAATCAAAATTTAATACAACCAAATGTAAAAGTATATTTTCAAGTATTTTTTCATTAATTTTAAAAAATAAAAAAATAATTATAGGTGTTAATTATGTTAGGATTAGAATTAATAAAAGATACAAAGTCGAGAACATTGGTGTTGGTCGTTTTTGAAAATGTATTAATTGTCAGTCAAAAAAAAATATTTTTTAAAATGTATTAATTAATAAAAATTAAAAAAAGACGACATTTAATAATTTTTATAATATTTGCAACATCCTTAGTAGAATATTTAATATTGAATTAAATTAGAAATCACTGCAGGCAACTTTAAATTACCTTCTCTATGTTTTCATCTTTATATATATGTATGTACATATATTAAACTAGATCAAGTACACAATTAATCATAAAATGTTACTAACTTTTAAAATGAACTTTGGCACCTTCAACAAGAAGCAAAATTAATTATTGTCAACAATTCATTTACTCAAATTTGTATACACAAATGAAACGACCCTCTTATTTTTACAAGCCTGTAGCATTTTGTATTGACAGGTATGTGCATATATTTGTGTTACTATATCGAGTCTTGACCACCAAAATATCTTAGCCGACACGATTTCCGATTTTTTCTAAAAATTTTATGACAATTGCATCACTTCCCAAAATTTTATAACTCTAGAAAGTACCGTTATCAATTTAGGTAAAGGCAATCATATTTCAATTAGGTATATGTGATATTTGTTTACATTTTTCGTAACCGCAATGTTTTATTTAAGATATTTATTCTTTGCTAAACAACTGTGACATGTTCTGTCATGTATTATATCGTTGGATAAGTTATTCAAATTCCTTTGAAACAAAATGATGGAACACCCAGAGAAAATATCGGTTGCAATTCGATCAAAACCGTTAACATTTATTTGTGAGGATTTAATTTTATTTGGAAAAATCTAAAATCCATTAATAAAAAGGGAAAAGAAACCAAAAATCAATCGTATTATTCAATTATTGGTATTTACAATCATCTATTAAAATAAAAATCGTTTAGTATTTGTGTGCGGTGGAAGCAACCATTTATTTAGTGAATATATGAGTAATTTGGTACAATCTATCAAATTTATTTAAAAAAATTGTCGATATTCAAAAGTGGTAACTACAAGTTCAGTTATTCTGATAAAATATATCATTTAATTGGGGTTTCAGTAGAAGCAACCGAATTGTGGATTGTATTGATAATAGACGTCACTAATGATTGGTATTGATAAAATAATTTTATACAAACAATTCTTTTCTTAACAAATTGTTTAAATTAAAAATTAGCTATAAAAATTCATAAGTTTTTGTGGTGTAGTAGTAGAGAGGTAGCACAGTTCTCAGAGTTTCCGAGTTAAAATCCCATAAAAGGCAAACATTTAAAAAATATTTTTTTAATTAAAATAAAACATTCAAATATTTAAATGGCAAATATATCAAAAAAAAATTTAAATTAGTTGTGGCAAGTTGTGGTTGAAAGCAAGAGTGTGTACTATGAATCTGATTGCCCAGGATCAATACCGGAAAAATTTAAAAATAAATTTTTTTTAATCAAATTTTGTGGAACGTAATAATATTTCTGTGAATTATAAATTTTAAATTGTACAACTAAATATTGGCTTTTATAACTAAAAATATTATTTATTATGAAGACAGTTCTCGTAACCGCCAGAATTAGATTTGCAACAAATTCAGTGGACACTACTGATACTGTTTTCAAGCAAAAATTCGGTTATTTTAGACCAGCTAAAAGATAAAAACTATCGCTTATTTTTATTTTTTATAACATATCAAATATTCATCGCAATCGTTCTTTTAAAAGACCAAAAACCAGAGACATAAAAACTGTATTTTATATTCAAATAAATTAATTGTGATTATTTTGCCCGCAAAACACAACAAAGTTTCTTTTAAGTTTTACCAATAAATATTTGTTTGAGCAAAAATGTTAAGACAAAACCAATATTTATTTTTAATATAAAGTTTGTCCTTTATTTTTAATTAAAAACATTATGACTTTTACGAGTATAGAAATTTCTAAAAAAAAACAGGAACATTCATAATACCTTATGATATGGTAATGCAAAACTAAATGACATACTTACTAGTTATGTGAAATAATCGTATATCAGAAATCACAGAGAGGCAATTGTATAATGAAAGCAGCATCGTAATTAACACGAAAAATAAAACATAATTATATTTCTTAAGTTATAACTTTAATAAATCAACAAAATAAGCAAAATAATGACATGCCAGCGGGCAAATTACGAGTATAATCGATTTATACACAAATCCTATGCCGTACTCCTTTTACGGTGAGAAAAGTTATAAACGAGAAAAAAATAAGCCTGTAGGTGGTCGGTCACACAAAATAACCGACAAAGGTAAACGATACAGTTGAGAGTTGAAAAAAATCCACTTATAAATAAAGTAAACATGCATGTAAAAACATTTTAATAAGCCCAAAGTTCTGGAACAAAGTGATTTTTACAGACGAATTGAAATAAAAAAATACAATATATTTGGTCCTGATGGCCGTTTAAAAGTGTGGAGTAGGAGAAGCTTTGAATCCAAAAAAAAAATACCAAAACATGGTCGTGGAGATTTTATGATCGGGTGTTGAAGATCTTTTATTTTTAAATACAATGAACTTATCTGGTTATTTAGATATTTAAAAAACTTCTATTTTTAACAAGATAACGGCCCGAAGAGTACAGCTCACAATCTAAAGATGTGGCTTGTCTTTAACACTCCACATATGATGCAACACCTCCAAAAAGTCTGACCACTTATAAAAAGCTTTATGCAAAATATTGGTTGTGTCATTTAAGATATTTTAGCGATCATGGCTCAATATGTATACAATATTTTCTATATACAAAATAATGCCGTGACTGACTAACTTAAGGAAGTAAAAATTTTAGTTTTAGGGTTCCCCCAATGGGTTTACTGTCCAAAAACCTTCAGCTGGAAATCTGGCATTTATTATTATTCCCAAACCGCTGTAGCTACACCTTTAGGGAAAAACGTTTCATCATATTGATAAAAACTTTTCAGAAATCGTTTGTCTTCAATTCTTCATCTTATTTAGGAAGTTTTCATAAATATGATGAAGTATTTCTTCAAATATTATGAAAAATGTTTCATAAATCTTCATCATTAAATAAAAAAAAATATTTATTTCGGTTTTGAATCTGTTAATTCTCATGAAGTTTTCATTATTATTTATTGAAAGAAAAACATTAATATAATAATAAAAAACGTCAACATAGTGATGAAACACTTAATAAATATAATAAAACTTATTTATAAATATGTGGAAACATGTCAAGAATTTGCACTTTTATAAAAAAGCTACATCATATTTATGTAATGTTACATTAAAAGTAAATCTATAAAGTTTCTTATCAAATATATGAAGTTTTTCATAAATATGATTATATTGTTGTTGTTACTATCGACGGATTTTTTTTAGTTTTTAGATTTTAATTTTATAAAAACAATAAAAAATTTTATTTTGATTCCGGTGTTGTGAAAATTAGTATTGGAACCAGTGGTTTTTACATAGGGGTGTCATAGGGTGGAAGTCTTATTTATGATCTTTTTTCATTGTATCTAAAGCAGTTCTTATGGTTTAGTGAAAAATGAGATATTTTAATGTTCCCAAATAAATTTTGAATTGATAGGGCCTTAACCTAATAAGTTTAATTGACACATTTGTTGCTGTTTCCCATATAAAGTTTCAGTTTGACTGTTGGTTAAATTATAACGCGAAATTCAGTAATGGAGCCTTATTTATTAAATCTTTACTTTTTGTATTGAAATTTTCCAGCATAGATTGCGGTTATGATTTAAACATTTAAACAAAAAATTTATTTTTTTTTATATTTTTAAATAAAAAATATTATGAAAAAGTTTCAGATCATTAAAGCTTAATTATAGGCGTAATTGAATTGTAAAGGATTTAATTTTAATTCAAAATCACATATTTGGAAGTTGTGAAATAGATCGGCTTTACAAGAGGAAAATCAGATCTATATGATACTTTAGAATCAATGAAAAATTAATTCTTTTAGAATTGCTGTCATTTTTTTTCTTTGCTGGATGGTCGGTAAGATATTGGCTAATTCACTAAATTTATACTTTTGGATTTTTGACAAAAGTGTTTTATAAAGGGAAAACGAGCACCATTTAAATACCTGTTCAAGTCTTCAAGCTAGAAGTCTTGAACTTGAAATTGATACATCCTTTACAAAAATAATATATAAATTTATTTAAGAAAGATAATGGTTAGAAAAAAGAATTCAAATTTTTTTTAATATAAATATTTCGAATTTATAATTATCGTTACCGAAGCTTCGAGCTTTTCGAGCAACTGCATACATATACACTAAGGCACCTCACACAAAATTGCCTCTTAGCTGATGTCTATACCATAGTAGGAATCTTCATACCAAATTAAAACTTCCTACCTCCAGCGATTTGGGCTGGCATTTAAGAGGGAGGCCTTTGGCCCTTTGACATTTCCCCCTTTTTCCTGCTCTCCGTTAGAACTTCCAAAATACTGTATGCGTGTGAAATTTAGCTTCCTAGGTCCAGCTGTTTCGCCTGGGCGATGTTGAATGAGTCAGTCGTTATAGAGATTATAGCTAGTTCCAGATAAAATAACTTTCTAACAAATAAGTTTCAATGCTTTTGATCGAAGCTCAACCAATTTTTTGTAAGATTTTATGTGAGGCGTGAGGTCGCTTAATATAGGTACATAATTTAATTTTGTTTGATAAATTAATATGCAGTGGCCCGCAAAATAATGGAGACAGCAAATTTTTTTAGGTTCCACCAATTTATATTTGTTTGAGCCAAATTGTTAAGACATAACCAATGTTTATTTTTGGTATAAAGTTTAACCGTTACTTTTAATTAAAAATAAAAAATAAATTCCTAAAAGGACCATTCATATTACCTCATTAAATGGTAACCCAAAAATATGGATCTATGAAATGGAATATGAAACTATGGAATGGAACAAAATAAGTACCGACATAACAAAAACCTTAGTTAATACTAGGAATAAACGATTAAAGACTGTATTATACAATAAAGGCTTTCCAACTAAATATTAAGGAGGTAAAATATTCGTTATATTTGTAATTTTTTTAAGTATAAATAAGCTAGAACGCTACCAACTAGCCTACCGGGGCGCTCGTAGATGTTTATTATTTTTACTTCTACGGTGCAATTTCAGATGTTACACTTAATTTTCTTTTTGTTTTACTCTACGGAATTATTATATTTTAAATAAAAAAAATTAAAGAAAACATTAAAACCTGTTGCTGTGTCCTTAGTTTTTTTGGACCACTGTACATACATAACATACATATGAGAGTATGCAAACAATGAGCTAATTACATTTTTTGCTATTTGATTACTGATTTTTACAGCACATGTTCATAAATTGTGCTATAAAAAACACACTCTTAAAACAACTGCGAATGAAACCACATAGAAATATGTAGCTTATCTAGACGGTAACGACAAAAAGGTAAAGAAATTACGCTTCAGTTCGACTATATAATATTCTACAATCACATGTTAGATAAATTAAAAAAATCCTCAAAATATTTTTTAAAGTAATTTTTTAATAAATAAAATCAGCTGAATTAAAATAAAGATTTAAAAAAATTTAATAATACTTTACAAAAAACAAAATATATTTAAAGAAAATCTACCCAAGAAACATTTTTACGGACTCTCCGACACGTACGGATGAATCCGGTTCTACTGCATGTTTTCGGACCGTAAATACGTATGCGTCCCAGCATGTACTACGTAAACGGAACATTAACGGACAGTATAATTGAATTTTCGAAAACAGTACGTTTTGCCGTTTTGGTGCATCCATTTCTGTATCGTAAAATACGGACTTCCTCGAATTTCATTAGTTTTCTTCCGTTGCTTTTGAATTCGTTTTGGTGTCAAAAACGAATAATTGAAACATGTATGTGATCATCACACGGGTCGCGTGCTAAAGTTTAGAAAAACAGATACACGGAAAATAAATTTAATTTAAAGGTATATATATATGAAATTTAAAACAAGTTTTACGGTGATGTGCGCAAATTTATGCAATTTTGCAAATAAAAATATTGTCTGTCAATTCATAATAGATTTTGTTAAAAAATGTACAAATTTACGTTGTATGCTCCATCATTTCGTAAACGCCACTTATTAAACCAAAATTAAAATTTTGTTCTATTTTTTCATGATATTCAATGGGCCATAACCGCAGTGATGGATAGAGATGCTAGTTATGCTGGAGATGAATATTTCATTTAATTAAATTTGTAAAAGTTTTATTTTGTTATTTTATTACATATCTATATAAATGAATTTAAAGAAAAAAACTATAATTTGTTATTCCAAATTTAAAAATTTAGGCATTAAAATAAATCCGTTTTTTGTTGAAAAAACGATAGGAATATGGACCCGTAAACGGTCCGCCATTGACGGACTTTCAACGGACAACCCCGTTTTTCATCCGATATATCCGGTACGTAAACGGTCCGTCATTGACGGACTTTTAACGGACAACTCAGTTTTTCATCCGATATATCCGGTCCGTCATTGACCGTTTTTAAACGGATTCGAATCAGTTTCGATGTTCCTTAAAATCCGTTTTATGGTCCGTATACGGATCCAGAAAATGGTACGTAAATGGAGTTGGATTCCGTTTATGACGGACCGAAAACGGTACGTAAACGGAATGTATTGTTTGTTGGGTATGAACTATTTTTTTTTTCTTAAACAAGGCAACACTCATGAAATTCTTCCTACTAATTAATTTGTTGCTTTCTTTGGAAACAGGATAGAGGTAGATGAAAGGTGATAAAAGATGATGAAAGATGAATGGCTTCGAATATGCCAATAATGTAATTGCGCTAGATGATAAATCTTAGAGCAGTTGTTGCCCGCTATCTGATAAAGAGTTGGCGAAATTGTTAAAGCTTTATTAGTTCATAGCTTTGCGAAGGCGGACATTGCGATATGTATGAGAGATAGGAACCTCATACATACATATGTATTTATATACATATATTTATGTTGCTGTCACTGGGGATCGAACCGGCAACCTTATATCGAATAGTCCAACTCGCTACTTACCATTACACCACAACACCCTAAAATTTAAGGTTATGGCAAATTAAAATACATTTAATGCACACTCAAAAAAAAGTTTGTGGAAAAATTTGTAAGCGGTTTTCAATCCCACTTTACTATTTATGTACTGAATTTTAGTAAAAAAAAATATTTAGAAATTTGTTTGCTACAGACATATTTTAAATTACAGAACTTTTGCAGAATATTTACAAATTTTTGTTGCTAACTTCAGAAATCATTTTATAAATTTTTGAAAACCGATTTGCTAAAATTAGCAAAACAAATTATCTATTTTAAAAAAAGTGGATATTGAAGGAAAAGTTATTTCTAATAATTAAAACTTATACATACAAACTTAAATTGCCTTAATGTTACTTAGGTTGAAAGTAGGGGTCGGAAGTGAAGATACTTTTTACAACCGACTCATGTCCAAAAATAGAACATTTACTTAAAATAGCAATAAAAACTTTTTAAGTTCTAAACATCAGCCCTTAAAGCAATTAAAATTTGACCTTAAATCCAATAAAATTTACTAAAAATATTTTTCAAAACAAAAATTTACAAATGTTTATGTTCAAACTATTTTTTAAGCCTTTTAAATTTTTTTTTAATTTTGTCTAAAATACTTAAAAGAATAAATAAGAAAATGCTGTTCGATAAAAAAATATATATTTGTATATTCGAAATCGTAAGGCAATTTCAAAAGAAATTATTAGCTTTAAAGTGTAAAAGGTGTATCTAAAAATTTTTAAGTTCATTTGTTTAATTTTTAATCATTTGTTTATAAATTAAAATTTTGCTATATATTTTACAATTTATTGAGTTTACAGCAATTTAAACAGACATGAGTTGCTAAGATTAGAAAAAATACCGCTGAGCTTTAATTAGCAAAATTTCCTATAATACCAGTAACATTTTTGTATGCAAAATGTGTAGGTAAATCAAAGTCAATATGTATTGTATATCTCAGATAAGATACGAGATTTTTAAAAATGCTTTTCGGAAATAGAAAAAATATATTTACATTATATATAATCCATTCCTAACTCAATTTTTTTAATGGTCAGTGGGTCAAACCAATAATAAGAATACCAAACCAAAATACAGAATACGTTCTCATATTAATACAGAATAATTTATTTTATTTAGTACGTAACTGGATTAACTTAATATATGCCTTGTCTTCTTTTTAATGCTTGCTTTTAATTATGTTACAAACAAGAGGACTATCTTATAACACATTCAAAAACGTTGTAGAGTATAATAAAAATAGTACCTTTATTTTATAATAATGTTTTGGAATGCATTCATTATTTAAATATTGTATAATTGCTAAAAAGCTACAATACAAAAAATGCTTTGGTTTGCTTTATTATTTGTTTTTTGCCGTTGACATTCAATGCGTTTTCAAACAATACAACAAAAAACCTAAATAAACAAATGTTTGCAAAATAAAATAAAAATGTAATGAAAAACTAAACAAAAGGGTTTTGACACTTAATAAATGCAAATAAAATACAGACATGTATACATGCGACAAATACTACATATGTACATACATGCATCGAGTTAAATGGCATTAGTTTCAGAGTCATTGCATTCACACATACACATCTATGAATACAATTAATCGTACATATTTGTCACTGTATTGAAAGCGGGACCAAGTTCAAGGTATAGCAGTTAATCGGTTCCTCGTCAAGCGGTTTTAAAGGGATAAGCTGCAGTGAAAATTTCCATTAGTTTTAGTTGAAAAATTTTATTTAATAATAATTGATTTGATAAAATAATAAAAAAATATATATCGAATTTTTGGTGGTATTTAATTTATATATGAGACACTTTTTGTTAACGGTAGACGCCATATTATGATCCAAAATGTAGGTGAGTATTACTTTTAAAAATTGACTGGCGTAATATGAAGGTATTGACAGGGTCTATGAAACTTTACAGGGTGTACAAAGTTTAAAAGTGGCTCGAGCCGATCATAAAAGTACCTCATTCATTCTAGTGAGTCCAAAATGCATTAATTATCACTTTTATAAAATTATCCTCCATATTAGATCCGCAATTTTGAATTTTTGAAATCCGATATCAGATTCGTATTTAGCAACTCCCAAGACTTCCAGAAAAAATAATTTGACACGAATCCGATAATTTGTTAAACAAATCATTCGCTATATTAATATAAATATGCCATATTAAATTTTAAAAACGTCCCATGTACTCTTTTTATTATTTATTATTATTATTTTCATTTTTTTCTTACAGTTATTCATAGTGTAACTGCGCAATATTACGAGTAGTTAATCGAGGGGTCAATGTAAATGGAAAACTCCAATAAAGCTTCTTCGTATTTCACTAGACGTATTAATGTTTATTGTTTGATATTTGAAATGTTAGTTTTTTTTTTTATAAATAAGAATAGAGGATTAAAGTCCAAAATCTACAATATATTTGCAACATTTAAATTAGAACGACAGGCCCTTTCAAATTACATATTTTAAAAGGACAAAATTTGATTTCACGTTATTGCAAGGAATTTAAAGCAGTTTAAAGAAATACAAAAAAAATGCAAAACAAAATTTTTATTTAAACTCAAATGACGCACAGTGACTTGTTCACGTGATTAAATTAAGTTTTAACTAACATTCCCGTTAAAAAATCTAGACTAAAAATAATAGAAGTATATTCGTTGGCTCTTAGGAAAATTTGTAAACTAAATTTTGAATATAATTAAACCTGAGGTGTAAAATATATTAAAAGTATATATATGGGTAGGATTACTCCATAGAGCTAGGGGTAGTCGAAAGTTTGATCTACATATCTCTCTTTGAAAAATCCGTGGCCTCACATATTAATGACGGGTTTTTCAGTAATTGCCACAGGTCTTCTTATGAGGCAATTACTGAAGAAAACGTATAAAAAGTAAAATGTAGTGTTTGAAATGATGGAAACGATAAAGTGGGTGAAATTTCTGATATCATAAAGCTAGCGAAAGAATGATTTTGTCATATGTATATTATATGAGTATTTGTTTACAAAAAAGCTCTCTGCATGATTTTGATCTAACCAAAAGCAGTTGTAAAAATGGCATTAGGAAAACAAATATTGTTGCATTGCGACCTGCTTCCCCTTCCCGTATTCTCCTGTTCTGATTTCCAGCAGCAATTATAAGGTTAAATAAATTTTAGACCACTGTTGAAATAAGACTTCAAAAATATTGTGTTGTTATAAAATGATATTAAAGCAAACAAAAACAAATGTTTTTCATTGTTAGGCCACAGAATTTTTACTTCGTATTATGAGTACAAATCAAAGAGCATCAGTGCGTATAACCATTGGAGTAAATTAATCATACGTATTAGTGGATGCATTCTACATATTTTAAAATTTTAATTTCGGATTCGTTCATGGATTTGTTTCAAATAAGCCATGTTTGCTTCGTATAAATGGCGGTTTTTACTTTTGTTGACTTTTTACGTATTTCAAAATGGTAAAAAAAATTCAGAATTTCTTTACGATTAGAAAACAAAATTTATAAGAAAGTTTAATTTTGAAAGTAGTAAAAGTCCATTTTTATTTAATCTGTATTTTATTGTTCTTGGAACTTTAAATGTCAACTTTTATTAATTTTGTATACAGACTTTTCTTTGAATTTTTTTTTTTGAAGTCATTGGTCTAGTGAAAAATCCACAGACTTTAAAAGCTCTCAATGAGAATATCGGAATAAAATGCCAGAACTTATCGTCCGAAGTCACTCCAGGACGATTGAAAACATGGTAAAAAGAATGCAAATAATCATCAACAATGGCGGCGGCAGTCCGCTTGTTCAATATAATTTTCAAAAATTAATTAATAAGAAACTTAAAGGTCCAAATAAACATTAAAAAAAAAATAATTATATCGTTTCATTTTAAAGATATAGCACAACAACATCGGGTGAATGTTTTTGGATCACTCTGTATGCTGAGTAGAGATTGCAAAGTTTCTCCTATCTTTTTTCAGTCCGACCCATAATATTTTTAGCATTTATCAAAAGTGCTTTTTTATCTCGAGACAGTACTCGTGGCGCATTCTTGTTTAGCAAACGATTTACAATTCAGCGGGACACATTTGTTGCACATTCTTTAGCTTTTTGGCTTAGCAGTTTCAGTGGAGTTGCTGCCCTTTCTGATAATCTTGCAATTATTACGTAAAAATGGTTGGGTTAGAATATACGCAACTTTTGTATATTTTACGAAAAACAGTTTGATCAATGACTTATTTTACGAAACTAATGAAAACTTTTCGTATATTTTGTGTTGCTCTATTTATTTGGTTATTTTTATATTTTAGAGAATTTTCGAATTCATCAAACCTTTAAAATATTTAAAAATAATCTTTTAAATATAAATTGATCTCTGAAATTGTGAACAAATGTAGTAAATATCTTTAATAAAATGGCTTCATTTTGTTTAAAAAAATCACCTTTATGGAGTTCTTTTTATTTTCCATAAAAATTCCTCCTATTAAAAAATAAATTTATTTAAAAAAATTAAAATTACGAAATAACTTAATATATACGAATTTTTAAATCGTTGCTGTTAATCGCGGTTAATTGTTAATCGCACCCACTATAAATTATTTTTTAACTTAATTGTTTATAAGAAATTTTAACGTTAAAAGCATCCTTACTGGTGGTGTAATTTATTCTAGAAATCATGCAAATGGGTCATGTTTAACTACATCTTTAGTGTGTGTTTACAAACAACTGATTTAGAACAAGTTATAAAGGGTGGTTAAATTTTGAGGGCCGATGTTGATTTTGAATAAAACACAAATCATTTAAGAAATTATTGTCATTTCTTTTTATTATGATAATATGGTATGGTTCAATTATGTATGGAAGAAAATATCGGCCAAATGACCGCCGCGACTTCGGCAGCACACCTCCATCCGATGGTCCAAATTTTCGATGACGCTGGGGCATAATTGAGGTTCTATGCCGTTAATGTGCCGAATTATCTCATCCTTTAGCTCTTGAATTGTTATTGGCTTATCGACGTATACCTTTTTTTCAAATAACCCCAAAAAAGAAGTCCAACGGTGTCAAATCACATGATCTTGGCGGCCAATTGACATCGCCACCACGTGAGATAATACGGCCATTGAATTTGTCGCGCAAAAGAGCCATTGTTTCGTTAGTTGTGTGGCAAGTGGCACCGTCCTGTTGAAACCACATATCGTCCAGGGTCATATCCTCAATTCCTGGCCACAAAAAGTTCGTTATCATCTCGTGATAGCGAACACCATTCACGGTAAATGCTTGTCCGACCTCATGACACACTATCCCGAACAACAGCAAAGTTTTCCGCAGGTGTTTTCACAGGTGTTTTCACATTCCCGGTTTTCACATTCGCGGTTTGCTGAAATTTGCCCACAATTCTCCCGATTGTGGACACATTTCGTCGATTATGCTGACCAAAAAAAATCACGAAGTGCACGAAATGCATTTTGATTTGAACGCCCATTTTCATAATAAGCCTGAATAACTTTAACGCGTTGCTCGATTGTGTATCTTTCCATGGTTAAAATTGAGTTAGTCTGAAATTGAGAAACTTCACGTTTAGGTGTGGTTCAAATTCAACATCAAAGAGTAAAAGCGGACAAATAAGTTATCAAATTAAAGGTAATTTAAGGGCAGAAAAAAGGCAAAATTTTTGTCAGAGAAAAAAATGGCATAAGTTTTAAAACATCTCCATAGAGCCATTTAAAAAACTTTGAAAATTTAAAATGTTTCTTCCACTTTAAATTAATAAAAAATATATATTAAAAATTTCTCCTATAAATGTAGAAAACAGCATTCTTGAAAATAAACGTTACCAAAAGGCAGGAAGGAAGGAGAACTTTATATAAATTAAATTACTAACTCCTAAAAATTTTCGTAATGAAAACTGCTTCGTCCAGGGTTACCGTTCTATTGTACTATTACTATAGATATATTTCCTCGAAATAAACAATATTTTAGACGAATGTTTTTTTCGTACAAAATTTATTTTCGCAAAAAGTTTAGACTAATAGTTCTTTAAAATATTCCACTATAACTAAAAATATTAGTTTTTAAATCTTGAAGCCATCAAGAATAAAAAACTAACTTGGATGTAGTTCTGGGCGTGAGAATTTCATAAAAAAATAACGGATACAAGAATATTAGAACATATTCCGTTCCACTGAACTAGTACCTGCTTCTCAAACTATTCCATTATTTTAAACGACAATGCCAAATTAGAACTAGTGAATGCTCAGCATATCAAGTTGTGGAACTAATGAAAGTTTTGCTGGGTACTATTAAAATATATTTATAAATAATAACTCCTTAAATGTAAGACAAATACCAGCCTGATAGAATTTGTAAATTTTAGCCGATTTGTGCACAGTGTCCGTTTAAACAGATGGTAATTTTAATGTTTGAAGACATCGTTTATTAAATTAAAACATTAAAAGATTTCAAATTTAAAAAAACCTCAGAATTTATAACACAAATAATTCTTAATTTCATACTGAAAAGTTGATACTCGAGTTAACTACTGATTAAAAGCAAATGCCAACCCCCCTCCCCCCTCCCGCCAATGTCTAAAAACTCTATGTACCAAGTTTCAGTAAATTTCGTGTATTTAAGAATTATTAATAAGCGCCCCGGTAGGCTAAATGGTAGCGTGCTAGCTTATCAGTGCGGGGGTCGTGGGTTCAATTTCCACCAGAGGTTCTTGTCTGTTTTCGCTAGAACGAGCCGATAGCCTTTGTTGCTAGTGCTCGGTTAGGATATTAGGATATAATTTGTAATTATATGATTAATATAAATATAAAAAATAAATAAAATAAGAATTATTAATTTGCCTTTGGAATAATTCATATAAAAAGTAGAGCTGATTTTTAAATATTTTTTTAAACTATACCCTACAATTTAACAAAATTTTTCAATATAGTCTTAAGTAATGTGCATAAAAGGAACATGAGATCAAAATTTAAAAAAAAAAAATCAGTAATAAGAATTTTATTTTGATTTCATATGTAATGAAATGTACACCCAAAAATAGACATGATTTGATGAGTCGCTATAGTAATTATTATAATTATCTTTTCCCAATTTTAAATTAATTTAAAATAATAAAGCAAGTACAAATTTAAAATTTCAATGGATATGCTACCTATAAAAAACAATTTTTAGAGATTTTTCGGTAGACCATATTTTTACCATAGTGGCATATTTGTAGGGTTGTGGAGCTCGTAAAATCGAACTTTTTTTGAACCGCCTTAATAAACATATTTGAATTACTATATAACATACTATATGAACATATATGATCGTACAATATTTGCCCATATATGAAAATGTAGGTTCATTTTACTAGTATGTACAAATATGAATGACCATAGTTCATTTGTTTTAAATTAAATTTTTAGTTAAAACTTACTGATATCATATTCTGAGTGTACCAAAATTATGTACAAACAAAACCTAAAAATTAAAATACCTTGCATATTCTGACGAACTCGCAAGCCATATTATTATTTCAAATAACAAATTACTTTTCAAATCCATATATAAACGATTTGATAATGAAATGAATTAGCAACACATTGCATGACTCCCATTTGTAATATTATTAATTGCTTTTAAATCTTGTTCTTTTTTTTTTTTTGTTCCAACAAAACACTTGGCCACAGATAAAAGCAATAAAATCGAAATAATAAAAAAAACTTACCTCCACCATTCTGTTGACATAAGTAGGGAAAACGCCATATATTACCCAGACCCACTGAGTAGCCAATAATACTGAGAAAAAATTGCATTTTGCCAGACCATGCTGCACGTTCTGGTTCACCAGGTATTTCCACAGAACTAACGGAATTTCTCTGAGGTGCAGTTAAAACAATTGTAACGCCATGTGTGCCATCACCACGGGCTCGAGTGTTCAAGGGCGCCATTTCATGGCCATTGCGAGGCGCATCAATAATTTTAGTAGCAGCCATCAACAATTAAAATGGCTTTTCTTATAAAGATTTAAAATGACTCCTCCTTTGCTGTTCCAAGTTTATAGTCTTTTGTTGAACACACGGGTTTAAGTTAGGTCTGATATAAATTAGGGAAAATTTGCGACTCCTTTAATAACTAAAATATAACATTAATAATAAAATGACACCATTAGTTATGTAATTTTATAAAGAAATCATGTTTATAAAAATCCAAGCACATAATACAAATACAACCCTTTTTACTACTAAATACCATTATAAAAAAAATACAAAAATTTTATCACATCTTTGTGGTTCATTATATTAATTTTTCTTTTGTTTATTTTCTCCCTTAGAATTTATAGTGTGCATTATAATATAACAGCTTTTGACTACCCAGCAAAAAAAAAAGTAGCAAAAGAAAAGAAAAAGAAGCAGCGACTTTGATTCCGGTGTTGTGAAAATTTGGATCGGAACCAATGATTTTAACATAGGGGTGTTATAGGGTAAAAGTTTTATTTTATGATCTTTTTTCATTGCATCTAAAGCCCTTCTTATGGTTTGGTGATGTTCCCAAATGAATTTTGAATTTGTAATTTGGATTTAAACAGGACATCAGTAATCGGGCCTTAGCCTTATTTTCACAATCTCCCGTTAGCTTCTACCTGGGAATTTAACTGGCACATATTATAACTACGATTTTAAGAATTAAAAATCTGGTAAATTGTAAGTTAAAGATTGAAACAAATCACTTAATCTTAAACCATAGTTATAAGTGTCAAATTTATATAGAAATGTTCATGATTAATGTTTAACTTTGGTTGTTTTTAAAATAAGTTACCCGTCATAGATTTAAAAAGTGTTAAATTTCATTAAAAGTAACATTTTTGGAAGTTGTGAAAAATAACTGCCTTAGAAAAGGAAAATCAGAACTAAACGATACTTTGGAGTCAATGAAAAATTAATTCTTTACGAATCACTTCCATATATTTTTGCTGGGGACATAAGCAATTATCGAACTTAAACGATTTTAATACAAAAAGCATTTTTATTTGAAACTTCTTAATTGTTATGTATATCTAAACAATAGTTTTCAACATAAGCTATTCTGCCTTGTTGACACATTCGTAAATGGTTAAAATGTATTAAATCCAGAAGCGTATATGCCAGGTTTATATCATAATCTTAAACAAATGGTATTCCAATTTTAAATTTTATTGTAAAAACAATTTTAGATGCTGTTTTCGAATATATTATTCAAATTTGTTTAACAAATTACCATTTTCAAATATTGTGTAAATATTTAAGATCTTTTTATGTATTAAAGCGGAAATCCTTTTCGAAATCACTTATGCGTACGTCTCTTGTAGCTTGTAAATTTACATACATATGTTTATCCATTAGTAAGTAAACGATACTCTTTATATATGTAGATTGTATTATTGTTTGTTTGATCAATATGTATCCTTTCAATATTATATGTATGTCATTATAATTTTGTTAATGTTCTTACTCATTTGTTACTTTTTTCTTTTATTATTCGAAGAGTTCATGTTTGAAAAAAATCAACAAGGACACTTTTATTATTGCAAAAGCAATAAAAGTTATGAAACAGAATTATGGCGACAATCTATAGTATACGTAACGGCTTGAAGTTGTAACTGCCAGAAAATTTTGTAAGTAAAATCAACATACAGAGTTTGTTAACTTTTGACGAAATGAATTGTTAAAATTATATATAGTTATATAATCAAATTAATGCAGGTATGTAAAACCAAACTACATAATTTACAACAGACGTTTTGTATAATAATAAATATGTGTTTTCACAGTTTAAACATTTTTAAAAGAAAATATTTGTTTCAAATCAAATAAGAAAAATGTCTTGGCGTTGCATATTAATTCTTTAGAAAAAAAAACTGCAAAAAATCTAGCTCGAAAAAATAATCTAAGAAATTTTCCTTACAACCACAATTATTCTAAAGTTTATATTCAGAGTTTTAAAGCAAGTCATTATTAATTTCTGAGCCCTAAAGTTTTTTGCCGTTAACCTTATTTTTAATAATTTTATCTAGGAACAAAAATACAAAAACAAATTAGAAATTTGTTTCATTATAAAATGATCAATGCTACAATTTGCAAAGTTTTTTGACGCTATCGCTTGTAGCAGCAAATGTATTTAAATTAAAAATTTGCATACAAATTAAGAACTTGGTCAACTAATCATTTATATGCGGATGATTTTTAGTTTATAATTTCACTTACAAAAATAAATTATTTGTAACTATTTTGATTTTGTACATGCTCTTATTATTATATAGTGCAAGGACTCCCCTACATATATGTATATATGTATTTTAATTTAAACCAAGGCAAACGGTATTTAAGACAAGACTTTATATATTTTGTGCATTTGCTGAAAGTAGTACCTTCTGCTTTAGACTAGATAGATACGAAGGCGTTCCCAAAATTAGTCCAAATTAGTTTGAATCTATTAGAAAACTTAAAAAAATGGCTCGGTGGGAAAATATTTGGCTATTTTAAGGAGCTAGACAAGGTATCAAGCTATTGAATATCGCTGTGAAAAGTGTATCAAGGTAAAGCGAGTTTATGTTGAGAAATAAAGAAAATTGTTCCCAAATTTATTGTGTTTTCTTTTTTAGTTCGGCTATTTTTGGTGCCGCCCTCGTATATATGATCTAATAAATATAATGCACAAAATGTCTCTTGATAAAACTTTTTGACACAACAACTAAAGTCGATTAAATTTGTTTTACAAAAGTCATATCTGTGGATTTGTGTTATTCTTTGTTTCTGTTTTCTTAAATCCACTCTGTTGCACAGAGTACCTACTCCAGTATTGTAAATATAATTTCATAGTAAATGTAGACTCAGGAAAAAGTCTCATCATATTGATGAAACTCTTTCATAAATCCTTTGTCATAATTTCTTTATCATATTTATGAGGTTTTCACAACTATGACGAAACTTTTAATAAAATTTTATGAGACATGTTTCATAACTTCTTGAAAATGGCAAATTTTTTGAAAACTTTAAAGAATATGACAAAACGCTCACAAATTTCAGTCTAGAAAAGCACTTCGATAATAAAATTGGGCCAGATCAGTATTATATTTTTATAAAACAGTTTCGTTATATATAAAGTTTTTTTTTATCATATTTAAAAAGGTTTTAAAAGTTGCCATAAATTTTAAAATTATTTGAAGAGGTTCGTAATTTATAAATGTAATTATAATTAAATTACTACTTTTACCGCCTTCTAGCCCTTTTTATTTTTAAAATGTTCCCATCCCTGCTTTAGAATGTCATTACACAATCAAAATGTTTTAGTTTGCTTCTGCCCGAGTTCACGAAATAAAATTTTTGAGATTTTATATTTTTTTTTGTAAAAAAAATATTTGTATTGCCACGAAATCAAAAACCTACTAAAAATTGGCCAAAAAGTTAATTTAAGCAATTTAAGGGTCAAATATGGTCCTTTTTTATTAAAATTTGGATACATGATTTATGGTGCTATATAACATACTCAAACCAAATTCTAATCAGATCCTCGTATCTACGGTTTTATGAATTTAAATTCAATTTAAGCTCTATTAAGAAAGAAACTTTCTATGAGGGGTAGGTCTGAATATGGAGCGATTCAAATTAATTCAATAGGGTTCGTTCCTTGGCCAAAGGAATCCTATGCAACAAATTTTATCAAAATACGTTTTTATTTGCGACAGTAGTTTGGTTAAAGTCAAACTAAGTTAATACTGAAAAGGCGGGATTATATGGAGATTATTATGGTTCCAAATATATACACTTTTTCTAAATGCCCCATATAACATCCCCATATAACATGCACAACCCAAATTTGTGTGACAAAATACCATTAAAGCTCAATTCAGAAAGGACCTTTCTATACAGCGATACACTACCGGACGTATGCATAGACATTTAATTGATTCTTATAACAGTCTTATAAAGAAAATTTGTTATTGGTTTGTATGTTAATTTTATTTAAAAATCAAGAAAATGTCCATGCATGTGTGACTAAAACTGTATAAAAGTAAAAATCGTAGCATAGCTTAAACTGTATATGGCACGATTACAGAAGCCCACAAATTAAAAGTGTAATGGTCGTTTAATATACTGCCCCTTTTTTCTAGTGGTCGTGACATTTAAAATAAAAACTACCGAAATTGTCTTCAAATCAGAATTCGTCTTCAGAATAGGAAAATATTGATCATATACAAAAATGTTGTACACACAAGATCAGCTTATCAAATTGTCTTTCAAACAATATAAAAAAATATTAAAATTGCGGCGTAGGGTTCAGAACGATCGATAATTAAATTAAGCATTAAAATTTTATAATTTTGTATATAATTACTAAATCGTCAGTATTAATGGATGTGGATATGATAAACCGAAAATTTATATCATGGATAAATTCTTAATTAATTAATTTGAACAGTTTAAGTTTTGCTAAAAATAACACTTTTTTACGATTTTGTACTTTATTTTGTCCGATAGTGTAGGACTAAATATGGACCGATTCCAACCAAATTTAATAGGATGCGTCTTAATGAAAGCTTATATACCAAATTCCATCCAATTATCTTTATATTTGACACCTTTAAGATTGAACATACGGACGGCCATCACTAAATCAAATCAGAAAGTAATTCTGACTCGATTGGTATACTATGAAGTCTCAGACCAATATTTTTGACAAACATCAGCACAAAATTCTGACCGTAGTGATATAGAGTAAAAATACATTCTTGAAACAGCGATATTTTCGATCTATCGGACTGAAATATTTAAGTGCAGGTAATCTAGGCCATTGCAACGCTTGACTCAGAACATAAATATGCAGTAGTGTGACTTTTAATCTGTAACTCATCCCACAATGCATTAGCGTCAACCGAACCCAAAATATCTGTATTTGTATAACAGTAATAGGTTTCAAGGTTAATTTTACTTTTACACTATTGATTTTTCTTAAAAGCATACTATGAACCTTGTTTATACAGTAAAAAATAAACACTACATATACTAACTTAAGTATTTGTACTACGTAGTATACTAAAAATAAATACATGTACGTTTATAATGTCTAAAATCAATGTATCCATTAAATATACAACTCCTACACAGCAAATGCAATATTTTTGGCACGAATTTTTGCACGTCAAGGGACTTAAGGAGACTTGTCATGAATCATTATGTGTAGTGACACGGTTATTTCAATACAGTGCATCTTCAGAACATCCCAAATTGTTAACATTTAGTCATAGTAACTTTTATACATATAAACTTTATATACATTAATTAAAATTGTTATGAATAGCAACAGTATTGGTCCTTTTTTATATCCTCCACATATATGATTATACCTCCAAATACGAGGTTGTTGTCCTATCGGAGATTGAAGGTGCGAGAGATTGTGGAAGCCAAAGGCATCTCACATGGCTCAAATTTCTCACATGGTTTCAATTTTGAATGATTACTTTAGTATAAGAAATCTACGTTACGAAATCCAGGTTACTCGCCGAAGTTAATGGACATTCTCTCAAACAGTTTGGTATTGAAAATGTGCAAAAGCAGTCCGACTCAGTCAGACTTCTAGAGTTTGATAATATTTAAGATTTATCTGAAATGTTTTTTCACCTCGAAAATTGTTTTTACCACTAAGCTTTTTACAACATAAAAATAACAACAACATAAAAATTGTTTTTACATACAATAAAGTTTTCCAACTTAAATTGTTTTTTCATCTGTATAAATTTTCTTATTTAATATTTTTAGAATTTTGTTTTAGAATTTTTAGTCCTCGAGATCATAATTAAGAGAAGATGAAAAGAGCTCATTTATACGGATAATCAATTCATAAACTGTGAAACTGTGAAAAGTAATTTCGTATATCCCTTTTCCTTTGATTGGTTGATATATGAGCCTGTTCAAATCATAAGAATGACTATGACTTGATCGCTCTGGTCGAAATTGAGGCACTTCCTCTAGCTCTGATCCTTACATTTTTTTCATCTTCTCTTAAGATCTCGAACCCGAAAAATTCTAAAATAAAATTATAAACTTGCAGATCGAAATAATAGATATTTTTTTTTTTTTATTATCAAGGAATGCCCTTACTAATGCAGGGTACTTTTACAGTTAGGAATACTGGTTATGGAAGGAATGAAAGAGAGAGCACTTTTTTGTTAAATTTAACTTAAATTAGTTTATATTGTATGTAAAAACCAACTACACTTATAACGGCAAAACTCAACCCGTTGTAAAATCGACAGAACAGTCTGCATAACCCATATTTTCATAGAGCTATATTTCCTATTGTTACTGAATAGCGCCAACGCCCTATGATGCTCCTGCCCATATATGTGAGTTGTATTTCATGTTCGGTCGAAAAAGGGTGGTATTAATAGCAGGAGGATTATTTTTTACAGGAAACCAAGATACTTGATGCTTAATACAAAGAGCATTACACTGATTCTTCTATATCCAGCAAAATAATTTAAGATATACTGCAGAAATATAAGCTCCCTTTCCAAAATTACAAAAAAACAAGGCAGTGTGGGATGTTGTGGTATTTTTGTTGTAATTTGTTGCTTCTAAGTTGGAAATCGCGAACAAAAATCATGTCATATACTCACAATAAAGAAAATACTACCAAAAATGGAGTAAAAATCACCATTTCGTTTATTACGGCTATACGAGATAATTTATGTTCGCGATATCCAACTTAAAAACAATAAATTATAACATAAATGCAACAATAGCAAAAACTCTGCCTTCTTTTATTTTTGGAAGGGAAAGAAGAGAGAAACACTAAAAAAATGCGCTACTATTTCTGCATTACTTCTAAAATTGTGTTCCCATTTTAAAAGAGACACTGACTCCCCACAGCACAATGATAAAAAATTAAGGGCAAATGTCACTAACAGCGAGAAGATGGTCTGCAAAATAAAATTTCTCTCTATTACAAACAAAAAAATTAGCACAACCATTTTCTAATGTGATTGCAGTACATTTTCGATGTTCCAATCAAAATTCAGTTGTGTTAAACGGATTTTATTGTGGAAACAAATTTTCACTTGTATTAACCGATTTCAATCGAAGTTGTATCAACCGAATTTTAGTTGGAAACTAATAAATCTGTGTGTATGCTTGATTATTATAGATTCGATACTTCTGAAAAGAAATATAATTTTAAAAATTATGTATCAGGTAAATTTTTTTTGTAATGGAATTTCCCTGCGGGAAAAAAGGGGTTAGTTGGGAATTGGGACCTCTCCGGGATAGGTGAAAACTGAACCGGTTCAGAAAAAACATATTACGAGATAGGTGAATAGAACACCGGTTCCTAAAGTACCTATCACGTGACCGGCTTAAAAGTCACGACATGTCCTTTTAGACCAGTCCTGTGACATGTCACAGAGGCCAATTGACCCCCTCCTAGGACAAGCCCATGTTAAAGTGATCGGTCCCGTGACCGGTCCCTATCACAATGAACCGGTCATGTGACGTGTCCTAGGATAGGTCCTTTTCCCGCAGGGTTATAACAAAAGCGCTGGTAGTTTTAATTTTTTTTTGTTCCCAAGAAAATTATGACCCAGCTCTATTGAAGCAATCCATGTTCTTTTTTCGGCTTCATTTAAATTAATTTTAAAATTTGCGTACTTCATGAGCTCTCTTTTTTGGGACCTATAAAAATGCCTTCTTTCAAATTCACGTCACTGATTCGGGAGAATTTCGTTTTGAGCTTCACCATGGTTGTCCATGGCTTTTACAAAGTTTTTCACAAGCTTCAACCTTATGTGGTGCTGGCAGAAAACTGTTTAACTTTTAACTAAAGGCTCTTCATTTGCATTCTTGACTCCAGGCGTCAAACTCGCTATTCGAGATCAGTTTTTTAAGTACACAGTGTACACAGTCCCGCTCGCATAAAAAACAACAAAATTTGGTGTATCCTTCTTGTAGTCCAGTTAACTTTGCTACAACCTTTCTATCAGCACAAATGTTCCTCGTGAACCGTGAATATTTAATATTTTCAAGTAACAACCTCATATTTCCATAATTTTATTTCATATTTGCTGCATGTGCGGGAGGAATTGCAGGTGAAGTAGCTTATAAAGTCTTGTTTTGTTTTGCGAAAATATAAAATTTTGTACTTTTATCTAACAAATTCCATTGTTTTTATCTTAATCCGAGAAGTTGGAGCTTCGATTTTGAGAGTCCTAAATCTCGGACGAGATAATTTAAATCAGGTTGCGTAGTAAGATGAAGCTATAATAAGCTTATACTTTAAGACAAAGAAAAGAAGCTACTCGGTAAAGTAAATGTAACTTGAGAATGGGTGTTTTCATCATCCACCATTTCGAGGAACACGCCTTTGTGCAAACAAAATATTCGGATACTTAATTTTATTCTTATTTTTCCTAAGCCCCTTAGTCATATTAATATAAAAATGACAAAAATTTTTATGGTTTTGGGAGTCATTCCAAAATATGGGTGTTGCGAATGGCATGAAGTTATGACCTTCGAGCCAACCTCTGCGTTCGTAAACAAAAAATTATGTTTTAAATTTTATATTAATAAAATTTGGTTTACTAATGCTTCTTTTATGATAAAAAGTCTGCACGGACGAGATAGTTTCTTTCAAGTTTCTTCGTTTTAAGCATTTCAGGGCAAATTTGGACTAGAAATATTTCTAGTAAAATATAAAATCATCAAACAATCTGTAAACCTATAGCAAATTTTATTAAACCCAAACCCAAAGAACATCCATTATTTCGTAACTATTTGAATATGTCACCGGTTCAATTTTACAATTGGGTTGAAGTAAAAACTAGACAAACCGGTTAATGTACAGTAATGTACAGTATTTTCCATATTTTTTGTAAACAAGTTAATTTTTAAATTAAACTTTTACGTTTGTTAACTTTAAATTTAATTTGTAAATCAAACTTATAAACAACAAAAAATATATTTTGTTAAAAATTAAAATAAAATGTTAAAAAAAATAAATAAAAAGTGGGAGACGTATCACGCTCCCATAAAACTATAGGTCACCTCCAAATATATTTTTGCTTATTTTTCCCATATTCATACCATTAATACGCATTGTTTCATTACTATTACTTCAAAAGAGACATTTATTTGGACACTTAAGTAAGGTTAATTTAAAATTGGTACATACTGTGCATTGCAGGTATGAAAATTAAGAAGCTAAACCATGGTTGGTTAGCACGGCCTTTTCATTATAACGGTAGTTATCTACCACGCTCTGATCAGTACCGATACGAAAATTTTAAAACTACGATTCCAATAGTGACATGTTTCCTTTAATATTACGGGGTTTATTTCATAATATTACCTGTTACATTGGGTTATATCTGCGAAATACCATTATAAATCGGTGTTTCGGTAGTTTAGCGTTATTTTAAAGGTAGTTTAAGATATTTCAAAATAAAACCGGTAAAATAGAGCAATAAACCCGATTATATAAAAAGACAAATGCCTTTAATGGAATCGCCATTTAAAAATGTTCGTATCGGTCTTAAAGTGGCTGTGGTAGCCAACTACCGTTATTATGAAAAGGTATTGAATGCCAACCATGCTTAAAACATATGTTATTGACATGGCAACATCTTTCATCTTTCATCTGTTATTTATTCAGCTGTCAAAAAAATAAAAAAGACACACAATTTTTGTTAAAAATAAAAAATGGATTTAGGGAAAGCATTAATCATTGGAGTAGTTATTGCAGTACATTGAAATTGTAAAGGCCATTCTGGAAGAAGATGATGATAAAGAAGAATTTTTAGTAGACATAAGTATGAAATTCGTACATGTTCCGTTCATTTTCCTCTGTTAAATAAATGTTTTTTTGTTTATTGTCTGCAATGTCAGTTTGCTAGTGATGGCACAAAAAAATCGAATTTTTGTATTTTTTTAGTGATGACACTTAAAATAACGAAAGATGTAAGATGGAACAAAATGAGAAAAGATCATCTTTTGTAAATGTTGCTTTCTACATTTCTATGTAGTATTCTTGGCCTGTATCATTCTTATGGGAAGATGTTAACATCTTTGCAAATTGATGAAAGATGTACGATGTAGCTCAGTGGAAAAAGGCTATTATTTCACAAAAGTTTAAAATGTTTCGCTTTCATTTTGTGAAAATTACACGCAATTGAAAAAGATGCTAGAGAAAGAATTTTTAAGGAATTATCGAAAATCTGACTTGGGCAGGTTCTATGATTGGCCAAAGTACTATTCGTAGAATTCTAAATATATACAAGGAAACCCCAAGGATTGAAAGAAAAAAAAAATAGTGATAAATTGAGTAACATGTGATAAATAAATTAAAGGCAAAAGTACTGAGATCTACTCAAAGCAATCCTGAATTATCTGAACTTGATTGTGCTAACAAAATTTAAAACTAGTAAAAGTACAACACGTCGAGCTCGTTTGAATGCATGAGTTAAGTCATACCGAGTTATTAAATACCCAAATAGAACTCATAAACAAAACTCAGTGACAAAAACAAATTGAAGGCTGTATTGTTATGGACAACAATTTTTAACAATTACCTGGTCAAACATTTAATATTGCGTCGAACACAGGAAGTGTACACTCTAAATTAAAATATCAGAAGATTGCTGAATTTGGCACACAAAAAACGTGTGTTTTGGCAAATGATCGGAAGCTGTGTTGTAAAGAGTAGACCATTCGTGACATCGTCTTTAATAATTGTAACCAACAATGCTAAAAAAACGAAATAAATATGTATGCTGCGAAGGTTCAAGAACTATATGTGCAACGGTTGATGGGGGGCATAAAAAAATGCTTGAAAATTTATTTGAATTAAAGAAATTTAGTTATAATTTTTGTATTATTTTTATAACAGAATAGATTATTTTTAATTTGTGATATTAATTTGTATGAATTAATTAAAACGTTTTGAGGAGTTAAGTGCGTCCCAATTTTAAATGAACCGTACTGTATATTGTATACAGGAAAAAAAGATTCTTGCGAACTAGCAAATTTATGGCCAATTGAATAGTTGTGGTTAAAGAATTTTGCGGTTGTAACAACAAAAAATATATTATATAATTTAGCAATGGCAACAGAATGTCGGTTGCCTTAATAACAATTCGGTAGGCAGCACATTATATATATATATATATATTAATATTTAGTGGAATTTGTTAAGGAGGTTAAAAAATTAAAAAGTTGTACGCATTAAGGTGGTTCGATTGACAATAATTTTTTGATATTACACTTTGAAATTTTTTTAAGCAAATATTCAAAATATTACCAGTTTGAAACTTTAAACCGAAAAGATATTTTTTTTACAATTTTTTTGTTTATAAACCTCAAAACTTTGTATACCCTACACCACTACGTGGAGGTGTGTAGTAGGGTGGGGTGAAATATCCGCTTTTTTAGAATTTTGATTAGTAATAGCAAAATTAATGTTCTTTGTAAAAAAAAAAAAATTTTGGTAAAAAAAAATTGGGTCGATATCTCAGGCTTGCCCATCCCGGTTAAAAATAAAAACTCTATACTTTTTTTGTAGAGAATTCAATTTCTAATCAACATTGTTGAAAAAAAATTTTAGAAAATTTTTATCTTTAAACGGGTTGGGCGAGCCTGAGATATCGACCTAAAAATATTTTTTTTACAAAGAACAATAATAATGCTATTACCAAGCAAAATTCTAAAAAAGCGGATTTTCGGACCACCCTAGTGTGTAGTACCAAAATTAATGGACATCAATACACGTTTTAGTACAGAATAACTTTCTGAATCGATTAAACACATGAGCTTCACAAAGACAAAACTAATTAAATTGGCTGAAATCAGTCTATATTTAAACGTATCTCCCATAGAAAAGCCTGAATTAGACTAAAATGGAATTTATACATCGAGTAACAGTTGTGACCACAGAATCTTAGGCGGTTATGACAACTGTATTCATATTAAAATATATGTTCAGTTGTGAAAGCCAGTATTTACCTATCTAATTTAATACTTATATTCCACATAAATATTATTACGTTCCACAATAATTTTATTTTAAGAACAAATTTTTTTTTTAGATTTTAAGGTATTGAACCGAACCTGTGCAATCGGATTCATAGTTCACACTCTTGCTTACTGCATCAGAACTAATTTAAATTCTGTTTGAAAAATTTGCTATTTAAACATTGAATTATTTTTTTAATTAAAAAAAAAATGTTTTTCAAATCCTTACTTCCGGGATCTACCCACTTCACCACAAATACTTATAAATTTTGATGAAAAATTTTGAATTTAACTTGTTATGGAAAGAGATATAATTTAAAATTCGTTTACCAATACCACTCATTAGTGGCGTATATAATCAATACAATCCACAATTCAGTTGGTTCCACTAAAACCTGAATATATATTTAATGTATTATATGTTTAATCAGGGTAAATTTTACCAATTTCCTAGTAAACTCCCAAAATAATTGGTTGATTCTACAGTACACAATAGCATGGTTTTTAGTTCCTTTTCCTCTTTTTAATTGCTAATACAATATTTTTAGTTTATTAATGGATTATAGATTACTCCAAACAAAATAACATCCTTACAAATAAATGCTAATGGTTTTGATCGAATTTCATTTAGATTATTCACAATATTAATTTTATCTTTAATTTTTCCGGTTCGCTGGTTTTTTAGAATAAAGTATTAAAATATTAAAAAAAATCAAAAAACTATTTTTTTTAAATGGAATAAAATGGGTAAAAGGAGGGTGATCGCAAAATCCCAACGCATATATTTTTGGAGTATAAAAATTTATTTTTTTTAAAATGACCCCCCTTAATATAAATAATGGCAAATACGTAGGTTTATATAACTTTATATATGGAGGCTCGTCCATGCTGACGTAGTTTTATAAGTATTATCATATATAAGCGTAAAATACAACAATAAATGTATATAATGTTAAATGTATATAATGTTAAATAGTACTTTGTACATAAACATGCCTTTCGTGCGATTTTAAATAGACACACACTTACAGAGCGCCACATATTTAAATACTCAATTTTAAGGATAGAGGGAATTAAACAGTTTCGCTTAGTTTTACTTTTCTGTATAAATATATTCTGACACATGCTAGGACTTTTGTGACGCCACAAGGTAGTTTAACACAGAAATATTAAAAAAATACCAGCTGAGTTAAGTTTTTCGCTTTTTTGTGACTGTGACGGTATAAGCACATGATGGGAATGAAACGAAAAAACAAAATAAAGCGAATTAACTTGAATTCGCATTGTTTCCGTCGTAAATACTTTTGTTTATATGTACACGAAATGCGCAATTATCAAAATAAGGAAACTTTTACAAAATTATAATTAAGAGAGAATAATTAAGAGACAAAGAGAAAGTAAACTTAAGAGAATTTATGCAATACATGAGAAAAGATGAATAAAAAAAATAGCACAACATGTTTATAAATCAATCAAAGTCAATCGAACACAATTTACTACACACAAAGTTTAACAATGCACAATTGCAATACATTGTGGCGTATACGTAATGCACTTAATAATAATCATGTCACGACGTCATTTAATGACGTTTTCGTTTAGTGCCGTTATTTATATAATTTATACATTCGATACATTATTATTTATTTCTATAATCAAAATATTTATTCATAGTTTCTACTATTAAATTCCTTAATAGTCTTTTGTAATACGTATTACTATATAAAGATTATTTATTTAATAGCATTTTCTGATTAATGCCAAAGTATCTAAATATTTGCTATCTTTCAAATCTTTTAGAAAAAGCAGACATTACACGCCAATTAAATGAGATAAATATGTTTGCTATAGTGGCTGACGCAAGATTAGTTGATTCAGAAATTTAACAAGTTCACGTTCATTTTTTGTATACAAATTAAACTATTTTTATTAAAAAATGTCACAAAAAATGCTATATACAGAGATTTTTGAAAAGCGCTCAACCGATAGTGTTTAAAGTGTTTAGGAGATACAAAAAACTGAATATATCTTAATTCTCGGGAAAACAAGAAGTGTTAAAAACAAAATACATTTGAATAAAACATTTGTATTTTTGTAATCAAAAACCAGTTTGTGTTATAATATTAATTAATGATATAAAGCACTCAAAAAAAGAATCCACTGATTACAGTTAAAGCAAAAAAGTATGCAGTTAAAAAAGCGACAAGGGTATTTACCTTTAAAATAACTAAAAATGTAGTTGTTTCTATTAAAAAATGCAATAAAAATAACTTATATTGTCGTAAAAATAACTGTAAAGTTTTTTTAAAAAATTTTGAAACTGACAAAATTTAAAAAAAAAAACTGGGTGTTACATTTAATTTTTTCGCTATTTAAATAAAAAAAAAACAATTATTTTCTTTCGATTACAAAAAAATGGGAAATTGTTCTTCCTACTTTAAATTTAGTAAGAATTTTAAATGGTATTCTAGTTATTACATTAGGCATTGAAGATACAATAAAATTTTCTCATTTTTATAAGTTGGGATCATGACCGAAACAATATCGGTTATAATCTCCAGAAGAAATCGTACATATGGCTCAAAATAAGGGTCATAATCCCCATACTATTTTCTAAATCTGCATTACTTATGATGATTGACTACATTGGTAAAAAAAAAGTGTTTTAAAGTATTAATTAATATACAAGAATTATTAATGTCCAGTTACCCTTAATTTTTTTATATAAATCATATAAAAACTATATTCTAATACCCTAACCGAGCACTAGCAACGAAAGTTATCGGCTCATTGTAGAGTAAACAGACCAAAGCTTCTGCTGGGAGTCAAACCGGCTCCCGCATTATTAAGCTATCACTCTACCAACTAGCCTACCGGGCGCTTAAAATTATTATAACCTTAAAAATATCCCGTTATGTTAAAAGCACCATTTTCGAAATAATATAAAATATCGTTAAATAATAACCATATTATTTTCCTTGTCAATAAAATTTAAAACAAAATTTATTTTTACTTTTTTTCATTGAAATTTTACTTTTTTAAATTATGGTGATTTTTATATTGAGTTTACATAAGCTCTTTCGTCAGTCACATTTATGGCCAATGTATTTAACAATTAGAATGTATTACCTATTTTAAACAGTCTTTTAACAATATACTATACCTGTTTATTTAAATTTTTACTATTTTTACTAGTTTTTTTTTCTATTAAATTCGTTTTTGAAGTAAAATTTGATTTTTTTTTCATCCAGCTGTTTCTATTTACAACATTTGAAATCATTGTCTTTAATTTCGCTTGAAAAGTAATTAATTTTAGGAAATAATTTCGTACCCTCCAAATTTGCTATTTTTTTACTAGAAATGTAAACAAACACACCCATTATGACCTCTTGGATTTTAAACATTTTTAGAAAAATTGTTTGTTGTCAATCGTAATTTTTTGGCTATGACTACCGATTTTTCGATGAAGCAACCGATTATCTGTTGTCAATACCGAAATATTTTATTAACAAAACCAAACTATTCGATTTGGCTGTCAGCACGAATCTGTTTTCTCATTATAAAATTAGTTGCCATTAACAAAAGGAAACGGCATTTTTACTATCTTTGGTTACTTTTCTTTAAGGGTAACGGTATTTTCTTTTATCGACAATAGAATCTTAGCCGTTTTGTTTACCAAACACTAAGAAAAATGCAATAAAATATTTGACTTTTTGAAAATTGAAAAAAGGGTGGCGACATAAAATAAATTTGTTTCATATTTTGAAGCCTTTACCTTTTAAATAGGGTGTTCCAAATACAGGCATCTTTTTAAATTATATTGCATATTATTTTGACACTGACAAATTTTTTTGTTCGAAATATTCACTATCAGTCAGTATCATACCTCCGCAGAGCACAATAAGTCTCTTTACGCTTGATCAACTTGCTGTACGCAAGCTTGTGCAAAAAGTTCATGAGACTGGCTTGCTAGTGGACAACACTCATGGTCTCCGTCATCGTACCCATGAGAATGTGGTTGCTGTGGCCGAAAGTGTTCAACTCAATCCGAGAACATCGATCTCAACAACTCGGGATTTCACGCACCAGCATGCACAAAGATCTCGGACTATTCTCTTACAAGGTCCAATTGACTCAGCAATTGAAGGCACACGATCACCTATCTATTTCGGCACGGCTTCTCAGTTTGGGTCTTACATAAGCTCCTATTGGACATCGAATTTGGCCCAAAAACCCTTATTTTCTTTTTCTAGGCGCATTTTCGTGTCGGTGGCTATGTCAACAAAAAAAAATCCACATCTGGGGATCGGAAACCCTCACGTCATTGCTAAAAAGCCAATGCATTCACAGAGTGACAGTTTAGTGTGGATTTTGCAGAGGTGGCATCATTGGCCAATTTTATCGAAAATGCTGCTGGAAATTCCATTTCAGCAAACGGAGAGCTCTACAAAGCCATGATTACGGACTTTTTATGGCCTGAACTGAGAGATATGAACTTGGATAAACTCTGGTTTTAACAGGATGGCGTATGATTTCAGACAGCTCATTAAAGAATCGATCTTTTGCGCACTAAGTTTGGTTATAGTGTTATTAGCCGTCCTGCCGCCTCGTAGCTGCCATTTGTTCCCTTTAGATTAAATTTAGATTTTTTGTGGAGTGCTTTTAAAGACTGAAGCTATGCGAATAATCCAGAAACAATTCACACCTTTAAGACTAATATCGTCACTGCCATTCGTGAAATAGAACCAGAAAATTCGTAAAACAGGATGAGATACTACGAAAACAGCCGCAGCAGCCACATGAATGAATAATATGAATATTTGTTATTTTTAATAAAGCCATAATATACCAAAAGAGATTAAGTTCATTTTTTTTTTAATTTTAAAAAATATACTTTTATTTGGATCACCCTTTATTTGATATTTTGTTAAATATAAGCAAGCTCCACAAAAATATAATACAAAAAATGCTATCGTTATATTATTTAGCTTTTAAGCTGTACATTTGCTATTAAATGAATCGTAAAAAGTATTTCAATCATTTTTCAATATGTAATAACTTCGACAGAAAGCATCCACTCATAAAGTACCTTCGTTTGTAGCACGTTCTATTACAAATAAACAAATTGGTATACTGTGAGCTTTAAAAGAAACTGTACACATTAGTCTGTAATGTTTTTAACTTTATTTTACTAATTTACTTTATATAAATATATACAACAAAAACAAAGAATACTCCACATTTACAGCGTCAAATATAATAAATTGATTAGTAAGAATAATAAAAGAATTCAAAAGAATCCAGTATTTGCTTTGATAACAGCTTGCAATCTTCTGGGCATCGATTTCACTAGGTTTCACTTTGTCACTGATTTGAAAAGTCCTTGCTGGGGATCATTCTTTTTATTATTTACCGGTCTAGATGCTCTCACAAATGATGATCCAGCTGTTTGGAAGTAAGGTAAAGCAGCCATTCACATATTATATTTCGGTGTGCATTTTTCGATACTATGTTGCAAATTTCCTTTTAAAATGAATACCATGTTACCAAACCACTGGCAGCCATACACCACCATACCATGACGGAACTACGACCCTTCTTTTCAGTGAATAATACATTTGGCTGGGCAAATTCTAAATGTTTGTATCTCCAAATTTGAACTACAACCAAAAAATTGTTCCCGTCGCTAAAGCCCATATTATTTAGGAATGTATTGGGTTTATATTGATAATTGATTTTCGATATATGCGTGTCTATATTGCCCATTTGCATATAGTGGAATGTTCTCCGATATTTTATTAACCCTTTTGGCTGGATTTTGTTTCAATTTCGAACAATGGATCGTATTTTATATTTTTAACACAATTTCACGAATATCCAGGGATGTTTGTTTACCCATTTTCCAAATAAAGTTGGTTACGCAAACATGTTCCGACTGGAAGTGATCACGACGACATCAAATAAATTAATTATTTAATATTATCTATGATGTGATAATTAAACAAATCACTAAAAGTAGTGGTACACTCACAATATATTTTCCGTTACCGACTGTAGTTTATTTAAAAAGTAATACGTAGAGTTTGTTTTTAAATGAAAAATCAATTGAAATTTATAGAAATATATTTTTTTAACTATTTGACTCAGTCATACAAAAAACAAACTATAAAAATTTACAAACATTCAATAGGAGTTGATATTTTCCGTTAAATGTTAAATTTTATCTTTTCTGTTGCTAAAAAAAAATATTCATATAATTCCTTTCTGTTTTTTTACCAAAATAGTTTGTTTATAAAAAAATTATTTTAATAAAAAATATAAAAAATTATTCAAATATAGATACCACAGAAAATAAAAATGTATGCATCTGTGCGTGTTGTGTTTTGTAAAATTACATACAAATAAAAAAATTCAATGGAAAAAACAAACCACAAAAATGTTTTTTTTTTGTACATTTTGTCAGTTAAAAAATGATGGTTATTTTCGATTGCTTTCACTACTTTTGTCGATTATTAATGATTGAAAAAAACAACAAAGTGGGCTGAATATAATGAAAAATCAGAAGACCTCTTTTTGATTGTATTTTCGATTAATTTAATATGTATTTTAGACAATTTTTTATGAAATAATTGTGAGTGTAGTTTTTAACATTTTTTGTTGTATGATTTTTGTTATTGCTTTATTGTTGTAATTTTTTATAATAATTAAGAGAGGAGAATATATAAATAAAAACTAGAAAACTTAAAATGTTAAATAAAGTATAATTGCAAAAGAAGGAAAATTAAACTGTAACATAATAAACCACCATGTACACTTTCTTTTGATATTCATAGTACAGATTCTTTCACCGAACATTCCAAGCAACCACATTTTATTTTATTTTGTTTTTTTTTTTTCTATATCTAAATGTGCATATGTACAGTAAAGTATCTAAAGAAATCACAGCAAATTTTGGTTACCCTCAAAAACTAGTAAGTATATAGAAGTATAAAATACCATATGATAGACTAGATTTCCAGCGTAATATAAACGCAGTTTTAGTGAAGTCTAAAGCACGGTTAATTGAATTTCACATGATTAAATTTCACACAAACTTTAATTACCTAAAATTGTAAATTAAATTGTTAAAATGAATAATTTTTTATTTCAGACACAATCACAATAAACCCAAAATGTTACTTATTCAACAGAAAAAATAATAGTCCTGTATATTTAATTTGCGTGAAAATAAATTGTACTAAATTTTTGACGTGAAATTCATTAGGGTGAAAAATATTTTTTTAATATGGGGTATAACAATTTTTTCACGTGAAACCCAAACAATTTACTTTGCTTAAACTATAATTCAACGTTTTTAGAAAATAGTTAGGGGATGGATCTCCTGTCAAGGATGTTTTCACTCTAAATATTTGCAAGTTTTTTAGCAATAAAAAAACATGGAATATTTTACTTTTTTGCAAATATTTTATTATATTACATAATATTAGACACTGAAACCTCTTTTAACAGCCTTTACAATTAATGCTCGGTAGAGCAAATATTTTGCAATAGAACAATCAAGAGAATACATCTGCAATTCAACGAAAATAGCTATAATTACACAGTACGTGTTACCTCCGTTGTCACATGCAAGTTATTACTTGCAAGTAGTGTATATGCACGTGTTTTCAACGGAAAACAATAAAAAAATTTGAGTAGCTACACTGTACAGTGCAAGTTCATTTTTAAAATGTCGTCGACAGAAGAAGTGCTATCCAAAATGGCTGTCTTAAAGTCAGGGACTAAATAAAATGGGTTCGGGTTAATCGAAATAAAAAGTTCAGTTTCGGGTTCGGTTCAGGGTTCAACATTTAAAAAGTGCAAATGTTTTATTAATTTATTTATTTTTCAAATAAATTTTCGTTTAATCTTATAATTAATATATTTTTTAAGTTTTCTGTTTTTAAATTTGATCTTTGTGGCGACAAAATGAATTTCAAGGATCTTTAGTTTAAAGAACTTGTTCGAGCATATTTTCATCATCTTCTGAAGAACAAGATATTGATTCTCTCATAAAATTTTCTTCTTTTCTTTTTATTTGCAAATTTTGGAAAATCTTTATATGTTTTTTTAGCATTATCAACATCTTCGGGACTTAGTATTAACTTAAATCTTCTATCTAGGTATAATGCTGCAATTAAAAATGTATTTTTTAATTAAGTTGTTTTTCTTTTTTTTTAATATTTCAATAAAATTATTGTAAAAATGTTTTTGTTTTGTCTTAGCTCCAATTTAAAACTAAGCCAGATTCTATAAAAATCTCCTAAAGTCATCCGTTCTTCATGTAGTTTCTGCGTTAACTTTTTAACAGGTGCAAAAACTTCTACGAACTCTTCACAAATATTAAAAATATTATCATTTATAATTAATGCAGCAACCAGCAACTCAGAACAAAAACTTCTGTATTCCAATAAGGCTTGAACCATGACATAACTGGAATTCCATATAGTTTGACAGTCTAGTACGGCTTTCTTCAAATTTAGCTTTTTAGCTAAAGAAGAAATTTTTGGTGTTCGCATTTTTTGGCAAAAAGCTCTGGATTGATCAAGTATTTGCTTCAATTGACTAGATATATTTATAGTGTCGAGCAATGCAAACTGGAATGCAAGAAATGTAATGTTTTTTATAATTTTGTTTCATTTCTCACGCCATGAACAGCAAGAATTTTTTTTATATTTTTGAACTCGAACCTGGTTAAATTTTTGGGTTCAAAGTTTTTATAAACAGCAGTGTACGAAATCCGCTATAATTAGAGTATTCAAAAAACCGTCCCTTTGGAAAACCCGGTTTCAGTTTTCTTCGGTCAACCGGTTTTTTCGTTTTTTTTTTTAATTTGAATAAAAAGCTTATATAATTTGTTAATTGTTTTAATTACAAACAAAAAAAAAAGAAATTTAATATATAAAGCAATAAAAAAATACATTCTTTAAAAAAAATATTTTATAATATTTTTTTATTGTATTTCATTTCAACATTTTATTTATTGGTTTTAATATTTTTTAATATAATATTTTAAAAATTAATATTATGAAACTATATTCATATCAAATGAATAGAGATCATTGTTTTGTAAATTGGTTAAAATAAGTACGTTAGTAATTAAGAACGTTTAAAACATTTGGCATTAAATAAGTTTTTTTAATATTACATTTTAAATATGTAAAAAGAAAATCTATTTTTCACTTCTAAAATAATATTTTAGAAATAATATGCAATTTAAATGTTTCGTTTTAAGACGATTTTATTGTTTGCTTTTGATAAAGCTAGAAGTGGAAAATACTCTTTCACTAATAGATGTTGGACAAATAGTCAAAAGACAATTATATAAAGTTTCCAACTTTTCAGTTCTTTTGTCGCATTTAACAATTTATATGAAATCATCATATAATGATGAATGATTTTGTACAGTCTCTTTTTTAGGACTTTGAATACTGTTTATTGTGTTATTTAGATAAGAAATTAAACTATTCGAATTTACAAAATATTAGAAACCTATCGGTTAAAAAAAAAAGAAACCGGTTGACCGGTTTTCGGTTTCGGTTTTTGAATACTCTAGCTATAATATTAACTCCTATGCAACAAATAAATAAATTAATATAAAACTCAGTACTCGGCAACTGTGTTTTTCGTTTTGTCATTCTACTTGCATTAACTGTCAAAAATTCACTTGCTTTAATATTTCATTGCAAGCTGAGTCGCGAGTAGCATAAGGGTGAGTGTGTAGTAAAAAAGTATGAGTGTATTGAGTTTTTGGCACTTGCATGTGGCAACGGGGGGTTACCTAATTTATGATAACAAGCGTGTACTTTCTTTTTTACTTTGAAAGAAATTGCTTTTTGTACCTTAAAAATATGGAGTCCGTGACTACAAGAAATATAGGGCAAAATTTGTCGCACCGTTTCACTATTTAAAAAATTAAAATTCCTTAAATTTACCATAAATGTTGTCCTCGCTGACATAAATTTTTTAAATAATAACATTTTTAACATTTGTGGAAAGTGGGCCAGGTGAGTGGGCCACATATTGCCATATATTAATATTTTCTTTTACTGTTTTTCTCAGCAAACCAGTAAGTATACACAGAAAAAACAGATTCATTGTGACAACGAATCTGTTTTGCCAACTGAATAGTTTAGTTGGAACAACCGATATATTTCTTTGTGGCAACAGAAATTCGGTTAATACAACAGAATTTCGATTAAAGCAAAATATCACAATTGTATCAGGAATATATTTGACTTCCACAACCCAATAATTCAGTTGCTGCACCAAATGATTCAGTTGACAAGGAATTCGGTTGGCACAGTGAATCTGTTTTCTCTGTGTTGAATTACATTCGACAAAAGTTTACCTTTTCAGGCACCAATCATTCAAACATTTTTTTTTTTTGGTAAATTGTGCTAAGTAATAGGTGAAATTTAATTTTTACAAAATTCCCTTTCATTTAATGCCAACAATATATTCAAGATCTTATTTAAATTTGTATGAAAATTCCGTTCCTTTGAATATTTACACTTTATGATTAGTACTGGTTATTTTAGACTCCCGGAGTATTTTAAATCGATCTAGTGGAAGCCGCACTTTATGGGTCATAAATCACAATGACACCATAGTAAACAAATTTTAAGGGCTGCTTAAAAAATTAAACTTTAGTCTAAGATTTTATATTATTTTGTCGGCTGTTGATTCTGATTTCTTATTTCTTTTTTTAGAAAATTTTAGATTAAAATTTAAAATTGATTTGTCTCGAAAAATAGTTTTTAATAGTTTGAATGAAAAAGAGGGCATTTATATCGATACAGCAAAACTGAGAGAGTAGTTATTTTTCGTTTCAGAAAAATGTAAATTTTATAAACGTTTATACGAAAATTGACGTTGCATCCAATTTTAAAGTCGGTCTTCTCGGAAACAAAATAATAAGTCGGTATCAATAGAAAATATACACACTTTCTATCAAAATTATTTTGTAAAAAATTTAAATTGATATATTTTGCGATAAATCAATTTTTAATTTTAATTTGAAGTAGATTAAATACATATTCTCCAGTCAATAGTCAACATATAATATATAATTTTATTACAGCAAATTATGGATTTATTAATATATTCACATGAACTTTGGACTGACAATAATTTCGACTTTGATTTAAAGCAGCTATTACGTCACTAGATCTAAGGGCTATGTGATGATAAGTTTAGCCAAATTGAATAATTTAAACCCCTGTAGACCTGCAACGAAAGATTTCCACTTTAGAAATTTTTCGAAAATTCAAAAAAATTATAAATATATTTTTGATTCATATATGAATTTAAAAAGAAAAATCAAAAGCTTTGGTCGAATGTAGCCAAAGAGTTAAGCTTCCCAAATTTGTTCATATTCGTACCACATAAGTTTTGGACGTAGTGCTACAATAATCCGCACATTCTGAAGAAAAAACATACTTCTTCATACAAACGAACGTAATAAAAAAATTGCGTAAAACAGGTACCGCTAAACAAGGTATCGTTGTATATTCGAGTTACAAAAATACAACAACAAAAATAAACAACAAAACTAAGTAAAATTTTCCATTGTCATGTGATCAATATGAAAAGATGAGACATTTCTTCTTTTTTCGTTTTAAAGTAATTTTAACTTGATATTTACATAGTGATGAAGTAATTTTTTTGGCAGTTGTTTTAGAATGTTTTGAAAGATAAAAAAATTAGAAAATTCTGTATATGAGACATTCCATAATAAATGTGTAATAGCAACATATAATTATAATCTTGAACCTGAAAATTCTAAATGAAAATGTAAACTTGCAGATCAACAATAAATACCAAACGAACAATTAATTTTTTTTTTTTTATATAAACAAACACTTATGAAAAATTGCACATAATTAACATTTCTAAACATGTTTTTATTTGCTGTACTATTTCTAATTTTTTGTATTTCTTCTACATACGAAATAAATGTTTAAATTTGTTGAAATAATAAATATTTACAATTCGGAAAATTATATATTAGTTAAAACAGATTATGTTTTACCGTATAATACAACTTTACTATAAAAACCCCAGTGTATAAAATCATTGTCAAATAATGGGTTATATAACTCATTAATGTTAATAGAAACTATTAAAATATTTCTACTTTTTTCCACATATGTTATTATCCATTACGAAAACTTCATTAAGCGATTACACACAAGTTTTACCTAAGCCAAAAGCTTTTGGGGTTTTATACACTCGGCTTTGAGAATTTTACTCATGAAACCCATACCTGATGGAACACATATTTAATATATCCAATTTAATAACAAATAAATTTAAAGAAATTAAAAAAGCCTTAAGCCTTAATCCACCAATATCCTGAAAAAAATGTTCTCTACTGTTTTAGAAGTAAAATTATGGAGGTGAAAAACTTTTTTGGATGTGTAAACAAATTTTGTGGTGAAAAAAAATTTTGTGGTGAAAAAATTTGTGAAATAAAAATTTTAGAGGGGAAAAAATGTTTGAGGTGAATATAAAATATTATTCAATTCCAAGGGACTGGTTAAAAAACAAAAGAAAATATTTTACTTGCCAGTCGCCAAACAAATGACAAACTGGCCATTTTAGCCGCTTTCTTAAACTTCTTAAAAAATGCATTTCTACTGGTTTTTATGTTCTCTAGATCAAATGAAAATTTCGTTCGATCTACGGGTTACACGACTATCTATTTCCCTTGTTGGCCTCAATCCGAATTATAAACTGGCAATACCCTTATCACATATTTGGAGGGTATAAAAAATATACTATTCCTTTATAAGTGGATAGAATAACTAACACAATTAACTACATCTTTTGTAGGTGACTATAATGATGATAGGTACCTATTCAAAATTAAGTGTTGTTGGTTTTTAAAATTATGTAGACGTTTTTGTTATGATATTTCCTTCCTACATTGCTTTTTGATTTAGCCGGATTTTTTCGTGTATTTTATTATTTTTTCATTTCATTTTACAGACACACATTATGCCTTAAAGTACTTGAGAATAAAAATGTGTGGGAAATAATCTTATACAACTACATATTTATTCCAATTTAGTGGTTTTTATTCTTAGATTGTCTTAAAAGAAATTCCATTCAAATTAATTAATGTATATAAATATGTTGATTTGTATAAGTGAATGTAGCTGTTGATTTTTCTTTTCTTTTCTTGTTATATCACTTATTCATTTGTTGGTATATCCCATTTACCCTTTCCTACCTCCGTCATACATTCGACCTTTGTTTGTATTTAATATCCAAAAAATACTTTTTTCTATTCACCACTCTCCCGTTTCCCTGTTCTCTTTCCACATTGTCGACCGGTTTATACACATACCCACCAAACAATAAGCATTTACAAAAAGTTTCCACAGATTTCAAACAAATTTAAAAGTTTAAATTTGCATCTGCAAAACAAAGTTTTGTACTAAATGCAAAACTGGCCGACAAATTCAAACTTCAGAATCTCTTTAAAAGAAAGTCCTTGTATATGTATATAATCAATGAATTATGTGAGCTTTATAAAATATGTCCAAAATAAGCACTTTGTAGACGTTTTATACAGTTATTATATTTTATTATTTTATTTATTATTATTTTTTTTGTTTTAAGCTTACACATTTTTTTAATAATAAACACTGTAAACTATCAACGCCATGAAGACTTAACTTAAACCGCTGGAGATTTTTTGACGAAACTTTGCAGACATGCATTTATGACTAAAAATAAGTTTAATGCCATTTTTGGCACTTTTTTCAAAATGTTTTTGACTTTGAGATGATCCTATAAGGCCCTGAGACTATCAGGCTACAATTAATACGTATTTCTAAAAGATACATCTATCCACGATATTATTAAATGCTATTAAATGTTAAAAGCGTCCTGCATCCTTTCGCTAAATAAAAAATGTAGGACATATATCAACCATATGTTGTCAAAGGGTTAAACATTAAAAAAATGTTTTTTTTTTCAAAAACTAAAAAAAATACTTCGAAATTGCTAACTTTTTCAGTGTTTGCAAAATGCTTACAAACAACATCGTGAGCGTGCTCATACTTTTATTTCACTTTTCGTTAACATTCATGTTTGTTGGGTATTTCTAATGAATATTTTAAAAGTTCGTAAATGTGTGTGACATTCATTCATTTATGTAAGCCACTGACAAAAACGTAAAATAAAGAAACACAAAAGCAAAAAGGTCCTTTTACGTACTTTTATTTTGTTGATTTTATTTTTTTTAATTTTTTTTCTGCGTCGCATATGTTATTTTGGCAAACAGAACAACAAATTTTATGTATTAAACCTCATAAGCTCACCCTTTGACACTGTACAATAAAGCAGAATAAAATATTTTGTAAATAATTCAAAAATTTCTTACCGGTTTATTAAATTACTATTAAATTTCACACAGTCGTAGTCAAAGTCATTTCGAGTTTAAGTTTTGACGGCTAGCCCCACAGACCCATCAGGAGCTTTATCATTAGACTACAAAATAGGACACTTTGAGCATGTTTAACACTCCACAGTAGGTTATTCTTAAAATATTTTAAAAATAATTTAGCAATTTCTTATCGGCTAGACAGTGTGCCATGAAGCTCAACACACCCATAGAAAACGTACTTTCAATCTCAAGTTTTGATAAAACACTACAGTCTGATCAGGAGATGAATTATTAGGTCCCAAAAAAGGGTACCTCGGCCATTTTTTAAGCTTGCTAAATTTCTATATATAAATCGATTCTAAAACACGTTTGCAATCTTCTAGTAAAGGCCTACAAGAATAATGTTTACCAATGTGGATTCAGAGCTTTGAAGAATAAATTGTTTTTTGGATGAATTCAACAAAAATCGAATTTAATTTTAATCTAAAGTAAAAGATTTTTTTTTTTTTTAATTAATTTACCTTTTTCAATTAACGCATTTAACTCCAAAAATTATTAAAAAATTAAATCAATTGTAACAGTCATTCAATTTATCAACAGTACGCATTGAATTTTACTAAATCGTTTAGTGATTTAAAAAACAGATATATTCAGTAATTGCAAATAAAATTTTTCTATTTAGTAGAATATATACTATTATTTAATTGTATATTTATAAAACATTGTAATCCAAAAATAGAAAAGCACAATGATTACAATAAAAATTGGGAATTTATTAAAAAAAATCGGTATTAGAACAGGTTTGACAACATTGTCTTCTGTAAATGTGGGTGGCATCGTTATTGAGGATTTAGACATGAGAGTTCAAAGTGATGGCCGCTTTAGAGATCAGATAATACTAGTGTCAAAAGAAGCTGTAAAAGAGAATATTTAAATTTTGCAAAATTGTTATTACTTTTTTTTTAATCCTTTTAGATTTAACTTAATTTAATTCCAGTGCTTGCATTTGTGAAAATTTTTAATTTTTTCTTTCAAATTATACTAGCAGTAAGTGTTGGATTTAGACAAAGATATAATTTATTTAAAATAAAAAATCAAAATATGAAATTTTTAACAAAGTAAAATAACTCCAAAAATAAATCCGAGGACTAAAAAACATGCCTATAGAATTCATTTTTGGTGGCTCTATCCGTATGTGCAATCCTTTCCCTGCAGAAGTCTTCTATTTAACTTACAATATAGAAACGTTTCTAAGCCAATCTTAAACAAGCGCTAATCCCCCTTTCCTTTTCCCCATAACCTGTTTGTCTGATATCACAGCAATGCAATGTATAAGTAGGATACTTCCCCTGAGTGTTGATTTAAGATAAAAAAACAACAAATTTCTTAAAACAAAATTTACGGTTTTCAAAATCATTACATAAATAGAAAATTTTAAAATTTTGTGCATGTCAGAGATGCCCTATTTTGGGTCCTAATGACAAAGTTTCTAGTAGATATGTAGTGAGAGTGGTCAAAAGTAGAGCTCGAAATTACTTTGGTAGTGAATGTGTGGAATTTTGGGAAAATTTGAAAAGCCAGTAAGACCGAATTATTTCTAAAATACAGTGGTGAAATCAAAACTTTTTAGCATACAGTTTTAAAGGAATTTAAAAAATAAAATCTAAAAAATTAGCAGAATTAATTCTTTGTAATACCTCATGGCCAATTTTGAAAAGTATTTTTTTTAATTGCTTAATAAATCAGCAAGTTCAGAAATATTTTAATTTGTGTTTAAAAAATTGTAAGATATGTCATATAAACAAAATATATTCCAATTTAAAGGGAATTGTCGTCACATCTGCACACATTTTTTTTACTTGTGTATAAAAATATGATAAATTTTCTAATCAAAAATCATGACTAAAATAGTAACATAATTTACAAAAAAAAGTATGCGTGATATGTTCTTAACGAAAATTATACACTTCAATTTTTTTTTTTAAATATTGTGATGATTGAGAATTCTAAAGCAGAATAAACACTACTGTGCAGGGCCAGCCGATTTTCAACATTCTGTTATTGCGTTAGCTTGATATTTTTACTGACAAAGTAAACCCAAAGAGTATTTATTTTAGAGAGATTTTGCTTCTCACGGTTCTCTCTATATATTTGCGAACAATTCCCAATGAGAAAACCCCATAAGAATTCATATTTATAAAATTCGCGACCAAAAATATAGAGTATAGGTTGAGTACCTAAGAGAAGCATAGAAGGAGTCTTGTTAAAATTTTTATTGACAAAAATGTAGCATAACGTTCATCCAGTGGATTAATTTTGCTTTGTAAATTTAATATTAGGAAGTTACGATTTCCCAATTGTTTGAATTAAAAATCAAGTATTAACAATTAATAGTATGTTATGCAAATTATCTGAGATGTATAACTGCGACGCACAATCCTGCTGTCACTGGTTATTAATAAGATCAGCATATACAACTTAAATGATATGTACACAAATCGACTTTCTCAAACCCTATAAAGTTTTTAATATTAAGCATAGTAAATTGTTTTTCCACGGAAAAATTCGACTTGAATGTTAATGACCTGAATTGTAAAAATTAACATTCTTTATTTTATAAGAAAGCCACAATTACAATAAACCTAAAATGTATTTTTTTACTATCAAAATAATAGTTTTGTATATTAAATTTGCGTGAAAACAAATTGTACTAAATTTTAACATGAAATTCATGATCATGAAAGATCATATTTTTATATGGAGTATAACAGTTTTTTTCATGTGAGACCCGAACAACTTACTATACTTTACCAGTTAAATTTAGAATTTGGGCTTAAAACAAATACAATGTAGTGTGAACTTAAAGCATAAATGCCGAACAAAATTATCATATTATCTTGTAAAATTGGCAACCATTTTGGTGCCGAAATTTTTGCCGAAAAAATGTGTCATGGAAGCTTTAGTAAATTGATTAAAACTACCCTCTCAAATGATTTCAAATGAAATTTAAAACGAAAAATTACGTATTATTCTTTGAAACTCTGAATACACACCTCGAATTTAAGTTTATTAAAAAAAATATATTTTTTTTTCTTTTATTTTTTGTTTGTCTCGTTTTACATAACATTTTACTATTTACTACTACATACGCATACGTATATAAAAAAAATACATTCACAAATACATACTTGCTCTGATTGTTATTTTTAAGTCACACTCTTGCTTATACATATTTTTTTAATGGAAAAATACTGACAATGAGCTTTTATCAAAAATAAAAATAGATTTTTAATTGAATATTTTTCATTGAAACATTTAAATATTTTTCATTGAAACATTTAAATTAAACCAATTTTTGCCGGTTTTAACTTAAAATTATTTATATATACATATGTTCATATACTGCAACTATGTTTTGGGCTGAATGCCGAAAACTTTTAAAAATATTTGGGTATCTAAAATAGAGAAACTTAAAAATGTTTATAAATTTTGTACAAGATCTATTTAAAAATTATTATATCTAATAAAAGTCTACAAAATGGTGAATTTTGTCAAAAAATAGCAAAAATTTACTATTCCACACTATTCCTGACTTGTATACTTTTTTTATAATCTCACATTGTTATAGATCTTAATTTAATAAAACTTCCTTATGCATGGTTTTCACTATGTCATTTTTAATGTCAATTTGTCCAAATTATTGGCAATTGTATGAAAACGGGTTGTCATATGGTGTCATCTGAGTTTGACAGACAACTGAAAACGCCAAATTTCAGTTTGTCAACAGATATGGCAGCATTTTTTATCTAAAATAAAATTGACAACAAGTTGTCAATTTTTTTTTTGTTTGACGATCGCAGAGCTGTATTATTTTTTTTTTTTTTTTTTGCTGGAAAAATTAATTGCAATGGAAATTTTTTAAATAAAGAAAGAAATGGCAATGTAATAACACAAAACGCCGCACTAGCTTTAGCCATTTGTTTCTTTTTTATCATTTTTAATTTGTTTACACTTTTTATTGAACACAAATTAATATTTTCTAATCAGCTGTTCGCTCGCCTCATCATATTTGACCTTTGTACTGAAAACGGCGTGTCAGGCAACTGACACCAAAATTTTACATAAGTCTTTGACACGCTCTGCTTTATCGACCTATTGTCAGTTTTAAAGATGTAATGAAAACGCATTTGACACAAAATGACGAGAATTCATTTGAGTCAGTTTTTGTTGTCAGTTCATATGACATAATGAAAACCAGGCATTAGAATTAGAAAATTACCCGAAACGTATAATTAATATTAATCACAAACTTTAAATAATGTTAAGTATACGCATTCCATAGAATGTGAGAAACTAAAGTTACATTTCAAATTGAGAAAATTATAAAAAAAAAATTAGATTTTATATTGAAAATTAGGAAAATTAAAATGTTAAAATGACAAAATACACAAAATAACAGAACTAATCAGATATTATTAACAGATACAAATGTATCAGTTAAAATCTCAGCTAGTGGATTTCGGGACGTTTTGAAATTGGGGCTAGTTTATAAATAGTTTATGAATATTATTCTAATTCAATATTTAAGATAATTATGTTTAATATTGGAATATTTCAAATAAATGATAAATAAAATAATATTTAAGCAGGCAGTGCCGTGCGAGTAAAACACTTCAGTCTTCTGAATGTTCGAATGTAAAAAAGGCTATTGGTATGTTTTATGCTGCAGTTTCGAATAAATTCCTTCACGGGTTCAACGCCTAGATCGCGATAAAGGATCTCATCTGTGCTATTCCTTTTTAGTATCTTTGAATACCTTGTATAATTTTTATATTTGAAAATAATAATGTTCTGCCATCCATTGTAATTTATGGGAAAGACAATTTTAATTACGTTCATTTTCATAATTTAGTTTTGCAATTAATTTTGTTGAATTTGTTATATTTTTTTTATTTTTTTTTTATTTTTGTGAGGACGTGTATGATATATTTTGAAACGCCCATAAGTGCTCCCCACAGGTCTTCTTTTTTAATGCTTGTTGAAAGTTATACAAATTTCAACTATTATTTTTGCTATCAACGTTAAGTATTTAAAGCAAATCTACGTCAAACAGAGAAAAGTAAAACAAGTAAGAGCGGCTAAATTCGGCTATGCCGAATCTTTTATACCCTTCACCATGGTTGGGAAAAAACTGAAGTTTATATATGGACATATATGGAATGGACAGATTTATATACGGATGCCTTTAAGAGGAAATTAACCATTTAGTTTGGTGATAAAACTTGGACTCGTGAAGATTTATGGTTGCAGAAAATAGGTATTTAAAAAAAATGTATGTTTTGGGCATAACTTTTTTGTATCTTAACCGATATATCCGAGTTTTTCAGCAAATATGTTATACTAAAGATTTTCGATCTTTTGCTATATAAGACGTATCCATAGGTCATATTACAGCTCTAGAATAGTGTTTGTTGTTTGTGTATAAAAAGTGAAGAGGTGAAAGAAAATATTTTCAACAAATCGTTAAAAGAAATCACTAGAACTGCATGTGTTTTATTTCAACAAAAACGTTTGATTTAGCTGGCAAATTTGCATTTGGGATTATATTTCGCTTTTTTATCAAAAATATTTTTAATTTCTTTAGCTTAATTTTAAAAATTTGAAGGAAAATAGTTTATAATTTTTTTTTATAAATTATTATAAGTTATGACCTAAAATAGTTGCACTCAAAGGGAAATTATGTATAAAATTTTCTTTATATTTGAGAAATAAAATGGTTTAAAAATCTTTTTATAAGTTTTTTTAAATCGGAGCAAAAAATAGAAATAAAACGGTTTGTATTTTGTTTGTATCAGAGGGTTTTTATAAAAATTTTGATGTTTTTAGCCTATTTATGGATTATTTAATTATTAATATAAAATTTTATTTAAATGAATTATTAAATGTTAAAAAAAAAACAAAAATAAACAAAAAAACATCTTAAGAAAACACAAAAAAGTGAATTGAACGGGATTCGAACCCACGGCCCTTCCACATGTGGTGAAGGGTATAAAAACGTTGGTATTTTGTTTGTATCAGAGGGTTTTTATAAAAATTTTGATGTTTTTTATGGGTTATTTAATTATTAATATAAAATGTTATTTAATTATTAATATAAAATGTTACATAGCGTCTAGACAACTGAGCTATTGAAGCTCACACAAAATCATCGTCAATAGAGGTACATATATAAAAATCTTCGTTCATTAGAGATTTGTTTAGTTTTTATTTAAATGACAAATCTTTGTGTGTGTGTTGTTTGTGTATAAAAGGTGGAGATGAAAGAAAAGAATTTTAACACATGGATGTGTTTGTTATGCGTAAAATTCTACATACATATTAAACAAAGGGATTTTACCGAAAAAATAAGAGGTAGTCCTGGTTTTTTGGTAATATCTCAGCCATTTATTAACCGATCTGTCTGATTTTTAATAGCAAACAGAAATGGATCACATGTAACAGAAATAAAAAAAAACAATCAAGTCCTCATCATGTCTGGATTCTTCGGAAAACCCATTTCAACACATAGACGGACAGACGGACGGACGGACAGACGGACATCGTTAAATCAACTTCGCTCTTCATAAGGACCTAGAATATATATACTTTATAGGGTCTAAGATCAATGTTGTAGAAATTAAAAACGGAATGACAAACTTATATATATAGGGTATAAAAATAAATAGGTTATATTTATAATAGTCGCGTAATAACCCAACGTATGTCAACAAAAATTTTTATGAAGTAAAGCTGGAATTCAAAATGCATATATGTTGAATATTCAGCGTTGATAACACTGTGCTGGTCGCAAATTTTACAAGCTGCGCACCCTACTGGTAAAGTAAAACTTTTTTGCGATTTTTTTTCGAAACAATTTTTTTTTCTTAACTCCATTGCAAATTTTCCTTTACCAGTACAGTGCCCAGCTTGTTAAAACAAAGTGTGAAATTCGAGCACAGTGTAATTATTCACATAGAAAGTAAATGTGGATAGCAAAAGTAATGTGTAAGTTTTGCCTAAAGCATATTATTATGCATTTTTAATTTTTTATTTATTACAATAGTTAACGGGTATACGTTAAGCCAAAAATATATTTTATTGAATTTTGATTGATTTCCGTATGTTTTCTTTTTTGGAATCAGAGGTACCAGTGGTCCAAAAATCGGCACTTTCAACAAGTCATCTCTACAAAATGTCTTTAAATTTGAAATAGAAATTTTGTAGAGTTATCGTGGTTTCGAAAGCCATAAAAAGCCCTTTAAAAACATATTCCATAACATTTTGGCTTCAAATTTACCGTCAGTTAAGGAAACCTGCTTACAATAAAGTTTTTTTAAAGTATATAGACCTCCTAAATACGAATCTACAGTAAAAAAAAAGCTCTATCAAATAGCCCAAATTTTGACCCATTTTCCAGATATTTTTGATCGTACTAAATGGATTTAGAAATTTGATCACTCGATATATTTTTTGAAGTTAATAGTGTGAATATAGTTCTAATGAGTCTAATTTTTAGAAAATTTTGCAACAAAAAAACGGAAATTTCCAAGTTCCTTACGGGGTCCTAATAATAGCTTTAAACATTTGGCGACATGATTATACTCAAATTAAAATAAATTTTAGGTATAATTCAAATACTTAAAAATAAAAAAAGGATTTTGAAGTACTTTTCTTCAATATTGACCTATAAAGTATTTTTTCCTTGATCAGTAGAAACACTGATCCAGTAAAACCTGCTAAGGTATTATTCAAAAATTGCTTAAATTGATTAACCAATTAATCGGGTCAGTTAATCAAAAAATGTATGATTAGACAATTAATCGTTAAATGCAAAATGAAGAAGATTTGTAAGCTATTTAAATTTATTTGCGGCGATCCAATCACACTCATTAATTGGGATAAAATCCCACTTTAGCAAATTTATTTAACTTTCTGAGTGTCTAAAATTTTCTATTTTTGGACACCTACGTGGGTAAAAATATAATCAAATAAAAATCACAAATAGTAAACTGCAACGCTTTTCTTCACAAATAACTGTCATTTAGTATCTGTAGAACTTTTCTGAGTATATAAGTTTAAAATAAGCTCGAACTCATACATTTATGGAATATTAAAAAATTAATTTTTCCAAGTCAAAGTCTATCAAATGTGAATCACCGTATTTTTTTAAATATAATAACATAAAACGAAATTAACTTAATTTTTAAATATTTAGCCAGTTTATACATTTTGACAATTTTGAGTAAATGCAAACACATCAGTTTTAAAAATTATACCGTTGTAATATAAATAACACAGAATTCAAAAACACATTTTCATTTACATGAGCATCATTCTATTCCACCAGAACCCCGCTACCCTTAAAACCCTCATCATATTTGACAGAATAGCAAATAAGAAAAAAATTGCTAATGAATAATTGTTGTAATTTTCATATTTGCCTTTTAATAATAATTTTGAAAACTTTTTCTTTTTTTGGGTAAAATCATAAAATAAAATCACAAACAAACATGTTCACTCGCAGTACAAGTACTTGGCAAAAATTGATTTTCTGCCAAAATAATAAAAATCACACCGAAGTCAAGAGAGAGAGTGTAAGGCCATGGCAAAGGCAAGCCATATATGCCAAATAGGAAAGGAAGGTAAAAAAAACACACACACACATACAGATGAACATATTTAGCACGTTGATGTGTTCTACTTAGTGTGTAGTGGCTATAGTGGAGCTGAATACTGTGTAACAAATTGAACAGAAAATGAAGAAGAAGAACTTAATAGACCCCAATGCCATTGCCAGCCTCACTGCAGTATAGATATACCACTATCGTCATTTATTCAAAATACGCAGGAGCGCCATTTCACCACCATCTCATTTTACCCGGCATCATCATAAATAGTCAGCAACAACATGGACAAAACCTCTATTTATTGTCGTACTACGAACATGAATTGTCGTATAGTAGTTTCGTCATTTCTATATCTGTTTTTTTTTTTGTTCAAGCTTTTTGTTATACATCTACATCTTGCTCAATGATGGTTTAGTGTTTACACTTTAAAAAAATTCTTGTCAAATTTCTAATAAAAATGGATGAATTTAGCCTTTTTTGCTATAAAAAAAACTATACTTCTTGCTTTATTTTTCAAAAAAAATAACATTTCATAACAATCTAAACTTTTGGCTGGTAATAGAAATCACCCAAAGTAAAAGAAACTGCAGGTCTCTTTATGAGAGAAGACTAATTCGACTTTTTTGTTTTATTTTTGTCTGCTTTTTTTTTATTTTTCTGTAGCTGTTTTCTAATTTTTGAGCTTAAAATTGCTTTTTACACATTATTTTGTTTTTATGAAATGTATAAACAAAAATATTTATCCACCTAATTTTGTTTTTTTAGTGCTTTTTCTCCATATATTTTTTTTTTTTATTTTGCTTACTTTGCTTTTTTCATTATTTTTTTTCATACATTAAGTTTTGATTTTTTTGTCTTCTCCAGTTGATTGAAATATATGAAAAATTTACCTATAGAGTATTGGAAATTGTTCCGTGGTAAGTCATTTCGACATCTAGTGTACATCAAAGATTTCAAGATAAATTTTGCATACAATTGAATCAAATTGCGTATTTTAGCGTTTAAAAAATGTTGTATCACTCCAAGTGCATAAGGAGTAAATCTGTATTTTTTTCTATATGACCTTAATGAAACTAAGTTTTTTTAACGTTAAAAAGTATTAGGTAATTTTTTCACCCAAGTGCATAAAAGGGTTAATTTCGATTTTTTTTAATATTAATTATCAATTACAAAAAATAGTTAAGTCAACTATTATTCGTTATCAATTTCATGAAATTTTAAAAATTTCCAAAAAAAATATACCTTTGACCTTTAGCGTGGTTCAATTTTAACCAAATTTTCAGAATAAAGTCCCAGTAGTTTGTGTTATAAAACTCAGAATGCATTATTTTAAATTAATCGTGCATGTTCTGGAATTAGTGACTAATTCAAAACGTAAAATTTTTCAAATTCACCTAAATTGAAAAACGGTGTTCTGGAATTCGTACTTTTCTTTTTACAAAATTCCCTTCAGTTTAATGTAAACAATAAATTTTACTTTATTTTTTGAGCGATGTTTGAGTACTATTTATGGATTTAAAAATATAAAAATAATGTAACATTAAAAAACTGTAAAATAATACACATTGTTCATTCATTTCCTAACCTAGTGGTGTTTGACACACCCAGTAAAAAGTAAAAATCCAAGGCTGCAGAACAATTTATATCGCAGTCGCATAGATTGTAATTTAAGTTCTACAACCGGTTCTTTTCGTATGGAGTTTGTCCCAATAGCAATAAGTTCATTTCATTCAAATTAAAACAGGTTGGAATCAGTTATATTACTTGTTCTTGAAAAGTCACTCCAGGGAATTAGTTCTAGAACCTGTAGAACAAATTAAAATGTAACCAGTTATAAAAAATTTTGCTGAGCATTATTGGCGTAGGGCCGATTCCATTTATATACGTTTTAAAAAGGATAATTAAGTATACATTTCATTTGGTGTGAAAAGATATCTTTTGTAACAAATTTTTCTAAAAACTAAAAAAGTGATTTTATACCCATGAATTTACTATTCAAATTTTCAATCGATTTCTACGATTTCGATTTATCGAATCGGCCCCAAACATCATATTAAATGTTTTTACCTACAAAGCAACCAAATTATTCATTCGTGGACTTTGCAACTCATGAACACAGGCTATATTTTATTATGATTCAAATTGAGTGATATTGACAGTGGGCGTAAATGTGTAAAAAACTCTGTTTATTCGTATTTGTAGGGATGTATGTTCAAAACTCTGTTGTCAACATTTCGATTATTCTCGGTTCACTGTAGCGTATACTTAATATTTTTTATATAGGTATGTACATTGGAATACCGGCTAACCAAATTTTACAATGTCATGCCGATTCGATAAACCAAGACAATCATTAAATCGAGTCTTTATTTGTTTAAGATAATATGCATAAAAATTTTTAAAAAGGTATTTATAGTTTATATTATGCATATAGGCATTAATTTATTATTAGGTTGCTCATAAAGGATGTATTAAATATTGTATTGTGCTATTGAAAATAGAGTTGCTTAAATTTTTGTTTAAAAAATACAAAAATTCGAGGTGGTTTGATGTCAGTGAGTTTTAGAATAAAATATATTTTTTTTCAGCGAAAAAGTATTTTATATCTCAACATAGTCTCTTTCAAGCATTTAGTCCTTGGTTTTTTATAGCTTTTGTATTTCTTCCAAATATTCATATAAAATATGGCTCAAGCCATGGATTTTAGCGACCTTAACGTTCGGCATCACCACGACAAAATTCATAATCATTGAAGTTGATGGTGCAGAGTCCCTATAACTAGGTGATGGTTTTTTGCGCAAAAAATAATGCTGAATGAGCACACAAAGTTTTCGTCAAAATTCACGATATTGTCTGCTTCCAATAGCTGTCAAACACTCTTTTAAATAACGATGACGGAAGTTCAATAAGTCATGGAGTTTTTAATCTGCCTTAGTTGATGATAGGACGCATCTTTAGTGTGGTATGCTGTGCTAGTTGTTATAGTGAAATTATCATTTTTACAACTTTGTTGTAAGTTATTCAATAACGCATTCTTTAGAAAAAATAAACATTTTTTTTCTAATTAATTTAAAAAAGAAAAATTTGTCAAACTCTGATCAAGTTTTTACATAGACTTAATTATGAAACAAAGTAAGTTGTTCTACAACAGTTTCTTTGGAACATAAAAAAAACATTTTTTTTTATCAAATTTAAAAAAGAGGAAAATTTGGTAAACTCTTAACAAGTTTTTACATATAAATATGTTCCAGCAGCATCGTAATCCCCACACCAGAAACGATTTCCTAAAATTCTGATCCTAAACGTGTAAAATTTTTGCCACTATATCGTTTTTGTAAGAGAGAAATTAACCCAGAAACAGAAAATTTAGCATGAAGGTTACTCCTTACAGATATGGGATTTAACATTGTTTAATGTTGATGCTATGAAACTTTTCGTAACTTTTGAGCAACAATATAAGAACTTTAATTTCCAGTGGGCGAAAAGTTGAGTTTCCAATAGAGAATTTTCGGTATTTATAAAAATTTAATTTTAAAAAACTTCATAAATATGATGAAAAACTTGATAGCTCTTTCTATCCAATGTAACACTTCATTTGTAAAATTGGAAATTAAGGACATGTTTCGTTTTATTCATGAATTCTTTCTTAAATATGATGAATTATTAAAAAAAATATTAATTAAGATTTATAAAATACTTCTTTGTATTTATAAAGAAGCTTTTTAGTATTTATGAAGAAATTTTATTAATATTTATGAAGAAGTTTCATGATATTTCTAAAGAAATATCTGCATACTTATGAAAAAAGTTCCTTCATATTTATGTAGAAGTTTTATCAATGAAGATTTTTAATTTAATTTTTTTAATTATTTATATAAATAAAAATGCAAACTTAATGAGAATCACAAACAGCAGTATTTTGCGACCGAAAATAAAAAAATGCAAGTTTTTTTTATTAAATTAGTTTATGAAATTTATATATAAAATGATGAAGATTTAATCAGATTTAAACGATTTAATGAAAATTTTTTTACTGGCCATGAGTAGTTATAATCCAAATTTGCTGAAATTTTGATGCATAATAGAAAAAAAGAAATATATAATCAAACTGTCTCAGCTTTAAGACCACCTCGAAATTTTAACGGGTCAAAATGGGATTCATAAATGTTTATTTTTTAATATATTAAATTTTTTAAATATTTAAGCGTTTAGGTGGGTTTGAAGATTTGTATTCGTCATAGGCAAGATCAGAAGGATGCCCTGGATATTGCCACTGCAACAGTTTATTTATTTTAAAAATTCTTTTAGTTTTCTTCGATCTTCTTAATTTGTGTATTATTTTAAATTGAGCTTAAGATCTTTTATTTGTAAAAATTAATATTTATTTATCCCAATATTTCGTCACCACATTTGGTGACATCTTCAGGGGAAATTGTTTTTTATAATTAAATATTTGTTTTATGCTGCGGAAATCGATGATTATATGTGTTTAATTTTTTTATCTTCGGTTTATTCGAATCTTTTTTTAAAGTCGGTGATCATCATTGCTCAAAAAGTTATGAACCGATTTTGTTAAAATTTTTTAACTTTCTTCAAAACAACATTTTTGGTCACTATTTCACCAAAAATTTATTATATTTTTTCTTTTCCATTGTTCAATCACGAGCTTTATACATCTACTAATAGAAAAATGGGATTTTTAATTTCAGATGAACCAGTCAAGAGTTATCCTGACTACGCCGAGAGAACTTTTTTTGAGAAGTCAAGGGAAATGAGGTCCCAATGTCTGAATTTTAAAATTTTTTAAATAAAAATTTCACAAATTACATGATAAATATGTATCTTTGGTATGCTAAATTGTTTGAATAAAATATTTCATTATGTCAAAAAAAAAACAGTAAAAAAACGCTTTTTTAAGCCTCTGAAAGCAACTTAACGCTTTAAACTAAGAAATTATATACAGATGTGGTATCGTTGGAAATGAATTTTCGCTGCTATCAATCTTTGATAATATTTGAATATGATGTTATAAAAATTAAAAATATGTTGGGTTCAAGATTACGTAATTTATTTCTTAATAAATTTCAACGGGTACGTATTTAATATTTTTTTTACATTCGTGCTATGTGGGATTTAACAAATTTTTCGCGATGATTTTTTGCTACATTTAAGAACAACTTGGGTTGTCAAGTTGCTAAAAAAAAGGCATATATGAATGTATTTTAATGCAGTTTTAATATAGAATTTTTAACATTTGCGACATCCTGCTAAACAAAATGTACCCAAAAAATTTTCAAATTTCATTCCCCTATTCCAACCCCAGATCATCAAGGTAGCCGAACAAGGATTCCTTTTGCGAACACCTATCTAAATTTCATCAAATTCGGAGTGTTTAGGTTAGGGTACTTTTTGTGATCGATTTTCTTTGATTATTGGTAATTTTTTAGATTCTTTCGACACTTTTATGACCACTATCGTCTAAAATAAACAATAAAATAAAATTTTTAAAGTAACTTGATTTATTTTGTTTTTTGCCAAACAATTTCATTATAACAAAATTTTGTACACATAATTTTCTAATTTATTCTTTATTTTTATTTTTTTTAAAACAACACAAAAATTTCGTTTTGTGTAATTTTAAAAATATAAAGTTTACATAAAACATTGTATATAAATGTAAATGATGTTGTTGCTGATGAGGTTGATGATGTAGACCACCCTCCTGTGCCACCCCAATAATTACCAAAACTTTTAAGAGAATGTTTTTCTAGTTTCGTTTTTTATTACTTAATGTGCAATTTTCCATTTTTTTTAATGGTTTACTTTGGTCTAAAAAATCAAATATTTACATAAAAAAATATATTTTTATCTATTTTTGTAACTAGTTAATTTTCAAGTGCAAGTAAAAATATAAACAAAAAAAAAAATAATGGAAAACAACCAAAAAAAAAGTTTTTTGTTTGCAAACTATTACACAATTATATATGATTTTATTAAAAACTTGCAATAAAATGTGTTATTAAAATAGAATAAAATTATGTATATAGAACTTTATCGACACAGATTATATCTATACGTATCAATTTGTTTAACAAAACTTACAAAAGTAAATTTATTGTTAAAACGAGAGAAAAAAAATACTAAACCAATAAACAACAAAAAAAATTACATTTACAATAAAATGAAATTGTTTAAACAACAAAAAGTATTTCAATGCATAAATTTTTAATGACGTTTGCAATAATAAAAATTTTTGTATAAATTTTTTCCGTATTTTATAACGAATGCAGACACATAAATGCACAAAAGAATTTTTTTCTTATTGAATATACATTTTATTAAAAATTAGTTTTGCAATTATACAATGCAATTATTTAAAAAACAATCACACTTTAAATTAAAGTTTAACACTATTAAAAAATACTTGTATTTGTATTATATATTTTAGTAAATTTTTATTAGGAATTTTCTTTAATTTTTCTAAAGAAAACTCCTTTGTAAACCACACTCACAAACACATACACTTTGTATCAAAACTTTACTTTTATTTTAAATAAATTTTCCAATTCGTAAGGGTAGTTTTCATAGATTCGCCCATATATATGGGGTGTACTCGTTTAAACGCTGTGTAAATTTTCCCTTAAGTTTTCAATACTTCATATAAAAAAGTTAAACTTTAGCTAAGAAGCACATACACAGAGTAGAGCATTCCACTTTTTTTTTTTTGTATTTTTCTATAATATATGTATTGTAAATTATTCAATTAAATAATTTTAACCACAGCGTTCGTTATTTTTTAGACTACCGGCGCTTAGAACTTTCCGTTATAAACTGATTCGTATTGTGTTGTGAAAATTCGCCGTATGGTTCATATACCACAAAGGGTGAAACATTATTATGGTGTAAGTGTTTCTGTGTGTGTCTGCTGAAACATTTTGAATCGAACTATTTCAGTACGAATATCTTTAACAAAAAGCTTATTGGTGTGCGTGTGCGCTTCAAAATACAATTAACGAGAATTTTAAGCTTTTTCATACACATGGTTGCTAAGGATAATGAAAGCAAAGCATACAATAAAAACACGTGTAGGCAAAAAAGGAATTATCAATTACACTTAAAAAAAATTAGATATCTTATGTCATATGCTTGTTTAGCAGATAACCAAACTTTATAAGCTTGTTTTTCTTTTATTTAAATATAAAAAAAGAAAAAGAAATGTAGTTGTTAAAAATATTTAAAAAAAAAATCGAATTGTCAAAATTAAATAAATGGCTAAATCGCCATGGTAGACTTAAATGTATAGTATAAAACCTGTTTTACTTTACCCAATACCGGCCAGAACGTTATTTTGAATTTGATGCCAAATTTTAGTGGAGGAGGTTATTTAATTTTTTGATTTTTTTTGGTTGGGAAGGAGATTGTTTCCGCTCGAGGAGGGGTAAATAGGAGGGGGTCCGAACATGTTAGCGAATGTTCATAGCATGCTAAAACAGAATCCGAACTAAAAAGTTCCCATGGTTTTCGTACCGGTATAATTTTTTCCTTTATACTCATTGTGGTATAACCGAAATAAAAATCATTATAATTGATTACGTTAATTGGTTAAATTTTTAAAACTTTCTAATTTTTCAACTACTTTCTAGTTTTTAACTACGTAAAAAAATACAAAACACACTTAAATTCTTTTAAAATCGAATGCATGAGATCCTTAAGGATAGAATAACTTTTTTAAGCAACTGAAAGCAAATTTATTTAATTCCTTAAAAAATCGAATTCATGTAAATTTTATTTTCATTTCTTTAAGACAAGGTTGCATTTGTTTTAAGTCATTGTAGCAGATAATGGACATTCTAGTTCTGTAGGAATTCTGCATTTCCTTTTTAAATCATATGTTATACTGATACATTTTTTTCTGTTGGCTATCAATCAGTAACAAACCTCCGCTAACTAAAATGAGTAGCTTTTCGCTTGAACAACGTTGGCAATTATAGCAAACTTATTTCCAAAGTGTGTGGCCAAACTGTGCGTTGAAAAGAAGTTTTAACCGAAATTGAGCACCTACCGCGCGTGCTGTACGCAAGTTTGTGCAAAAAGTTCGTGAGACTGACTTGTTAGTGTACAATACTCATGTTCCCTGTCGTCGTACGGTGCGTATCAATGAGTATGTGGCTGCTGTGACCGAAAGTGTGCAACCTAATCCAAGAACATCGACTCGCCATCGATCTCAACAACTTGATATTCATCATGCACCAGCGTGATGAGAATTTTGCACAAAGATCTCGGATTTTTCGCTAACAAGGTCCAATTGACCCAGCAATTGAACGCAAACGATCGTCCACTTCGTTATGGCTTTTCAGTTTGGCCAATCGGACATCGAATTGCACGGAAAATGCGTCTCTTTTATTACGATGCGTATTTTTATCTCAGCAATGTCATCAAACCGAGACGAACGTTATTGTCGAGAAGCAAATGCATCCACAAAATTAGAATTTCAAAACTGGCATTTACATTAAATATTTTTAAACAATTTCTGCATAATTTCTATGAAATTAATACACAACTGGTATAAAATTGTTGTTTAATAAATAAAACCACATAATCAAATTGGTACTGATGAGACATTTACGGAATTAGTTCTGGCGTGAGTCTTTGGCTCCAATACTGTACCAGTTAATTTGCATCTCGATTCAATCCACAATAGGAATTAAGGTGTTTATTTCCAAATTTAGATTTTATGATTAAAAACAAATGCAAACGAAATAAGAATTTTAAAACTTTTTTAATAAAATTTAGGTTTTTTTTTTTTGAACAGTCTCGATTTTGAACCTCGATTAAACTAGTACACAACTGGCTTAAACAAATTATTTTAAGAACTTGTTTTGTAATTACTAATCCTAAAACCAGAAAATTTTAAAACTTATTCGGTCATTTGCTACTGGGTATTATTAAAAACAAATTTAAAAAAAATTAATTTTAAAACTCGCATTTCTATTATATTTTTTGAAAGGGTCTGCATAGTATCCATAAACCTAATACACAATTTGTTCAAAATTATGGTTTTTGGAAGAAACATTTTTCAAACTAGTTCTGGATTGACTCTGCACCATTCAATTCAATCCACAATAAAAAAATGTAGGTGTTTTTTTGTAAACTCGAAACAAAACGACAATTGTTGGTTTGGTATGTAAATTTTATGCCAATCTTTAAATTTTAAATATTTTTAATTTTTTTGGTTTAAGTTCATAATAACGAGAAGATGGAAAAAATTATGAGGATGAACGCTAAAGAGAGTGCTACACTTTGGACCTGAATTGATTAGCAGAACAAATGAGCTTTTATCATCTATTTGAAGACTTTTTGCTGCCAACAACCTTTGATTCTGAAAGCACTAATTGACCATTGCCATTCCGACTGCTAATGTTTCCATTTCTGGGAACGAATTGGGAATCTGACAAATATACTAGTTTATAATATTTGGTAAGTTTTACATTTTTAAAAATACCACCAGTTTGAAACCTATTTCAAATTTAAAAATTTATTCCAATAATTTGCCAAGAAATTTTAAATTCTTTTGCAAATTTGTAGCCAGTAGCAAATGGCTGAACTAGTTTTAAAATACCTATATATTAGTTTTGAACTAATAATTACAAAACTAGTTATCAAAATAATCATTTTGAAATAAAAATTAAAGGTCCTTTTTAAAGCAAACTTACTAAGAAATTGATGCTAAATCGTTTCAAAGGCCGATTGTATGTACCGAAAGTATTTTTCCTGTAGATATACAAAGATATTCAGGTTTTTTAAATATATAAACTTATACAGCATCAATAAACTATTTTATTTTATCAAATTATTAAAATACATATTATGCAACTGATATGAAAGTGATGTTATAATATCTCTTCTACTACGATAAAATACATATCTGGCTTATTGTTACACTTAGAATATTATGTAGTTAACTGTTTGTAGTTTAATAAAAAATTTTTCCGTTCCATTTAAAAATAAAGGAACATACATTTATTTTTCCAAAAAATATCTATATTAACTTTTTTTTACATTTATTCGAAATAATTTACTATCATTTACCATTTTTTTTTTCGGTTTCATTTATTTTTTCATTTGTTTGAAATTTAATAAAAATTTACCCACAAAACGGAAACTTGTGGTTTATTTGTGTCCGTAACAGTTATTACAAATTTAAATTTAAATAAAAATATTCAAAAAATTTCAATTTGTTTTTTTTTATTTAAATTGGTTGTATATATACAAAATTTTTTAATACAAATTACAAGAACTTCATAAACATACATGCATACATACACAAACACATTCACACAAAAAGTGTTTATAGCTTCATATGCATACTTACATTAAGTATTGTATATTAAAAAAAAACAAAAAATACAAAAAACGGAAATAATTTCAAATATATGAAAAAAAACATTTATTTTTTAAGGATTGGTAGGTAAAATTTTGACATTTATTTTAACTGATTATATCATTTGTTTCTTACGGATGTGCCAGTTGATAATTCAACATTTAAAAATAAATAACAAATGGCATTTAATTTAAATGAAAATTAAGTAGACCGATTTTTAAATGAAATGTCATTTCTTTTAAATGATATTTTCAGTTATTTTAACTTACAAACTTTTTTAAGTGTAAACGTGAGCTCAAGTCGATTATAATTGATGGTGTACCAATTGTCAAGTATATGTACTTTTCCAGACGTAATATTGATATGGGTTTTCCAAAAATGTTCGGCATTAAATGTTATTTCCAGATTTGATGATGATGAAACAAAATCGATTTTGGTGTTATTTATTAGCAAAAGATCATTATTATCAATTAATTTGTTTGCTATTTGAAATATAGGACAAAATAAGTTTATTTGTCGAATTAGAGTAGATGAAAAGCTTTTGGAGTATCGTTTGTATAATAGAGTGATCAACCGTATCAAATGATTTACTTTGTCCCAAGAAAAGAAAGCTTATCCTTATCCAGTTTGGACCTAAGTCCAAGCAATCAGTCCAATCTATGTTTCGTCAAAGAAAGACTTTCGCTTTTTATCTATATAATTCATTTCCCTAATCCACTGGTACAGTAAAATTTCCAGATCTAGCTCCGCGAGTACCACATCGATATTTTTCAGCATTTTTGAAATAAAATATGCCAATGATGCCACTACTTGAAAATCGACATCAACTGCCATACTCTGTAGATGCATTGGCTTAGAGACAATGACGTTCGGGTTTTCCGATCCCCAGATGCGGAAATTTTGTTTGCTTCTGTAAGGCTTAAACTGAGAATAGAGTATTCAAAAAACCGGCCTTTTGAAAAAACCGGTTTCGGTTTTCTTCGAAAAATCGAATTTTAAAAAAACCGGTTTCGGTTTCGGTTTTTGCAGAAAAAACCGGTCAACCGGTTTTTTCGGTTTTTTTTTTTTTAATTTGAATAAAAAGCTTATATAATTTGTTAATTATTTTTATTGTCATATTCATTTAAATTTTTTTTTTTATTGTAAAAATTAACTTAAAACCAATATTTTTTATATTTTTAAAATATGTAAAAAGAAAATCTATTTTTCACTTCTAAAATAATATTTTAGAAATAATATGCAATTTAAATGTTTCGTTTTAAGACGATTTTTTTGTTTGCTTTTGATAAAGCTAGAAATGGAAAATACTCTTTCACTAATAGTAGATGTTGGACAAATAGTCAAAAGACAATTATATAAATTGTCCAACTTTTCAGTTCTTTTGTCGCATTTATCAAGATATATGAAATCATCATATGTGACCTTCTCCGAGAAAAGGGACCTAGTGTGTCAAAAAACGGGGTTGGACTTAAGAGTGGATTCTGGTACCTAAAAGGGTGTAGAATAAGATTAAATGAGTTAGATTTCTGATAAAAATTTATTTACCCCATAAAAGCGTACAATTCGAAATTGAAAAAATCGATAAAAATGAGAAAAACATTAAAATTTTACTTTTTTAGTTTTAAATTGTCACTCTAAAAACTAAAAAAAATACGTCACCACATAGGCATGACGTCACCAAAGTCATAACTAACCATACCAAATCGCATGCCCCAACTGAAGGTATGTTCACAGTGATAAACTTTAAATGCGTTTTTCTCAAAACTTCATTTTCACACACTAGGTCCTTTTCTCTGAGAAGGTCACATATAATGATGAATAATTTTGTACAGTCTCTTTTTTAGGATTTTGAATACTATTTGTTGTGTTATTTAGATCAGAAATTAAACTTTTTGAATTTGGAATATCCAAAGTTAAGTCTTCATCGGAATCTATCAGACTTACATCTAAATCTTCATAACCAAACGATTATAAAAGTGTTCGGACAAAATAAAAGAGACCAAGTAACCCAGTTGGTGATGTAATTAAAAAAACCGGTTAACCGAACAAAAAAGACCGGTTTTCGGGTTTCTTCGAATTTACAAAATATTCGAAACCGATCGGTTTTTAAAAATCAAAAAACGGGTTGACCGGTTTTCGGTTTTTGAATACTCTAACTGAGAAGCCGTAACGAAGTAAATGCTCGTTTGCGTTCAATTGCTGAGTCAATTTGACCTTGTAAACGAGATCCGAGATCTCGACATGCTGGTGCGTAAAATGAATGTGTGTTGTCCACTAGCAAGCAAGTGTTGGTGCTTCTTTTAGGCCAAAACTTCTTTTCAACAAACTTACAGTTTGGGCAACATATCACTCACTTTGAAAATAAGTTTACAATAATGCCCAAAATTGTTTACGCGTAAAATAACTTATTTTAGTCCGCTGATGTATAATACTCACCGAGAGTCATTATTTCGAATAGAAAAAATTTATCAGTGATTTAAAAAGACCACCATGTATATTCAAATTTAATCGAAATCGGAGTGTACCAGTTTTGATACTTTCCCTGTGAGTATGTTACCAATCGAAGCGATTAACGGCGTTGGTATTGATCTTTTTTTATTTTGGTCTTGGTATTGGTATGGGTAACGGTATTAGTATTACCGTTACCGAAATTGCAATACCGACACGTACCAGTATTTTTCACAATAAATTATTTTTTGTTATTTAAAGAAACTCAATGTTTCCAACGCGAATTAAAAATGTCTAACCGTACGACAAGAAATTAGAATTTATATTAATAAAAAACGATACTAAAATTTATTTAAATTTTAAATATTTTTTATTATACAATTATTTATATATTTTTTCTAATGCAGAGTAACCCAGCAAAAATAAATGAAAGTGATTTTTAAGGAATCAATTTTTCATTGATTCCAAAGTGTCATTTAGTTCTGATTTTCCTCTTCTAAAGGAGCTCTTTTTCACAACTTTCAAAAATATGATTTTGAATGAAATTTAGCTGTTTTCAAAGCTATGACGGCTAACTTAAACAATCAGATAAATAAGGCTCTGAATATACCGCTATAATTTAACCAGCAGTCAAACTAAAACTTTATATTGGAAACAATGACAAATGTGTCAGTCAAATTTACTGGTATAGGAACTGGAACATTGGAAAAATGATTACTGACTGTTCCGTTTAAATTGAAATTAAAAATTTATTTGGGAAGAACAAAATATATCATTTTCACTAAACCATGATAACTGCTTTAGATGCAATGAACACCCTATGACACCCCTATGTAAAAGTCATTAGTTTCGATCCAAATTTTCACAACTCCGGAATCAAAATCACTGCTTCTTTTTCTCTTCTTTTGCTACTTTTTTTTGTTGGGAAGTAGTTCAGGTTCAAGGAAAAAAACTGTTATACTCCATATAAAAAACATGATTTTTCACGATAATGTTTTCACGCAAATTTAATATACAAGACTATTATTTTTCTATTGTAGTGAAAAAGTGACAATTTACGTATACTATGATTGTGTCTTTCTTAAAAAAAATATACATTTTTACAATTTAAATTACATTAAGGATCGAAGGAATTTTTTTAACGTAGAATCTGCTCTTCTTAAAACCCAATTTAATAAAGGTTTTGGAATATTGGTATTTTTTAAGATTATAATTTTTAAAACGTATAACGATATCATAAAGGCATCGATTGACAACCTTAATATCTACTGTTACCTTTATGTAACTTTTAGTCAGGGGCAAGGTTAAAGACTAACTTCTCTCCCTTAACCAAGAGTTGAATTTTTATCAAAATAACTTAAAATATTGTTAAATTGAGCTTACTTTACGATTGTTTAGTCCCCCTTAATGTATGATGCATTTGACCCGTAATTTATATTTAACGATAGTATTTTATGTTGGCAATGCCAAAAATTGTGACCATAGTGATAAATAAATTAGAAGATGTTATTGTGAATGGTGCACATTTGCAGTGTTTTGCATGAAGTGTAGTTTTCACGCCCGATCTAGCGATTTTTTAAAGTTGATTGAGAGACTTTTTTTTACAAATAGCGCTGAAAAGAAATTATTTTCACGTAGCGTTTTACCGTAGCTTTTCTATACGAAAAATTTTTTGTTTGGCGGTTTTTAATGACCAAAAGCCATACCTGTCCATTCATGTCTATTATTTTCCAGTATTGAGGATACGCAATGTCATTTTCTAAAGAACTTTCTAAAATCTGATAATTCATCTTCCCAATACTGAGTAATTGTAGATATGGGTAGTTGATGAACAGCGATGCTAAATAATGTTTTGTATAACAAAAAAATATACATAAAAACTTTTTAAATCTTAGACTGTATCATTTCGGTAAATTAGCATCAAAACAAAAATATTACTCTTAAATTTTTATGAGCGGGAATTACGATTGAGAAACACTAACCCTAAAATACAGTTAGCATATTAAAACCTTTTCATATGACTATCGTCAATCTTCAAATACCACTAAAAATATAACCTAAACTTTCCTAACGAAATTACTTAAAATAACGTTTACCTTAAAATACCTGATCAAAATAACTTAAAGGCCTTAACAAAATAGCTATTTTTTTACAAATACAGTTTAATTTTTGTGTGCAGAAAAATTATAAAAAAGGAGTACAACCAAAAGTTTGTCTGTGGTAAACGACAAAACAGCTATAACTATAACCGTATTCAGTATGTAGTACTACGGTACTTTTTGGAATTATATAGTATCAATATAAGTATTATCATGTCAACTTTTCCATCCCTGTCAGCTATTATATTGGCAGTGTTCCCAGAAAACATTTTTCTCAAATCCCATTTAGGAAGTTTAAATCCCTAAAATCCAAAAATGTTTTATATCAAAATTTGTCACGTAACATGCTTCATAACAGACTTTGAATTAGCGGACCTTTTAATAGTTTCTACACCGAAAAGATTCCTGAGTTGCTCAGTAAAGACACAGATTTATTTAGTTAATACTGAAATAAAAACTATTTAATAGTTGAATTTGGATTAAGCCTAAATACTTTATGGGGCATAGAAGATGGAAACTGCACAGGAGTTGAATACGTTGTTTATTGCTCCACGGATCAATATTTTTGGTGGCGCTAGTTCGGAAAATCACATCAGTTTGCATAGTACATCGAAGTAAATCGTGCAACGGTTTTCGATTAATTAAAGTATAATTGCTTGTTTTGTTTTCTTTAATATACATAATTATTAATAAATTTAAAAAAAGAAAGGCATTTTTTTTAAATAATTGTGAGGATAAGAACCGAAAGCGGCATTTAAAAAAGGAAATATACGATATAAGACCCTAAATATACGAAATAAAATCCGGTTTCAGCTCCGTATAAGGATTCAAAAACGGTGCGTAGCAGAGTTGGATTCCGTTAACGCCCTTCCGTAAATATTACATAATATTCCAATATACCTAGAAACGATACAGCAGTTGTGTTTGTGGAGCAAGCTATTAATGTTGGCCCATGTCATTCCCATATAAATTTTACATATTTACCGTAAAGACTAAACAGATGTGAAGAGTTAAGACTAAACAGATGTGAAGAGTTATTGTAAATCAAACAAAAAATCCAAAATTGCGGAACGTACTATTTTTTGTGTTTTTTTTAGTTTTTGACTATGACTGAATTCAATATCCGTCAAAAATGTGAAATTGTAAATTAAATAAAGGGGAACTTTGAAATCCCCACAAAATACCTAAAAATTTAGGAAAAATCCCTAAAATTAAGCGAAATAAAAACATAAAATTCAACCAGGACGAAATCCTCTTATCTGGCAGCACTAGGGTAATTTGTTGTTGTTTGTTGCTACTGTCAAAAACTTCATTATCAAAACGGGGAAGGAGTTGTTTAAAATCGATTTTTTGATGCAACTTGAAAATTTATAAGGAAAATTTTCTTAAATATTTAAAAAAAATTATAAAAAAAACTTTTGCAAAAATGGATGCGTAAGTAAAGAAAACATAGAAATGTTTAGTTATAAAAGAAAATACTATAAACACTATTTTATTACTTGTAGACTATTGGATGAGGTGGAGTCTTTGGAAGCAATTTTAATGGATGATGTTCGTATAGAAAGAAACGTTGAAAGGTATGTTTTCTGAAAAGCTATTTATGTAATTAATTTAATGACTGGTAAAATGGTATATTTTCTAGCATTCCTCAATTGATTGAAACTACTGTATTTCCGGAAGTCGGTGAAGATAGTGATCAGCAGTATGTATGTGTTACTCTACAAGTATTGCCAACGGCCGGTTATCCTGAAGTTAGTCCAGAATATAAACTTGTACGTCCACGTGGTCTAGATGATACACGTTTAGCCGCCATTAAGGCTGCTATCGAAAGTAAATTGAATGAATCCATTGGTTTTCCAGTGGTCTTTGATTTAATCGAAGTTGTGCGAGAACATTTGAGCGGCAGCAATTTACCCAGTGGTCAGTGCGTTGTTTGTCTCTATGGGTTTTGTGATGGTGATGAATTTACACGCACTGAATGCTTCCATTATTTGCATAGTTATTGTCTGGGACGTCATTTGAATGCCATGCGCCGTAACTATCAGGATGAGTATAATAAATTACCAGCTTGGCAGCAAAAAACTGCTAAACCTTTTCAGGCCCATTGCCCAGTTTGTCGTGAAAATATCACAGATGAAAGTGATAGTTTACGTTGTGCTATGCCACCATCAGATTTGCAAAACGCTCCAGATTTTGAACCGACACCGGAACTGCGTGATTTACAACAACGTATGTCATCGTTGTTTTTGCATCAAAAAAGTCGTGGTGCCATTATAGATTCCGATGCTGAAGTTGGTTCTGTCTTATCTATAGAGACAGAAGCAGAAATTCGTCGTCGATTGCAACGCAAACAACAAGAGGACGCTGCAGCCAATGCCGAAACTTCCGAGGGTAGTGGCAGTAACTTTACTATAAATAGTACTGATAGCAGTTTTGGTGGCGGTGGAAGTAGCAGTGGTTCTGCTACACCAGAAACTGGATCATCAACTGAACAGCAACAACAAAAGGTAATTAATTTTGTCATTTTGTTTGTGTTATATCATTATATTGGTCTGAGAAAAAATAAAGTATATAAATTCTCAGTTCTTATAAAATCTTAAGAATATATAGATAAGTTCGTCCATTCGTCTGTCTGCAGTTAAAAAGATCTTGGTAAACTTTTGCCGTCTGGAAGTTGGGCAAAATCGATCCAGAAAAAAAAGTCCCTTATGAAATTATCATAATCAAATATTTTTATTCAATATTCAATTTGCTTGAAAAAAATGGTATCACAAGTTAAACCTAATCCACGCAAATTCCAGTACAGAATTTTGTATTTCCAAAGGCTGCATTTTTTGCTTTATTGACGCTTTGCTAAAGTCGATAAAAAGATTCGTACGTATAACCGTTTAATGGTGTTATGAATTAAACGTTGTTTTGCCAACGTTTGTACCATTGTCCCCAATCTTTTAAAAACTGTTTAATTTTTATAGTTTTCTAATGCTTTAATATGACTAATGCTACAATAATTCGACTAATATTTCGCAAAAGTCGAAAAAATGCCAATCAAATGTAAATAATTTATGTTAAAGAATTATTAATTTATGTAATTTTTTTATTATTTAATACTTGCCTTAATCCATATTTTTTAAAATATATTCCAATCTATAGGATTTGAATAGCGCTAACACAAAAACAAGTTTTGCTCCAAATGTTCAACAAACACAACGCGATGATCCCACTAATAACAATTATCATCATGGTGGTGGTGGTAGACGGCATCATTTTCGTGGCGGGAGACGTCATCATCATCATCACCATCATAATCAACAACAATCCGAACGTGATCGGGAACGTTTTCAACATAATCACATTCCCTCAGCAACATCAGCTGCAACATCATCGTCGTCCTCGTCATCATTGGGAAGTGCAGCAAATCCAACAAGTCATTCCAGTGGTTCGCAGTCGATGCAAACAAACCATAAACAGGCAAAGGCCCATGCTGCCGGTCATGGTCATAACAGGTGACGATGGGTTCTCTATGAAAGTCTAAAATGCAATGCTGAGGCTATAAACAAGATGCTGCTGTCATTGCTGCTGCTACCGCAAATACTTTTGCCATTATAACTTTGCTAATAGAAGTAGAATTTTAATATTTTTCGTTTTCTTTATTAGTTTTTTTTTTCGTTTATCTTTTTATTTTTCGTTAATTATTATGAATTTAATAACAATATAGTACATATAGTATATTATTTGTTGTTATTGTATTTATTTACAATTAGTTCTTAAAACTGAAATCAAAAAATTTTTTTTATTTATTTTTAATAGGTTTACTTTTTATAATTTTAAAATTAATTTAAGTATGAAATCGCACACCATTATAAGACTCATAAATGAATACACACACACACATACTATATATTACTACCACACCTACTACATATTAACATTTATTTACAACAAATCGAATTTATACTTTTATCGAAACATTTTCGTTTCCTTGCAAAAGTGTAATTTAGATTCAAAAATTTAGCAATAATTTCGCATACGTTTTTATTTTTATATACAAAAAATTTATGTATATTTGGTTATTATAAGTTTTTATTTTGTTTATATTAAAAAAATTTAATTTTTTTAAGAAAAACGGTAGTCAGCACTTAAAAAGTGTAGCGCATCTTGTTGTCTTTAAATTTGCAATAAAAAACAAAATGATATTAAATTGAAAATGAGAAGAGGAAGAAGAAGAAGAAGAAATGTTTTTAGCAAACATATGGACTTGATTTATAATACAGGTGTTGGAATCTGTTTTGTGCTTTCTTTTGTCATAGCTTTTCAAAATATTTTACACTTTATGACCTTTATCATTACAGTAAATAGATATTTTATAGTTATAATGCCATGTCTGTTCGCCGTTTGTCGATCGTTTAATCGGTTAACCAAATATTTAATGTAGAATTGCACAATTCAGTATTCCTAGTCATTTTAATAAATAATATGTTTATTTCAAATAATTATAATATGTGTCTATTTATAAGACAACAACAATATTTAAACATTTCAATAATAATATTTCCTTAAATATTAACTAAATCAATGAATGTAGTACATTTAAATTATTGTGTCAAAATAATAAATAAATCAATTAAATAAAACCAAAATAAATCAAATTGAATTCATATTTACAATACAAATTCTAATAGCTGTAAACTGGGGATTAATCACATTTGTTATTGTTTGAAATTTAAATTAAACTGCGAGTTAAATTTAATCTGGACATTCAATAATCCGGCCTTAGTTATATAAAGGGTGGAAACGAAAAAAAAAATATACCACTTTAAAATCCTACTATTTAATTAAATGGATCAATTAATTGAAATTTTTCGACATTACAATTTTTGACGAATGCCCAAAATAACATTTTATAATTCTTGATCAATTTCGAATGTATAAAAAATGTAGTTTGCATTCAAGTATACTTACTAGAAGCTGATCCATCATGTGATATAACAAGATTGGCGGCATAGTTGGCAAGTATTAAAAACCGGGGTTCGCATACTTACAAAAACCGTGAATGCTATCTGCAGCGCATATTACTGCGGCATTTGCAATAGGTATTTTAGAGGTAAAGTTTGCTTCCCACTATTATCCCGATATAATTCGAACTATCCCCGAAGAAAAAAACCATCAGAAAACCTATTCATAAAAAAGCGACCAAAAATAATACGGGTACCTAAAGGAAGTATGAATGGAATTTGCTTTGGCGACGACCAATTGTGAACCGCTAAAGAATTTGTAACTTTTTGTATTTTGGAGACTTGAATTGATCGCTCATAATTATTACGCTGTTTTTAACGCTTTACTAAATAAAGTTAAAATGCTTATGATTAATTTTTTTAAATTTAAATTTTGTTTTTTTTTCTTCTTTAAACTATACCCAATCAAAAGTGGTTAGGATTTCAATATCAGACATGTAAATTTTTTTTCAGAATTTACTTTAGCCTAAAACGTTCCAAAGCAGTTTTTTCCTTCTGGATTTGTAGTTTAGATTTTTAAGGACAATTTTGCTTTGATAAGTATTGATAATGCTACAAGTTTAAAAGTCGATGCAAAAACATTTAAGGCTTCTTCAGAAAACGTAAATGGAAAGAAAAAAATCGTTTTGATTTCACTTTCAAAAATCAAAGTGGAATTGATATTTCAAGGAACTTAAACTCACAAAACTAGTTATTAGTGCTTTTTATGAAGCCTTTAAAGTGTCTTCAACTTTTACACCTTAAAAAAAAAAATGCATTAAAAACTCTTTTTGATGCTTAATTCAATATTTTTCGGATTAATTAACAAAACGAATTTTTTTATTGAAAATTAAAAAAATTAATTCTGCACAGTGATCTCTTTATTTTAACTAGAAATAGAATCATTTATCAAAAACTAGCAGTTGAAACACAAAAATTCCACAAGAAAAGATTTTTTTTTAATATCTGTAGAAGCAAAAGTAAAACGTTCCAAATTTGTACTACGAAATCATAAAAATTTTATATAAAATGTGCATAAAATCAAAAACCGATGTGAATCTACTAAGATCAACAATCTTTACTTATAAATAGCTATGTTTATTTATTATATTCGGTTAAAGAGAAACAATTTTCGTTTTCAATTTCACTTTTGAATTAAATTAATATCTGTGACATGCCTGATAAATGTGTTCTTTATAGTTTAATAAATATTTCTTAGAAAAAAAGTGCGAACATTTCACAAAAATTGGATTGTTTCACTTTAGTATTTTTTTTTAATGTGGATTCGGAACTAGGTACAGCGCTGTTTATCTTTGTTTAGTCGCATTGCCTTATGCAACTCTCAACAAAGGCAATTAGACAAATCCATATAAAATTTACCATTGGTCAAAAATAAGTAATACAGTGCCTCCTTGCTTAACGCAACTCTTGATCAGCGCAACTCCTTGATTATTGCAACTCGTAAATTGTTTGCATTGTTGACTCAGTTAACGCAACTTTTCAAAAAAAAAACCTGTTATCGCAACTTTCCTCCCAAAAAAATTAGTTTGTGTTTTTTATTGATATAAAACTTTCATTTTAATAAACTTGCTCATCGCGAACAAAAGTAATTAAGCGAGTAAATAGGCTGGTAAGAAGTCGATACCATGGTTTTGCTGTGCTCTTTAGTGTCTGATTTTTGCGTTTTTATTTGTATCTTTTTCTTAACGGTTTCTTCCTTGTGATTAAAACAATAAGTAGAATAAAAAACAGCTTTTAAATTCATACCAGCTTTTAAATTTTTAGACATTTTTTTTTTTTTAAATACGTTTTTTAATAAAGGTTGTTGTTGCAATAAACTACAAAATTTTGAGTCAAATTTTCAAATAAAAAACGTTGTCTGTTACACCTAAGCATATATTTGTACATTAAAAAAGTTCTTTCAACATCAACTAATGTAATGGGGGAAAATTTAAAAGCTAGTACTTCTTTGACATCATATGCCAAAACTGATTTATTGAAGATCCAGTCAACTGTTTTCTAATTTATTTTATTACTAGCAGACCATTTTTTTTTTTTTGTCAAAATCTGTTCAAGTTTGTTCTTAATATCTTTTTTGGTACAGCATTCTGGTACCTTGTCAAAATTTTTAATTTTTTCTGTTACTAATCCATATTAATCAACAAAAGGAGGGTTTGGGAGGGGGAGCGCTAGCTAAAAAATATTAGTTTATCGTATATTTAAATAAAAAATATGTATAAAAGAAGTCAAAATATGCCCTAAAAGACACAAATATGCCCTAAAAATATGATTTTACCTCAAAATATGCTCTTAATGCTTAAAGATGCTCTTAAGGATAAAATATGCTCTAACAAATCGATGCCAGAATTCTTAAATTGTTCTGAATCAGATAAATAATTTATCCATGAGTCCATACGACGCACAGGAAAAAAACATGATATTGCATATTTGCGGTTTCCCTGGTGATAACATATTCAGTTTTTTCTGCTCTTTTTATTATTTAAAATTTCATCAACCTTTTGGGAATGTCTTTGTTGAAAGCAATTCTTTAAGCGTCAATTAATAATTGGGCAACGGATCGTCTATACTGAAGCATGGAAATTTTTTTTTATTGATTTGACAAAAAACAATATAAAAATTTCTATTCCATCATTTAATCGATTTTTTATCAATGCCATAAATGCTACATAGTTGATCTGCTAGGTCTACTTCACCCACAAATGTGTTGTAACCTTTATAACTTTATTATGCTGTCCTTTGTGATCTCGTCTAGACGATGTTATAGACTCGAAAATTTGGCACTCTTAAGTCCCAGTAAACTCTTCATTTTATTGTCGGATTTTTAATATTGAGGAGTTAATTTTCTGTTCGAGCTAACATTCATTGTGATCATTGACCGACGGAAATTACCGGTCCACGTTAAAAAAAAATAAACACAAATAGTCAAATATATATTATTTAAGGGTAACAAGAGTTTGAATGTCTAGTTGACTGTATATTTAACAATTTAGAACATGAAATGCATACTTTTTTAATTTTTTATAAAACTTTTATTAAAATAAAATTTCACCCTCAGCATGTACCTGTAGAGCCTCCAACTGTTGGAAAAAACTTATGTTATTAGCGATAGTAATTAAAAAAGCATAAATTTATTATTTTATTAGGAAGGAATAATGTCACTTTAAAGAACCAGTGCTCATACACTGCAGAATATTTTTGCCTTATATGCGTATCACATGAAAATATGGTATGGTACTGGTAAGTACTGTCCGTCGACAAAGGGTTAACAAGCTGGGCACCCTACTGGTAAACCTAATTCGAGTACGCTGAATTTAATGGTGATAGCTGACTTAAGCTCGAAATTATGTTTCCTATGGGTGTGTGAAGATCTTTGACAATTCGACCAGCCGATAAAAAATGGTTGATTTATTTTCAAGATATTTTAAAAATACCCCACTGTGCACTGTTATAGGGGATCCAAAAAGAAGGCTTAAAAATGACCAATTTTCTAGAAGCAGTCTAATAAAAACAATATTAGATGTTTTTAAATTAAGAGTCTTTTAACACGTTAATAGTCCACAGCCCATAAATGGGATCAGCAGTCCACAGACCATATGTGGGCTGTTTATCCTTACAATTTTCAAGAGCTTTAGAATTATGGACGTTAAGAGAACATCGTTGATTTGACTTGGACTTCACAGAAGACCATACAAAAGACAATATATGCTAGGACATGGAGGAAATCTCGTTAATTTGACGTGAACCTGACAGTGTAGATTGATAGAAAGAAAAAAAAAAAACAAAAATATTGAAAGATAACATATTTATTGGAAAAAATAAGAACAACTTAATATTCTTATCACGTCTTTGGAAAGATTGCAAACAATAGGGCTTAGTACAAATATTGCATATCTGTTATATTTTTTGCTTTATTAGTTGCAGCTGCTGCCTCGCCCTTCAGTCTATGTTCATTGTAGCACCCTGCACATCTGCGTCTAGTTAGTTTTACGTCTTTTCTATCCAGTTTTGTAAGAAAATGCTTGTTCGAGGCAGTCGGCGGATCATATGCTCTTTGGGAGATACTCGTAGGTGAGCCACTCTGCGGCCTAATTGGTACCGGTAAATTGGCTGCCTGTACGCCCAGTAGGTTTTTACAATACCTTTTTGTGCCTGCAAAAAATTACATTTTATCTGCTGGTTCAATTTATTGTACAAATAAACTGCATTTAACATGGCTACTCCAAAAGTAACATCGACCACAATTATTTTGTACCATGTCAGACTCTTGCAAATTGGCGAATAGTAGCTTGATAATTCTTCGGATAAGTCGATACCTTTCTTTAGATCATTGTATTCCAATATCATATTCGATTTCAGACGATGGTTTCGGCCCTTGGACATCGTTTGTTCATCTGCGTGGCATGAAGATACATAAGGACATCCCTTTTGTTCTTCCATTTTAGGACAGTGACATGGCTTTTTTGAGCAGCGATTTGCTCGCCTTTCTTTAGTTTAGGCATTATTTAGTTTTTTTCATAGAAAATGCATTATAAAAGCTAAAAATATTTGCAGCCCACATGTGGTCTGTGGACTCTGAAGGCGATTTGTAGGAGATTCTGCTTTATGGAGTCCACAGCCCATATGTGGGCTATTAAAGTACTTTTTAATGTATTTATTTATTAATTTTAAGATTTTATATTTTTGTCAATTTCAATATTCATTATAAATTCAATAAATTAATTTGTAAGTAATTTAAGTATTTTTTTAATTAATATGTTGTTTAGATTATTTTTTTTTAATTTATATAAATTGGCATTCTTATCTTTATTCATACTGAATTCAATTTATAATTATATTTTAATGCTATTATTTTTGTAATTATTTAAGCAAAAAATATTATAATTAAACTAGAAACTTCTTAGATTTGTAATAATTATAAACTAAACTTAGTTCAAAATAATTGAAAAGAAATAGAAAGAAAATATATAACAAAATTAAACATATTATCAAATTTGCAAATAATTTACATAATTTTTATAAGAAAGGTTTTTGAAATAACACAATCATATGTGGAAAAGACAATTTTACAAACCAAAAACGTTAATAAAATTTATTAATTTAAAATTCCAGTTGCTGATAATTTGTAAATTGTTGAAGAGGGGAAGAGAATTTTATTTTGCTTAATTTTTCTTTCTTTATTCTTTTCCATGTATATTTTAAATTTTTTTTTTAATTTTCAATTTATTTATATTACAGCAATTCATACAGGCAGGAAGCAGAAAAACCGTTTTCTCTGTTTTTCAGTAAAAGAGATAAATATTGGCAGGATGGATATTCATTCATTTCTCCAAATCTCTTTTTTGTAATTCTATTTATTAAATACTAAAACATTATTAATTTATATAAGCAAAAAATAAAAAAAAACTAATAAGTAAATTAAAAAAAAAATTTAAAAATTAATATAAAAATAAAATTTTGTGTGCCTTTTGAGGAGTTTTTTTGTAGCATGTTTTCTACGTTTTGTTTTTTTGCTAAAGGTGAAAAAACATCTTGGTCTTCAGTTTGTATCTATTAAAAAATGACTTTGATTTTTTGTTTATATTTTAATTTGTAATTGAAGAGAGTTTTTGGGATACTCCATTCACAGTCTTTGATTTCAGGACATCATTTTCATATGAAAATACAGTTTCTTTGCCATTTTCATAGACCCTAAAAGAAAGAAAAAATAAGAATTAAATTTTTATATTCAGATTGGGTATTTTTATATTAGCCTTATAAAAAAAACAAGTAAAAAAAGGCTAAATTCGGCTGTGCCGAATCTTTGAACATTGTTGCTTTTAACGTTAACTTAGTTATTAGGAGTAACACACATATAGCTCTAAGAATGTTATTATTCTCATGTAAGACAATAAATGTAGTCGAACAAGAAGAAGACTTAATAACATTTTTACTTACTTAACAGAAAACAAAAATAGATACAGAAAAATTGTACAAATTTGTATGGAAAATTTAGAGGTATCTTCAAATTTTCACTCATAACTTTTGAACCGCTTAACCGATTTTGCTCATTTTAAATACCAAACTGCTCGGGAGGATGTTCAATAATCTGGGAAAAAATAGGCACCCCCGCTTGCGTCTTCGCGTCGTGATCGCCATTTCAACAGACAGACAGACGGACATCGTTAAATCGACTTGAAATTGAAGGATCACGAATATATATACTTTATGGGGTTTTAAACCTATATTTCGACATATTACAAACGGAATGACAAACTGATATATACCCTCACCATATATGGTGGAGGGTATAATTAACATGTAAAACAACAATAAGTCAACATGGGTATCGATAATGTACTAATTTTGTTTTACGCATAAGAGCTTTAGTTTTCTTCCAAAAACCGGCATTCGGCAATTATTTGGATTGTGAAAGTTATATGAGACCTCTGATTGTAGTTTCATATAAACTCACTTACGGGTATACGGTATTTGCTAAATGGTATTTTTTGAAAGATTTAGATTTCCTCTGCATTTTCCACTCTGTTCATAAAAAACGACCGATATGGACGGCATGTGGCTTAATTACAGCATTCGTGATCAAATGAAATTGTTCGAAAACTGTTTACTCGTATTTAATAAGTAACTACAATAACACTAATTATGAAAATACCAAGTTTAACTTCAATTTTCATTCCAGGGCCGAACAAAACCAAACTGATGGACGAAATTCCGTATTTACATTTAAACAATTCAAAAAGAATATATATGTTATATTTTTAGAAATAAACGTCTAATATCGATCAAAAAATTATGATCACAAATTCCTTAATTCGACACCTGGAGATAGAGAAAAAAAAAAACACATCTCTATTGTGAAAAACTGAGGGATATTTTGCTATATAGGACAATTCCAGCTAAAACCGCACAGCATTCGGATTTGCCATCTCCGATTTTAATGAAATTCTCGACAAATATTGTTAATGGGTAGTGTTTATAAAATCACTAACCTTTTGACCCCAAACCCTTTCTGTTTTCGAAATATGACGTCATGAAAATTGGCAAAAACGTCAAAATATCAAAAAAGTGTCCATACAAAGTCGCTCATAATTTATAAACTATACAACCTACAATATCTATTGGTACCATTTTAAAGGTGAAAGCATTACCTTCAATATGGTGTCCTAAAAGGTTAAAGGAAATATTTTTAAGTTTAATCTTCAAAATCCAGCTTTTTTTTAAATTCTGAGACTCATTTGGTTCCTGAAGGAAAACGTGCTCGTAAGCAAATTTTCGTCGACGAGTTCATATGCAAAAGCTTACACACAAAAAGGATATGTATACAAAACATTGTACACACATACACACTCATAGCATGTAAAAGATTTTGCGTATGAGCCCTCGACCATGTTTTCCTTTATAACTCAAGAACCAAATGAGTCTCCACCTTAAAATTTTGCCGCAAATGTAAGAAGGCCTTAGTTTTTAACATATATTTTTTCAGAATTTTAAAAAAGTTAGATTTTGAAGATTAAACTTAAAAAAATTACCTTTAACCTTTTAGTACAAGTTATGGGCGACTTTGTATGGACACTTTTTTGATGTTTTGGCCAATTTTCATGACGTCATAAACCGAAAGGGTTTGGGGTGGAAAGGTTAAAGATTTAGTAAACACTACCCATTTACAATATTTGTGGCGAATTTCATTAAAATCGGAGATGACAAATCCGAAAATGACAGTTTTTTGTGCGGTTTGACATGGAAAGGTTCTATACTACATGCTTTGAAATGTAAGTGGCCTCACATAGAGATGACGTGACAAGTGACAATATTTTTTGTTTATGCAGTAGGGCCAACTGTTAAAAAAATTTACAAAATTTCATAACATTTCATTAATTAGAAAAAATGATACCGTTATTTAAATGATGCTGCTTTTAAAGTTTGAAAAAAAAAATAGATTGCAGAGTTTCGAGTTTTGATCAAACATTGTTTTTGGTGGGAAAAAATACTGTACAAGCTAAAGAATAATAAAAATTATGGTGAATCTTGGTTATCATATTAAATGGTTAAAAGGTGGTATTCCGAATTTAAACGTGGTCGTACGAGCTCAAATGATGCAGATCGTCTTAGTCTTCCAAGTGAGGCAGTTACCGAAGAAAACGTAAGAAAAGTACATCAGATTGTATTAGATGATCGAAAGATTAAAGTGAGATTGCTGACATCATAAAGATATCAACAGAGCGAGTTCTGCACATATTACACGATCATTTAAATATGAAAAAGCTTTCTGCTTGATTGTTGCCGCATTTTTAACAGCTGAACAAAAACTGAAACGTGTTCATGATTTAAAGTATGTTTTGGAGATGCTTGATTTATAACAATGGATGAGACGTGAGATTATTATTATACACCGGAGTCCAACAGACAGTCTGGGGAGTGGATACAAGCGTGCCAAAGACCTAACAATCGGCGTGAAAGGTAGTGGTCAGTGTTTTTGGGATGCACGTGGTATAATATTTATTGATTACTTTGAAAAACAACTACTGCCAAATACTATGTTGGGTTATTTGACAGACTGGATGAAGAAATAAACAAAAAAACGGCCGCACTTTAAGAAAAATGATCTTTGGCTTCAGAAAAAATTAAGTCTATAGTACGAAATGCTTTCCCACCCATCTGGCCCCCAGCGATTATTATCAGAGACGGAAAAAAGTACTTTTTCAGTAAATAAGCCTATACTTCAGGCAACACCACTTTTTCTGGCTTCTGGCAAAAATTTACAAAAGTATATTATTACCAATACCGCTTTGGCGGTATTAGGAAATGCCTCCTCCAGTGGAGGAGGCATGGCGATATTGAGTCAGTCACGTTAATCTTTTATATATTACATACACAATATATAACAAATCGATTTTCTTACCTTTTTGTCATTAATTTTTTTCCATTAACAAATGTTGTCGATGTTGAAGTACGTTTAACAGCTCCATTTGTGCCAGTACCACTGTGACGGCCACTACTACCATTTGACACACTGCTAAAGGCCGAAAACGAGGTAAAACCATTGCTTGGCATTAAATAGTCCATCATTGAATAATTGAGCATGGGGGATGTAAATGGCGAAGCCAATTTTGAGTTTGCTCCATGGTGATGATGATGGCTGCGACTACTACCCGATGAACCGTTAGAACGCCGGCTGCTAGGATGTGAACTATAGTGAACATCTGCGAAAGAAGTAGAAACAACCCAAAATTTATTTAACTTTACAAAAGTTAAAACTTAATTTGTTTAATCTCACCTCTAAATAAATCTGCGAATGGTGAATTACCACCGAAAAATTCACGGAAAACTTCTTCTGGCGGTCGGAAGACAAATGGAAAACCACCCATTATATCGAAATCATCGAATTCATGTGTATGATGTCTTGATGAACGATGGTGGCCACGATCACCCAATAAACCTTCCTTACCATATTGATCATATACACGACGTTTTTTCTCTATAAATAAAAGAAAAGATAATGGAACAAATTAAATTCTAGTCAAAATTTATATTGCAATTGTTAATTATTTTAGTTAAGAAATTTTAATGAAATAAAACTTGTTAGTCTTACCAAAATTATAAACAAATCAACACGAGATTATTTAGCTATTTCGTTAATAAATATACGCTGTAAATGGCTACATTATATGACTGTTTTTACCGAAATGAAAAAACGTCAAATTGAATGTAACTTTGGGTTTCACATTTCAGAAAACTGCTGAAGTTAAGCTGCCAATTTATTCCCGATTTGGTCGAACAGTGAATAAGTTGCTTAACTTTTCCTTTTTCCCTAAATTTAACACTTAAAATCGTGTTTGACAAACCTTTTCCATTAGCAAATTTTGTTGCTAATCCTTTAAAATGCAAAACAAAACCGTACAATTGTATGCCGAACTATTAGATCTGGTACTCAAACAAGGTCCGTTTGTGTACTCAGCAAGAAAATTACAAAAAAAAATTTATCCCAAAAAGAAAAGTGTCCAAAAAAGGACGAAAACAAAAAATTTGTAAGAATTGTAAATATTGTAAATATCAAACAAAAAAATTCAACCCTTCAGTATGTAAAACATGAATAAAAAACAGAAATTAGATATGAAGTGTTTTTCAAGACCATTCCGGATGCACATTACTGATATTTACATATTTTGTTTTTTACTTTCATAAAAAAATATTTACTGTGTTTTGACGAATTCTTTGTTTTTTCAATTATAAGTGTGTTTGAGAACTCAAAAATTTGTACAAAAGGTCTGTACGAGGTAGTTTTTGATAAAGTCTGGTAAAATGAGAGTAAGCAAACAATTCTTTTACAAAACCACATTAATACCCAAAAATAAACGTCTAGTTTATTCATATTAAAAAACAGCTTAATTAATAAATATATTTGTAATGGCAAATATCTATTTACATTTTCAAATGTATTTTTTATTTAACATTATTTTTTTTCAAAGATGCAAAACAGCTAATTTATTAGCAGCAGCTGATGATTTGATAATTTTACCGTTTTGTCCAAACAAAAAGTACGGGTAAGTTCTGGTAAAATGAGAAACACAATAGCTCTCTTATGAACGCTCTCATTTACCCAATTTTTGTTACAAGAAACGCTTTCTGGTATGATTGGGTTCCACACACCTAAATTCGTACAAATTTGTAAAATTTTTTGCTGGAAGGTGTTTGTTTACACAAATACTCAGTAAGGAGAAAGCAAAAGTGGAGAGTAAAGTGACAGTTCGATGAACGAAAACTTACTGGTTTTTACTGGATAAATTTTTGCAAGTAAGCATGCCGGGATTGCATGCTTTTCGACGCTATCCCGTCCATTGGCCACTTTATTTCAAATACCCCATTCAAACTGAGTCCCCAAATACGTACTCGTATTTTCAAGTTTTCAACTTTCAAATTCCATAAAAATTTTAAATCAAAAACTTGAAAATAACTTTTGGTGCAGGTATATTTCCATCTTGTTGGAAGGTTGCTAATGTTCAGCCAATCCCGAAAAAGAGTGCGGCTAGTAACGCTGATAATTACCGCCGAATTGCAATATGTTCTGCGCTCTTGAAGGTTATAGAGAGCAGGGTTAATTACCATCTTGTAAATTATCTAGAATCCAACTCACTTCTTAACGATCGACAGTATGACTTTTGTAGAAATTGTTCTACGGGAGACCTGATGGCGTTCCCTTCGGAGCGTTGGAGTCGGTCCATTCACCGACTTGGTGAAAATAAAGTGGTTGCTCTAGATATTTCTAAGGCATTGGATCGTGTGTAGCATAAAGCACTCGTGTCAAATCTTAATGCTTTTGGTAAAGGTGATGACTTCTCGCGACTCATATCGAGTTTTCTCAGGGATCGCACTTTAAGAGTTGTATAGATTGGGTGGCATTCAACAAGTTTCAGCTGAATTCAGGGGTACCGTAAGGTTCCGTTCTTTCTACCTTATTTTTTTTTTTTTTTTTGTAGATTGGGGCATGAGGCAAAATATGAATGACACACTCAATATGACCCTTTCGACAATCTCTGAGCGGGGTGGTGTAAAAAGGATCGACTTTAATGCACGCACAGATCCACAGAAGGGACGTAGGGTCCCCAATACCATCTGTATTTATGGGGAGTATCGATATTGAGGAATCAGATGCTTTTGATGTTCTGGGCATGAGAATTAAATGTAATGTCCGCTGGAAAAATCACATCATTCGGGTGTCGAAACAAGCACTCATGTCTTTAGGTTTTCTTAACCGGTGCAAAAACTATTTCACTTCATCTAATCTTCTCACTATCTATACCACCTATATTCTACCGAAAGTGTAATACAACTCCCATATATAGGGAGGAGCTTCAGTCTATTTTGCAGCTTTTAGACCGTGTCCAAATGAGGGCGTCGGCGTTGAAAACTGCACACAAAACAACAACAACGAAAAAATTTTGTTGTTGCTTTATGTGTTATTTTCAAATCTCAGGGCATATTTTATAGGTTAGTTTTTTTTAGCATTTAAAGAATATTTGTGTTTGATTTTTGCTGAGTTACAGACCCTTGCAATGCAAACGTTTCGCCACCACTTTCCCCTACTTTAATTAATCAACACTTGTCATATTGTTTTAATAAAAAATAAAATTTTTCATTTTGAATGGTAAAATTAATTAATTAAACAAATCAGCATTATAATAAAGATGTAATAAAATCAACAACTTATTATTAATGGTAGTAGTAAGTGGTATTAAGGAAAAACTAATTTGTTATAGCAAACAAAACATTAGTAAAAAATAAATGTATATTAAATAAATTAGAAACTTTTATTTTTCTTAACATGCCAAAAAAAAAAAAAAAAATAATAAGGTTAAAAATACAATTTCTGATTCCTAAATAAAAACAAAACAAATGTTTATGTTAGCTTTCACACATAATAATAAATTAGAAAATTATTATTAACAAAAACTAATTATAAAATTAACAACAAATAGAATTTCAACGCGAAAAAAAACTTAAACAGTAGCAGGCAGCAGCACAATTTAACAGCCAGCAGCCTTGCAACCATAGACCATTATTAACTAAATGGATTTCTTTTTTTTTTTTTGGAAACATGTGTGCATTTTTTTGGTTGCCAGTCCAGTTAAGAAATTAGTTTTAGTAACAATGTTTTTTATTGGATTTTTAAACCAACGTTTATTTTTTTTGATGTTTATGGTTTTAGGTCTTTACCAAACAGTTTGTGGAATGGTGTAGATTCAAAGAAATTTCTAAAGGTGAATGTTTGATAGCGATTACCACGCTTTGATGAACCATAACTGGGAATATAATCATCATAATCTTTGGCACCTGTAGTACGATACCGATAACTACCATAACCGTTTGAACCACCATAGCCATTACCAGTCGAAGAATAAGATGATGAATTGCTGCTATAGCCGCTTTTATGTAAAGTCGAGCGAGAATCGTATAGTTTTCGTTTGCGTTCTACATTGAATTAATAGAATTTAATCATACAAAATAAAAAATACAATATTTAAAAAAAGGAAAATGTATAAAATATATATTTACAAACTGATGATTATATAGAAACTATAGTTGAAATGTAAATTTAAAGATTGCAGTAAAAATGAAATACTTGACATGAGACATTTATTCTTTAATATCCAAATATATTGTAAAATATGTTTTAAAGGTATTACAATTAAAACGAATTTTTGATAATGAAAAACCTTAATGCTGAAAAAGAGCTTTTAGGGTTTTCTCTAAATCGATTTAAACAATTATTTCCCTCTTAAATGATTTAAAAAGCTAAAAAATAACTTACCGTCTGATAAAACTTCATAGGCTTCGGATAATTCACGAAAACGTTTGTTGGCTTCATCTAAATTATCTGGATTTTTATCTGGATGCCATTTTAATGCTAATTTTCTGTAACTGAAATATTGTAAAGGGCAACATTTGTTTTAGCTGAAAAAATTAATCAATTTCATCAAAATAATTTATACATACGATTTTTTTATTTCAACTTCTGTTGCTTGACGCGGTAAATCTAAAACTTTGTAATAGTCCACCATTTCGTTGGAATTTTGTGTATTATTTTGCCGAATTAAGATCTACTACTGTATATATATTTAGTTAAGTACCAGTAGTGGATTAAAACCAAAAGTTCATTTACTTAGCTAACGCTATCAATAATGTCAGTGTTCAAATATCTTGAGATGTTGACGATGATTATACTTATAATTATGATATTTTAATACTATGATGTTATCTGCAATGATAAGAAAAATATTAAATTTTAATTAGAATTTTCAAAAATTTATTAACACTTAGTGAAGAAATAGAATAACAGCTTGCCGTATTTTTCCCATGAAAATTGACAATTAAACACGTCGAGCTTTGCAGTTGTGAGATAGAAACTATTTTATTTGCATGACGTGTTGTCTTATTCTAGCATTTTTCGTTTCTGATTCTTTCAACAGATTTACTGCATTTGAATAATTTGAACATTATGTGTACCAGCGAGTAAAATAATTAGATTTTTTATTGTTTTATAAGATTTAGATGCAAAAACTAAAAAATAGTGTGTTGTTAGTAGTGTTTCCATTTCGGTTAATCGGTTAACCTATTCCTCGATTAATTGCCTTTATTTTGGGTAATGTCGAACCAATAATCGTCTTAAATAGGTTGATTACCCGAAGAATCGGTTAAAATATATCGATTAACCGGTTAAAACAGACCACTGCGTTTTTCTGTTTTAGGCCACACTTTCTCCGATTAATCAATATTATTCAAATAATCGGTTACCGCCAGGGTCGAGTAATTGGAAACACTAGTTAGTAGGCAAAAGAGCTACCGTACCATTTACACTAAAGTAACAGTTTTTTTGCAGTCACTGTCGTACGTCGTTACGTTGTTGTTTAGAAAATGTAAAAAAATAAAACAAATTGAATTTTTACAATAAAAGCGGTAATAATTAAAGAGTACTTTCTTACACACAGATGCTAATTATGTAAGTTAACGCGATGATTAAATGAACGCACTTTGTATTTAATTTTTTTGTTTGCTTTTACCAAATTATGAATAAAAATTATATTGATATTTTTCTTTTAATTTTGAAATAAAATTTATAAAAACAAAAGAAAATGTAATAAATTTCATATTTGACAAGTTTGAAATGGCTTTATAAATACCCTGCAAACATTACAATACGAAATTTTTTTGAAATCGTATCGTGTGGAGGAAAAATTTTATTGCGACAATGATCATATTCTTATTAAGAAAGTTTCTTCCTTCGGTGATAACGCTATATTTTCATCTTTCGCTATTTGATCAACTGCACTCAAAAAAATTTGTTGGCAGAACCTTCTGAAAATGACATCTAAAACAAAGGTATATGTAGTTTAAAAGAAAATTATCTTGAAAATAACAAACAATTTTGTTTCTTTTAACTGTTAAAAAAACTAACAAATGAAGTAAAAATAACTAGCAATGTCGTAAAAATAACTCCGAAAATTTTAATACAAAACTGTTGAAGAGCAAAGGCAACTTTTTCAGTAGTTTTTTGTTCGGCAGCATGTCAAAAAAATTGTTCAAATTCGAAAAATTAACTTAAAAATTTGTACTCGTCAAAAGAGAAAGTTTGATATGCTTCATATGGTTTTGCACAGGCTTGCCAAGTTGTTGAAAAAGTATCAAAATAAAGCTTCAGTAAAAGTTCGTTAAAATCCTATAAACCTTGAATTCCGTAAAAAAATATGTTTTAAATGAAATTTAATGTGGAATATTATATGTGAATTTGTCAATCCTTGATGTTCACACGTAGAGACAAAACATGATTGCAACATGATCACTGCTACTATATTATGATTGCTGTATGGTTGTCACAATCAAGTTATTGGCTTATAAAAAGTTTCTAACCAGTCGCTACCATGATAATTATGGTAAATATTTTATTATTTCATGATTGCCACTTTATATTTTATGACATGATTGGCTGTAACCATACTGTAGTAACAAAAATTTTGACTGATAAAAATATGATAATTATTTAACTATAAAATGCTGACAACGATTAATGAATAATTATAAATCAAATAAAATATGACTTTGACGTTTACAGTCATAATACTGTCTTGTTTTCATAAAAAAAATTGTATCAGTTGATAATATATGATCATTTTTACCTGGGAGATTTTATTTTCGAAAATGCCTTATACATATAACATTATAATTTACACTAATCAATTCATTGCCGAAAAAATTAATTGTCAAAAAGATTCTATATAAAGATTTGAAATTTTTAATTTTCAATAAAAACAATAATAATTTTTTTAAAAAAGTACTCAGAATGTACTGTGCTACAATTTTAGGGTAATTGTTTCAGTTTTTAATTCTTTTCAATAAAAAAATAATATATTTTTTTTAAATAACGACTTTGTTGTGGAAAAGTATTCAGAATATTAAAAAAATATTTTTTTACAAGAAAAAGTCTGTAGAAACCAAGAGTTGTTTTGTACGAAAGGGTTTCATATACAAAGAACTAGATTTTTAGAAATTTTTTTGATTAGAAACTCAGATTTCACAAAATGTTTCCTAGATAAAAGTCATATATTCTAACAAAAACTTAGATTCTAAAAAATTCAGAGAAATTTTCATCGTGAAAAATACTTGGATTGTAAGAAATTTTTTTAGTAAAAATATTCTTAGATTCTAAGGACTTTTTCTAAAAGGAAAATTTTGAGATTCCGAGGACTAAAAAATCCTAAAAATGTCCTTAGAATCTAAGAAATTTTCTATTACAATAGAAAAAGTCCATAAAATCAATGTTAGAATTTAAATTTGTGTTTTAAATATTTTTCTTTAAAAAAGTCCATAGAATCAATGAAATTTTCTTGAAAAAGTCCGTAAAATATCAATTTTTTCTGTGGGAAAAACATTTCTTGTAGAAACGTTCTTAAATTAAAAGAACACCCAGAAAACAGATTCGTGCTGACAATCGAATGGTTCAGTTGCAACAACCGAATTTTTCGGTTGTGACTACCGAATTGTTTATGAGGCAACCGAAATTCTGTTGTTACAGTCAAAATACTCATGTCTCAATTGGTTTTTAGTTATCACAACCGAAAAATTCAGTCAGCACGAATCTGTTTTATCTGTCATAGTTTCGAATCATAGTATAACTGAAGTGACCAAATTATGGTAAAATTATGGTTATTTTATTGACTATATTATAGTATAACTATATTATAGTACGACTATAGTTGGCACAATCAGAATTTCAAAAATATATGATGCTCTTCGAATATGATTGCCCCAACCATGTTTTTTTCCTTTGGAATTTATTTCCATTAATTAATACAACTTTAATATTAATATATTTAAAACAAAAATTAATAGGGCAATTGTGCGCCCTTGATATGCAATTATGTTCATAAAAGTCGTTACCTTGACCCATTTACAATATACCACCAAGAGATAATCGAACACATTTCAATTCCGCAAGAAATGTAACTTAGTTTCTAGTCTCACATTTTCGTTGGTTATAACATGATTTAAAATCATTCAAAAAAAAAATTCCCAGTTCAATATCAAATTATGAAGTTAATTTAAATAACTACACGATTTCTAAAAAAACAAGACCGGAAATAAGTTAAACCATACAATTATATCGTAAAACAAATGGCAAATATAGGCCAACTATTATGCTAAATTATCAGTTATTGAAAGTAAAACAAAAAAAAAAAAAAAAAACAATAAAAAAATGGCAAAACTAATTAACTACAATAATTATAAAGTAGATTGGATACCAACATAGACAATTTATAATTATGTTTAAAAACATCATCATACATTATAAACAAACATACAATATTGATGAGAACGTCAAATCCATCTGTGTTTGTTTGTACACCAAGTGACAGTAAGACAGAAAACAATAAAAAAAAAAAAAATGCTACATATCAATGCGTCGCTTGAATAAGGGTGTAAAGTGTTTTTTTTTTCTTATGCGATATTTCAACCAAAACCATATGCGAATATTAAAAAATGTAATCAAAATACTGACATTCATTTTGACATTTTGACTACGAAATTTTCATTAAGTGCATTTCCGTGGACCGAGAAAATTAGAAAATTAAAACTTTATATTTCGAAAACATTACTTAAAACTTATGATTTCAAGATTTCAACTCCAACTCTTGAAATTTCTTATACTCGTTTCTTATATAAGAAAAATATGTATACTCAAAAAAGATTGAAAATGACTTAAAACAAAAGTATGTATATGCGATAAAAAACAGTTTAAATTATTCTTTAAAAAAAAAAAAATAAAACAAATAATTTTTTTTTAAATGGTAAATACAAACAACTTCTTGATATTGTTTTGAAACTTTCCTTTTTATTTTCAAAGAATTTTTATATGAAAAATAACAATTTACACTTCAAACAAAAAGTTGTTGGAAATCGAATTTGAGTTTTAACAAACATTTTTTATTACTTACAATTTTATAATACCTTTTTCTGCAAAATGCATTGGTTTTCGTAAGTTGGTTTTAATTATTTATTTTACTTTTAAGCGCAAAATTTAAGATCTCACAAGAAAGCATCCGTTGATGGAATTAGACTAGTAGTGCTTATAACTTGTCGGAAAAAATAATCAAATAGATGTAATGCCCTTATTCGAGTGAGACATTCATATGTAAACAAAGACAAAGTAATATTCAAAGTCAAAATGACAACTCATTTCGAAAATAAAAAAATAAAAAAACAGTGACAAATTAAAAAAGACCACCACCTAACACAAAAAACACAATAAAAAAAATCATACAAACAACCAAAACAGGCTCTTACTTAAACTGTAACACACCGGCGAAAGAGAATCATATGTAAGGTTTAGTATTGTTTGACAGTTCGAGTTCAATGTCGGCCAACAACATCTTGCCACCATGTGTTTACCACCCACTAACGAAGCCAGCCACACATAGCAGAGAGCAAAATAAATAAACTGACTGACTGAAAAACATGCAGTAAATAAACTTGGAAAGTGTTTATGGCGGTCAATTAACATGTGGTTGTTGTTATATCAACCAGCCAGTCATCAGCCACCCATGTAGCTGGTGTTTTAGGTGGCTGGATGGTAGTGGCAAGAATAAACAACAACAAAAGAAATACAATAATAGTTTGTGTGGCCACCAGCTAAAACATTTTGTTAGATTAATATACTGCAACGCCGGATAAACTGGGATTTGTTCTTAAAATTAATTTTAACTTTAGAGTTTTTCTAAAGAAAACTGTAACATTCTGTTAACTCTAATTTAAATTCATCAGACTTTTATTGTAAATTCTTATACAATCCGATTTAGAACCTGCTATGAAATCATAAAGATGTCTTGAGGTTTCCGGGTCAGTTCGTATTTGTCTTATGGGTACGGAATGGTTATTAGAGATGCAAAATATAGCAAAGGTTACACTATACCTAGATTGGGGTTCACTGAGGGACTACGTGTCAGTATTGGACACTATGCACGGCTAGTAGGTCTTCGATCCGACTACAGAACCTTTAATTTCTTCACAGATGGTTCTTAGATGGAAGAGGGCGTTTGGGCTGCGGTTTTCTGTCGAAAGCTGGGTTATCAGGAATCTCATAAACTTCTTGATGACTGCAGCATTTTTCAGACAAAAGTTCTGGCGGCAAAAATGGCTGTTAACGTATAGCTGCCTGGCAAAAGGGTAGGGAACATTTGTGTGCTGTTCGTTTTTAAAATGGGATGGAGACATTATTATATAATGGTATCCTTAACCAGAAACGATTACAGAATTATGGTGGGGGTACTAACCGGTCACTTCTGGACTGTGCCAAGAAAACGGGGAAGCTGGCGAGTATAATTATCAATCGCAACTAGTTTCTCCGGGGTACTGGAGGACAGGGAGACGATGAGGCATATCATGTGCCTCTGCACGGCGCTTGAGCGCCTCAGGCCAAGTTTCTTGAAAGATTATCTAATACGAGGTCTAGAGGACATTTTTAGAACCGGAATTTTGAGACTCCTGGCTTTTGCTAAGAGAGTGTGGGGAACCCAAGGTGCCATCACATCTGTCTGACAACTTGGGGGTTATCGTTTCTTACACAGAAAAAACTAAAATCGAGTTTCAATTAAAATATTTGTAAATACAATTAAAAATTTAATTGAATTATTTGAGTGTATAATTAGAATAAATGATATGTTCTAGAGAAAAACATTAAGACAGTTCAGTTTTGCTTTAAGTTCCAACGTAACTATAGGTAAATTGGCTGTTAAATGAATGATATTTAAGAGGCTAATAAATGACGGATAAAAAATTAATTTTAAAATCGAAAATAAAGAACTTTCCAAAGTTTTTGTTTTTTAAGCCACATGATATCAGATGTGATGTATTCACATGCAATAAAATGATAGCAAGCAATGGTTAAATCGATTACAGAAAAACGTCGAAATGATCTCAATTGCACACGAAATCTTACCAAAAATTATAAAAAATAAACTTTTCTCCGTTTTTATTTACAAAAAATTGTATTGTTCACCAATAAATTTAAATAAAACTAAAAGTAACATTTAATGGCAGACATCTTGGCAAAAAACCTATTGCATGACAACGATATCGTTATATTGCAATAATATGGAAATTAATGCCAAAAATGTTGCCTTTTTTTCTGCCCTTTAGGCAGATATCAAATTAAAGGTATTAGTGAGACCTATTTAAATGTGTTTAAAACATGTCCATGCATACACAACTTCTTTAAGAAAACATCAAAATATTCAAAATGTGACATTTTGTTAAATTTCACGAAATTTAAGACATAATTCAACATATTTTATACGCATTTAAATAGGTCCTTTAATTTGATACCTAATTTGTCCGCTTACACTTTTTATTACTTTGCACAAAAAAGGGCAGAAAAAGGCGAAATTTTTTGTCAAAAATGAAAACGGCATTAGTGTCTTCACTCGACATGAAATTAATTTGATAACTGCTTGCTATCATTTTATTGCAAGTTACCGGATAGCATAATATCCAGATATACATAATTTGTAGATGGCGAAAATTATTAGTCTGAATATACCTTTTTTAAAAATATAAAGTTATCAAAAAATTCTTCAAAATTTAAACAGAAATTCTTCAAAATGTATATAAAATTCAATAGAACTTCCCATAAGAATTTTAAAAAAAAAACAAGCTTTTCATTATCCCCTTTTTATCTAGAAAACTTTAAATTAAGGTGATAATAAAACAACAGATACGTTAGTTTTATGTCCTCCATAACATTCACATGACATTTTTTATTCCCGCGGAATTTCGAATAATGATTGCTAAAAAGGTGTATTTTATGTAAAAATGCTTAGACATTTAAAGATTTAATTATTTTTTGGCATTTATAAAAACTTTAATTTTCAAATAATTACAAAATATCTAAAATCTAAAATTTAACTATTAATTTAAATTAAATACTTGTAACAAAGTTAATTTTTAATGATTTCTCATTTTTATAATGACCAATCGTGTTCACAGCAATGCTCATGAAATCTCCTATATGACAACACTATGGTCAGGAAATACAAAATTTGTTGGCCAAAGGAATTAAAATTTGTTTAGTTGTTTATATAATTTTTACTCATAGCGCTTAACGAAGACAGGGTAGGCCACAAAAAAAATATTTATAATCGGACAATTTAGGTGCGTGTGTACTGAATATAAATGATAGTATATTTCTTTTTTTTTAAATATACACACACTCCACAACAGTTTAATTTCAGTCTATTAAAATAATTGCAAAAAATTAGTTTCAATTTGTGTCGGTCGGTTTCATGATTTTTTTTCATTTTTGTGTATTATTTTTTTTTTTTCTTCCAATTGTTCCAAGTAACATACAAGTACAAAAATTATCTTCACTTTCCGTTTATGTAGCGTGCAAACAACTAATTTTAATTTATTTTTTTTTTACATACAAAAGTGAATTTTATTAAAATATTTTTGAGTTGTAAATTTCATACTTAAATTTCCTTGACACAATTTCTGCAAACAAAGCAACAATTCTAAAAAAAAGTTCACATGGTATTTGTTTATGATTATTATTCAGAGACACGAAGGTTCTATGCGTAGGTTCTCAAGTTCATGTTGTATGACTGGAAAATATGTTGTAGTATTGTAGTAGATTTTTTTCTGATTGAGTTACTAAAATTCAAGTTGGTGTTGTTGATTCTAGTTTATTGAATCTCAAATTTCATATAAAACAAATGAAGTGTTAATGAATTAAACAGATATTAAATCGAGTTTTTTGATTGTTTTATTAATAAGTAGATCTATTAAAGTACATTATTATAACGCACAGTGGGATAATATATACATATATTTATTTTTTTTTTGCAAAAAAAAATCCTTGTCTAAGCTGGTCTCATGCCCATAATTTCAATCAATACGTAGATACATACCAGTGCTAAGATATCTATTGATTTATGTTCGTATAGACGGGAGGTATCTTAGCACTGGTAGATATCTATTGCTTGAAATTACGTGCATCAATTGTGTGTTCGGAAGATTATGATTGAATTTTGCATTCATAATCAACACAAAAAAATATTACAAGGTTCTGACATGGATTCTGGTAGAGGAGACAAAAAAAAAATATACGTGTGTCGCCATTTTGAAAGATCACATCGAAGTTTTATTTAAAGGGGTAAAAGTTTTCCCCCTTTGGCCTGTTCATGCAGCATATCGGTATATGATACTGTGTTATTGACATCTGAGGTCTTAGGCATGTTCAGCAACTTTGTAGAAAATATTAACGCAAATATTTTTGTGGAACATATTAACACTCTAACTCCCCCACATAACAGTAATTTTTGGCTCTATTTTAAAAAACACCCCTAAAAAGGAGGAGGGCGGGATGGAAATGTTCTACAAAAGTGTTGGCCAATTTTACTACATGTCAGCACACACCAAACCAAAAGCCATTCTAATTCAAATTGCTCATCAGATTCCTAGTCAGATTTAGGGATGACCTAGTAATTGGTGTTTGTGTTAAGTTTTTTTGCACAAACTTGCGTACAGAACGCCCATGTGCTTCATTTCGGCCAACATTTCTTTTTAACAAACGCACAATTTGGGCAACACAGCACTCACAATGAAAGTAAGTTTGCTATATTTCCCAAAATTGTGCAAACATAAAGCGACCCATTTTGGACCGCAGAGATATGACTGATAGTCAATATTTCGAACAGGAAAAAATCCACCAGTGTCAAAATAACAAATGATTTAAAAAGTTACGTGTGTTTGGACCACCCTGTATATACGCTTTTAACGAATACATTAAATTATCGGGATTTTCAAATTTAATTTGTGTTGTAAATCTTAAAAATATCAGTTTTTCATTTGATTTTTTTTTATTTGGAATTGCAAAAAAAAAAATTCAATAGAAATGTTAAAATTTTACAAACATAAATTAAACAAGTAAAAAAGGGATAAATTTGGCTGTGCCGAATCTTTGAATACCCTCCACCATAGGGGCTGAAGATGATATACGAATATACTCAATTTTACATGAACTGTAATATGAATATGTTTTGTCAATTTATGTAACGAACTTTTGTTATTTAGTTTTAGTAATGTTATTTATTTAGTTTTAGCAATGTTATTTACAGAGGTCTGCTCTGTTAGCGACTTTAACATTGTTGATTTTTACGTTAACTTAGTTATCAGAGTAACACAAATATAGCTCTAAAAATGTTATTATTCTCTATGTAAGACAATAAATGTAATCAAACAATAAGAAGACTTCATAACATTTTTACTTACTTAACAGAAAAAAAAGTAGATACAAAAAAATTGTACAAATTTGTATGGAAAATTTAGAGGTACCTTCACATTTTCACTCATAACTTTTGAACCGCTTAACCGATTTTGCTCATTTTAAATACCAAACTGCTCGGGAGGATGTTCAATAATCTGGGTAAAAATAGGCACCCCCGCTTGCGTCTTCGCGTCGTGATCGCCATTTCAACAGACAGACAGACGGACATCGCTAAATCGTCTTAAAATTGCATAAGGATCACGAATATATATACTTTATGGGGTCTTAAACCTATATTTCGACATATTACAAACGGAATGACAAACTGATATATACCCTCACCATATATGGTGGAGGGTATAAAAATTACGGGAATTTAATAAAAAGAAAACCTTATTGTCTGGTGCCTACAGTTCATTATATCTGAACTCCACTGTATAACTAACATTTTGTAGATGTAGCAGTATTTTTTGCTATTTTTTTTTTTTTGTCTACTAACATTCTGCAAAATTTGTTGCTGATTTCAGCAGGATTTTTTCTACTTGCTTTTTGCACAGATTTATTTACGAGAGGTAAGATTATGAAAATTTAAAATGATATTGTCATTAATTACTTAAAATTAGGAATATTTGAAAAACTTAAGATTTTCCATTTGAAATTGTAAATTTTAAAAATTATAGTAAAATGCACATTCACAATTTTAAATTTACAATTCAGAAACCATATGAAAATCGAAATAAATAAAATGAATATACAAGACCTTGTATATGGTCATACATGGGCATACATGCTCATATACGTCCATAGATCACCAAAAATGATCTCATATATGAAAATATATCTTTGAATGCAAAATTTGAGGGTAAATGGCCGTATATTGTTATATATGAGCATATATGTTTAGGCTTTTTTCATAGCAAAATAATATTACATATGTAAACTTCTACCAATACCAATTATTACACAAATAACTGTCATGTAGTACATGCAGAACGTTTTTTTGAGCAAAATTAAAATTAATTATATACACTGTCTCAAACAATTGTTCATACACCATAACACTGAAAACATATTTGATTAAATTTTAAAAATTATATGCCCGATTTGAGTCAACTACTAAACTTTTTCCAATAGTTCTATTAGTGTTTTAAACAATTGCAACAACAAAGCATGTCTGACTTTTCATTCAACAATAAAACCAACACTGAAAAAATTCAATCAAAAATTTGACCGTACAGCAACAATAGAGAGTAACAGTAGAGAGAAATTTACAACATTTAAATGTGGCGGTTTTTTTAAATTTGTGTTGTTTTGGTAAAATCAGATCATTGTATATTTTAATTAATTCTTAATTCTCTTGGTTAGTACATTTTAATTTCCATAAACATGAATCTTAATAATAAAAATCTTACAAAGGTTCCTATCGACATCAAAGAATTGATTGTTAAAATGCACAATGATGGTAAAAGTTTACGGGAATTAGCTGAAAATATTTTTACACAAAGATTTCAGTTCAATGTGATACAAAGGTATAAAAAAAATCATTCGCTTGTAATTTCCCCAGAAAGAGGTTGTTAAAATATTATCAACGCTGGTTAGAAAGATTGACCGGATGATAAAGCTAGACCCAAAATCAAATGCTGTGCACATATCAGCAAATATTAAAAAAGATGAAAACGTTTTGTTAAGTGCGCAAACCATACGGAAATTTCTGCATCTTAACCAATGTAAAGCATGTGTTCCACGTAAGAAGCCTTTTATATCGAAAATAATTAAAACAACGTTTTGATTACGTCAAAGTCAGATGACTTCTGGAAAACAGTTATATTTACGGGGGAAAGTAAATACGATATTTTTGGGTCGAATGGCAGACGATTTGTGTGGCGCAGAGGAAATACTGCGTTGCAGTTAAGTGATGGTGCAGGGTGCAATGGCAGCTAGAGGAGTCGGAATTCTTGTGTTGAAACTACAATAATATTTTAAAAGAGAATTTAAAAGACGTTAAGTTCCTTTACTATAATGATCTAAAGCATTCTTCCATGGTTGTGAGAAAGTGGTTTCTATATAACGTGAAAGAAGTGATTCCTCACAATCTCCAGAGCCCAGATTTGAACTCTATTGAACATGGCGTATTTAAAAAAATTCGGCAGCAGACAATAACCAATGAGCAATTGCTGAAAGAATTGGAATTGAAACCACACAAAAATTGGCTCTATCTATGAAAAACCCTTTAAGAGAATTTCGGCCCAAGGGTATCATTCCCGCTATTAAATATATTTTTTAAATACATTAACTGTAAATTATTTTTCTGTACGGACAAATTTTTGATTTAATTTTTTGTAGTTTATATAAGATTTTTGTGTAAAAAAAAAATTTACTTCATTCTAAACAGATGATTTTTTTGAAATTTAGTGAAGCAAGTTTTCGCCTAACTGGTGTACGAACAATTGTTTGAGACAGTGTATATTTCATAATTGCGTTTATTAAACTCATTCTCTCTATATGATTCAAAGTTCATTAAGAGACTAGTTTGTTCTTGCACAAAAACCACAAATATTGATGTAATCATTGATTTTTTTCAAATAGCAACAAAATAACATATAAAATAAAGAAATCAATTTGTTCGAATTTCTATTTTAATTTTAAACTGTTAGTTAATTTAAAATACCTGTTTGTTAGTTTTGACATATTTGGCTCAGAATGAGTGGGAGTAAATTTTAAGTGTCATTCGACGACCGCGCCACCATCTTTCAGAAAAATCTCAAAAAAAAAAAATAATGCACTCAGAGAAAAAATCATCAGTTTTGTTTTACAAATAAGTGCTAATAAATTAGAAGAGAAATGCATAAAAATATGGGATAGGATCTGGGTACCGATTCTAAAAAGTTTGGAAAGCAGTGAAGTGATAACTGTCACTTGTTATCATTGTGAAGAGTATTTTATATTGCGTCACAGCTTCACAAACCATTCAGAATCGGTACACAGATCTCAGTCTTAAGAATCAAAATACACATATTTGTATTTTTTTTTTTTTTTATTAAATCTTCATTTACATAACCGAGCCATTAGGGTCTTATGTGGTTAATTAAAGCTACTATCTTAATAACAAACTTCTAGAAACCTATAGTTTGAATGTAAGACATCCCTAGTGCGATTCAGAAAATATTTTTAATTTAGAATAATTAGCAAAAAATTATAACACCTTGTATCACAAATTTTGAAATTTTAATATTCTTCCGTTTATTATTTTAAAATATTTTTTGTATCTGAACAACGCATTTTTAAGAATATTTATATTTTTCTGTTGTTGTATTTTTCTAAAGAAACGGTCATAAATATTTAAATTTAATAATAATTTTTATTATTTGTATTTAAAGTTTCTGTTAGAAGAACAAATAAACAACTTTATTAAAATGTAAGCATTGCACTAAGAGTATTTTAAGTTGCTGTTGTTATATCAAAACGTGTTCAAAATACAAATGATTTTGAAAACAAAAACTCCGAACAATATTTAGAGAGGACATGCGTGAAATAGATTTTACAAAGTTATTAAGATTCTGCTACTTGGAAAATACGATATTTCTTATATTAAATCGAAATTTAAAATTCCACATAGACGAACTTAAGTAGAACCCCAAAGACATCGGAGCTTTGCACTATGAAGCATCTTTGGAATGTAACTTTGTAAGCGCATCACTGTTATTTTTCTGATTTTCTAAACACTCTGATTTTGATAAAATTTGGATATGTAATAGAAAATAGAAATTTTTAATATATTCGTCAAATGAGGAAGTTTGATATATACTGTTTAAAAAATAATAGGGACAACAACGTCAAAAATCATTTTAACTTTTTAATAAAAATAATATTTTGCTTACTTCCTTGTGATTCTCTTTTTAAATTCTAATAAGAAGAAAAGTAACAAAAGAAATAAAGTGGTTTGGAAAAAATAGGGATGCAATTTCTAATACTATTTTAAATTAATTTATTTATTTTCAAAAATATTAAAAAAAAAAACTAATTTAAGTCGTAAATAAGTGTATAAAAATTAAAGTAAACTTATTATCTATTAAAAATAAAATTGAAAATCTATAAGAGAAATAGCATCAATAAAAAAGTGTTTAAAAATTAAAGCATTTAATGACATTCACTTAAAAGAAAAAGCTGAAACTCAAAGCAAAACCTCATCGCGGTTTGACCCTTTTGAGTCATTAAATGGACTAAAAACTTAAATACGTATGTAAAACAAGTAAGACTAATAGGTCGAAGTCCAAATAAAGTACTATTTGTGAGCAAACAAAATAGTTAGTATCCGCTATGCTGGTGGATCGCTGATGATTTAGTATGTTTTTCATCTTATAAGGTTGGTCCAATTTTCTGGGTTCAGGGTAAAATGACCTCTGTCGATTATTTGAATATTCTCAAAAATTTCTACAGGATAACAATCCCTTGCACTCCTCAAGAATCGTAAAATCATTGCTTCATCAGAATGAAGTCCGAAAAAACAAAAAATAAATATGAAATTTGAAATAGAATTTAAGAGACTTGGTGTTCTATACTACCAAAGCTGTGTGCAAATCTTGTGAAATCTATGCATCGAAGATGTCAAAAGGAAATAAATCTGAATGGAGTTTCTATCAAATATTAATGTAGTATGAGGTTATGATTATTATTATTTTTAAAGTATCGTCCCTATTATTATATCCAGGGATTTTGGAAAAATTAACTTTTGAACTTTTTATGTTGCTAAGAAATCCTGAAAATGTGTGTGTCCATGCTTTAGCATAAAGATATCATGTTGTTCCAAAAAGTACCAAAAAGGTTTGGCAAAAAATTCTTTAAATTCTAAAAAAGGACCATTAAAAAAGTGAAAGTTTAACTTTAAGAATTTGACAGTATACTTCTTCATATAAAGTAGTCAAAATTTTTACTATAAAAATTTCAAAAAAATCCAATGTAGTGACGAAAAAGGTATTAGTGAAAAGGTGTCGAAAATCCCTTTCCAATAATTCCACACTTGCATATGGTTCCAAATTGTTGCTTCGATTGTTTAGATCATATCTTAACCTGCTAAAAGCAAGCAAGCAAATATGCTTGACCAAGAGTTAATGTCCAAAGATGAATTGTAGAGGAGGTTTGCATATGTAGTGGACGGTAAATCCACAGCTGGTCCTGTATGGATTAAGGTATCAATTTGCACTTTTATATCTTAAATATTAAATGTGGTAACTAAACAATATATGGTTTTTCGATTTTTTGTGTTTTATGCATATAAAATAATTAAAAACTATAAATTTTCAATATTAACATTTAAATTTTAGAATTTTTTTTATCTTTGAATGTGGCTAAAAAATTAAATTGCACTAAGAGTACATTAGTAATCTTGGTAGGCGTTGTGGCGTAATCGTTAGCGAGCTGGATTGTTGCACCGAAGGATGCGGGTTCGATCATCAGCAACGACAACATTATTTTAGCAGTTTATCCCACTGAAGTAAAATAACAGCACTATTAACTTTAAATCTTTAAATCTAAGATTTACCATCTCGCCCAATTACAGTGTTGCCACATTTCACCACCTTTCATGCCTTCTCCATCTCTTTTCTAAAGAATGCCAAACATTAATTTTTAGGAAGAATTTCCTTAGTGTTGCTTCTATTAAAAAAATATATATTTTTTTTTTTAATTTGAAAAACTATTGTGCAAAACATTGTTTTCATTAAAACATCCGAAAATATTATTATGCATTTATAGCAAAATATGAATTAATTTATACCATTTTGTTTATTTGCGAATATATTTGTTTAACGCTGTTTTCCAATTAACAATAATAATCACGACATGGTATGACAGTCATATTTATTTAATATAAAATTAATCTTATACTGAAAACAGAAAAAAACGTAAAGATCGAAAGATAATTCTTTCAGTGTATTTTAAATACAACAGTAAATTTTATAAACATGTAAAATTTACTAAATATAAAATATAAAAACTAATTCACACCAATCTTTAAATAAACTATGCAAAGCTTTACCAAGAAAGGTGAATAGACAAAATATATAATTAACAAAAAAAAAAAATAAATTAATATTAAAAAAATAAACAAGAATTTCTTTAAAGTGTACGTGATGAAATAAATACAGAAGAGAGACGACTGAATATTAGCAACAACATGACTAAAAATATATTGCATTAAAAATTGTATTTAAATAAAATAACGTATAAAATATTTAAACGGAGGTGGCTGAAACGACATAAATGACATAGTAGAAGTGAATGATTATGATGATAGTGAGCAAGATCATCATAATCATGTTGTTTAACAACAAACCCAAAATAAACAAGAAATCTATCAAGCAGTATTGACCAGAGCTTATGAATTCACTTAATTGACAAAATGTTATACCCACATATGAAAGTTACAAATAATTTTAGCACCCTGCAACCATATTAATGGCAAATTAGTTGATTTTAACTTAAAATTTAAGTTTTTTTTTTAAATATCAAATAAGCTTAAACTATTAAGATTTTTTGATTAATTATAAAAAGATTTTTATATGTTCCGGAAGATATTGATAAAAATAAACTAAATTTACATAATGTATATCCATTAAATAGCTTTTACATAATTAACACAATAGTCAACGGTGTTCCATACATATATTCATAATTTCTTATAAGTATCGACAAACTTCGAATTTTATGTGAAAACAATTATTGTAAATAAAATCCAATGACTGATTAAAAATAACCTACATTTAATTTATGTAAGGGACCTCCAATTATACGTTTGTATCCAATGAATTGAGTTCAGCCGAGTCGACTTAGACAATGGAAATCATATGCTTTAGCTGATATTAAGGTTTAAGAGGAAAAGTAGCAATGGTCATACAATTTAATTTTTTTGCAAAAATCACAATGACCCTATAGCATAGTACAATATGCCATTAAAAATATGAAGTAAGATCCAAAAATGTCATATATAATTTCATCTCATTGGATCCAGTAAGATCTCATCTGATATAATTTTATCCGAAAATGGGTTCATCTAATTTGATTAAGTTATATATAATTTGATACAATATGATATTACTTGATATAATTTTAAAAATAGTTTTGAGATATTTCAGGCATTAGAATGAGAAATTTATTTCAAATATTAAATTTTTTTTTAAAAAAATAATGGTGAGCTCGGCAATGCATTTTTCCCTTTGACAGTTCTTAGTTCCAGAGTTAAAGATCAATAAATCATCTTTTTATATATAAAAATTTTCATTGGGTTATTTCTCCACAAAAATATTATTAAATCAGAACAAATATGTCGTTGGAAAGGTAAATAAAGTCCAATTCCAGCGATATGCAACGTGTTGAAATCATTTAAAATGTGAAATATACAACGCTGTTCGCTTTTATTTAATTTTTGCAAATTAAAATAAATCCCCTAAAAAATTTAAAATATCCAGAAATATGCATTCAAATAAAAAGCTCAAAATATGCAACTTCCAATCGATAAAATTTTGTTTCAAGTTTGATGACTCAGATAAATATTTAATCATATTTGAATTTTTTTTATTAGCATTAAAATTTAATTAGCATTTCTTGATATTGTCAGTACCAAAAAATTATTTATAAATCAATGCCAATGGAATATTTTAAAATTGGCAATGGTAATAAAATATACGTAAATGACTTAAAACAATAATTGGCGAAAAAAACATTTTTTATAAAACAAATTGAGTTCTCTATCCCTCATACATATCGCAACGTCCTCCCTCGTTCCGTTTTCCCACAACACTTAACCCCACGAAGTAAAATAACATAAGAGGGCTACGAACTTAAAACCCTTGAACAGTTTCGGCAACTCTCTATTAGATGGCGAGCAACAACTGTTCTAAAAGTTATCATCTCGTTGCCATAATTTAAGCCCTTCACATGACACCAACTTTAAACTCTCCTCGAAGAAAGCAACACATTAATTAGTAGGAAGAATATCCTCTTCTTTACAAAATAAAAAAAATCATTTGCATTGGTCGTAACAACTGTAATGCCAAATAATTTCATTGCCATGACCATCAAATAATGCAAAAGAAATCGTTAATTGGTCCATTCATTAACTAGTCCGTAGAACAACGTTTCTCAAATTGGGGGTCGCGACCTCCTAGTGGTCCGTAGCTGCATCCAAAGGGGTCCGAGAAGAGTTCTAAAAAATTTCTTCAGCAATAAGAAAATAAAAATAAATAATCTTCCAATGTCAATTGTCATAACTGTGTTTAAAAAAATTCAAAAATAATGAATATAGCGCGATTTTCAAAACTTTTGAAGGAAATAAGAACTTTGTGTAGCTTAAAAATAAACCCTAATAAAAAATGTTTGGGTGTTTTAATTCTTAGGACATTTTAGACTCCGTCATTTTTTTTTGTTAAATACACACTATTATTTTTTATTTCTCCTATGGAAATCGTTCTTAGATTCGAAAGAATCATGGGAGCTTTTTTGTAAGAAATTTTAGGTGTTTAGAGAAGTTTAATTGAAAGATTCTTCCAAATTGTTCATCTGGTAAATACTGAAAATTCTAATGAAAACGTTTTTCCATCTTTTTATTGATACTATTTTTTCTGAAATTCTTCGGATATAAAAAATTTAAAAATTTGGGGGTCGTCAGCCAGTAAAAATGTCTCAAGAGGTCCGTGAAGTAAGAGTTAGTTGGAGCCCCTGCCCTAGTATGTATTTAGTTTAACATCAAGAAAAAAACTTGCATTTGCATGGAGTTCCTTGCCTATTGATAATTCGCCGAAGAAGGAATATTTGGTAATGTTTTGAATTTAACAACTTTTCCCTTTTTTTTATTAAAATTCAAAAATATTGGTGCGCCCGAGGAAATTTCGTTCACTGTTTTTTTACATATCTGGCTATAATAAGGATTATGTATATCAAAATATATTTGAAGAGACTTGTGGGGTGTGTTTATATAATTCTATAAATTAATTTATCTAGCAAAATACAAATTTAGCACATTTGTACAAAATGACTTTTACAAGGAAGGTACATCAAGCTTAAATCTCAAATTTTGATATGAAACTTGGATATTTTATAGAAAAAATATAATCAACCTGTCATGAGTTTTAGGCCACCTCAATAATTGTGTGTAGTCAAAATAAAGTTCAAATTTGGCCCTTTTCCGAATTTATACATTTTTAAGTTGAAAAGTGATTTTTAAAGGCTACTTGGTACTTTTCAGCTTCTATTAAGTTCTAGTGAAATAAAATATTAGTTTGTGGGTACTTTTTATGGAGCAGTGCAATGACATCTGAACTCAGATATTTGTATCTACACTGAAAAAAATCTTTCGTGTATTCTACGAAATTCAGTTTAGGTATGAATTGAGTAATTTTACGAAACTAACGAAAATCTTTTTTAGATATATTTACTCAAATTGCAGAGTTGTTTTAAGGAATTAAATTTTATAAAAAAAACACCTTTATTTATATTTATATTAATCATATAATTACAAATTATATGTTACCGAGCACTAGCAACAAAGGCCATCGGCTCGTTGTATCGAAAACAGACCACAGAGCCTCTGGTGGGAATCGAAACCACGACCCCCGCACTGACAAGCTAGCACGCTACACACTAGCCTACCGGGGCGCTCAAAAAAAAAAAAAAAACGCCTTTAATAATAAAATTATATTTATAAAAAAAAATATATTTTTATATAGTTGTTTTTAGTAAAAAAAATGTTTTTATAAAGTTATTTTTATAAAAAAAAAATTGTATTTTTTAAAATATCATATTAATTTTGCACGCAATTTTACCAAAATATACTAAATGAACGATAAATTTTATTTCAAAAACTAATTGTTCCGTAAAGAAACAAACATATTTATTTTGTTAAATATTAAAAATAATTCGTAAAACGAAGACGGACACGTATTTTGTCTTTTTGTTTTAATTTTAAAGCTAATTTGAATCAATTTTTTCCGCAGCTCCTTTTGTATACTGTTTGAGATGTTCTAAACAAAGAAGTACCAAAAAATTCCAAATTTTCCCCTCTATTTCATAGCCTTTATGACTGAGGTGGCCGAAAAACAAAACAGGTTGTCCTTAGATTTTTATTCTTTATCACATATCCAAATGTCACATAAATCGAAGAGTTTAGCTTGGAATACTTTCATTGACACATTTCTGGTAAGAAAAAGAACTGCCTTAATAACTGCCAGCCAGTTAGTTGGTTAGTTGGCACAAGTTGTGGGCGGACTACGACAACAAATTGCAAAATATTGTTTATAAATGACAACAAAAACACAAAAACGTCTACAAAGATTTACGATGATTACGTCTCTCTCACAACACGCTAAGGAAACAGCATTAAGTTGAATGAAATACATTTTATTTTCTTTATTGATAAAACTAACTAAATTATAAATTTTATTTGTATAAATTTATTCTAAGAAAAACTCAAAATGCTTCCTTCAAAATAAAAAAACTGAATTAATTGAATTAATTTTGCGCTAAACATTAATAAAACGATTTCAATAAGACTGCAGAGATAAAAGTTCAGAAAACAGACACACGCTGTAGAAAAAACATCTGATCTGGCATGATAGATAAAAAATATAAATTGAAAAAGAGTGTTCACCAAATTTCTTTCTTCTTTGTTTTAATTAAAACAGCCAACAATTAAATTGGCTGGCAAAAAATATTATAAAATTTTGTCATGAATTTGATAGTTATGTGTTAAATTTAATCATGGTGTTGCGCCAAGTATTATCCAAGGTTTTGAAGATCTTTTAGGCTCTTGTGCGTGAAAAGGGTTAAATGTTAGTTTAGTTTTTTTTGCTTGCTATTTCCATCTCTTTTGCTTGATTGGGTTGACGGTTTTAATTTTCTTTCATTCAATAATAAAAATTACATCATTTGTGGTGGTAACCAACATATATCGTCATTCATCAACATACACCCAATATCTTTTTACCAGAGATGGACAAATTTAATAAAAACAAAAATTGAATTTAAAATAAAGAACAAGCTTTGGAACATTTTAGTTCGGATTTGTGCTAGGAACGCAATAATATTTGATCTTATGACCGAATTTTTCATTGAAAATTATAATAAAAATTTTCTGAATTTTTGTATTATCCTTTCCCTTAGAAGTTATTCGTAAAAAATGTGCTGACGGTGTCCTTAGAGTCCTGGAGCGAAAATAGTAACTCATTTTACATGTAGAGTTCCTCAACTACCTCATCAAAAATATATTCCTGAGCGTAATTATATTTTTGGCAATTTTTTAAATACTTTTTTCGGTTTAAAAACTTATTTTTTCAAATTCAAGAAATTTTGATATTCTTTAATATCAGATCTTATATCTAGCTGATTTTATTTGAACAATTTAGATCCAGCAATATATTTGGGGATTTAGAATGATCTAAATTTATCCAAAAAATGACATATCAAAATAGATCCAACAATATATTTTGGGGACTTATAAGAATCTAAATTAATCCCAAAAATGGCGTATCAAATTAGATCCAGCCACATATTTGGGGATTTAGAAGGATCTAAATTTATCCGACAAATGCCAGATCAAAATAGATTCAGCATTATATTTTGGGATTATAAAAGAATTACATTTATCCGATAAATTTGGAGATTTAGTAAGATCCAAATTAATGCAAAAATCGCATATTAAATTGTAACAGATTAGATCCAGCAATATATATTATATAGAATGATTTTTCATGTCTTGTATACATACCACCAGGCCTGCCTTTCATTGTTACCCATTTTGACTATATTTTATTAAAAAAAAACCCAGAATATTATTAAAAATGTTGACTATATTTTATTAAAAAAAAAACCCAAAATATTATTAAAAAGAAGAAAGCGGTGGCTGACCCCAGGAGTGGAATATGCTGGGAAACTTAGATAGTGGACTCTTCTGATATGTCACAGATTTAATCTAATACGGTTCACTAAACTTTCATAAATTTCATAAATTTTTGTGTCATCAAAATAAAACAAACTTAACATCACTTTTTAACAAACCATGGGCCACATATGGCACAGCTTTGCATGAAATGAAACTAAAAGCTGTTTATGACATGACAGAAAACGTCTTACAGAAATAAACTTTATGTGACATACACACTCACATGCTGAAAAAGCTGATCTGTAATAACACCAAAATTAACACCAACGATCTCTAATGGGGGTATTAAATATAAAATTAAATTGGGCATCATCAGCATGGGATAAAAAAAAAAAATAATGACACAAACGACAAAAATCCAGACACACGTAAGAGTTAATAAATGCATTTTATAAACACCTTCAGTTTTGTTGTTTTAAGTTTTTAACAGACAAGAAAGCAGTAATTTGATAATTTTCTTAAAACTTTAGTATAAATAAACAGATTTTGATTTAAAGTATCAAGGTAATATTCGAATAAGTATCTCTGTGTGTGTGTGTAATTGCACAAAATTGTTTTTCATTTATTTATACAATAAACAAAATTAAAATTTTAATGATTGCTATTTTTTTCTAACATAAATTGTTTATGTTTATGTTAATTCAGCAGTCAATGTTGAATGTTGTACACAATGTTTGCTTAATTAACGCACAATTGCCACTTTCTTTTGCCACTGCTGCCACTTTTACTCTACATGTAAACAATAACAATAAAAACAACTATAAATATGTATAAAACAAAAACAAAACTTGGCATGCAGACATAGATTTTTTTGGTCCACAAGCTATAAGTTAAAGAAACACGGTCGGACAATGGCACCGCACCTCAAATCGTCCGTCTGCTTTCCTACTACGTTACTACACTGTCAGTCAATAGAAAAAGTCAATTCGTGAGTAAAAAATCAGCAAACCAATAGATATACAGTTACAGTTGTCATAGAAAGTTTTCGACATTAGGTGCTTTAAATTTTTATGTTTCATATTTATAAAGTCGAAAGTTATTACCAGCTTACACAAAGTTCGTAGTTGTTTATGCTCAACTTACTATTCATATTTAAAATTATCTAGAATTTGAACAGTGCTTTAATTCCAAAACTTGATCAAAAAGTACTCTCACCTGGTAAGCTTATACATAGAGCTGCATTGAATATAATCCCATAACATGATTTGCTTTATGCGTGCAGTAATTGTAAACCAAACACCTTCTATTCTCCCCAGAACTGACAGTGCTTCAGATCTTTAATAAAGGAAGTTTCCTTTTTTTCAAGCAGAAATTTATGCAATTAAAACAACAAATTGACATAGAAACTATTATGATCTAAGAATAACACGGATTATATAAAGTTTTTGCTTCCGAAAAATTAAAAGGTCGATGTATTAGTTTCTTATTACTTGACAATATCATAAGAGTTAATTTTCTTAAGCTTCTAATATCGTAGCAAGCAAGTGAAGAAATTCACTTGCTTGGACGAATACCTATTTTGACCACTGTACACTAAAATCGAAATAAAGAAAATAATATACACAAGTGAACAACAAGTGTAACGTTAATCTAACCTAGTTTTTCATTTGATCAATTGTAATGTCTAAAGAGATGTTATTCAAGTGTTTTTTTGAAAAAGAAAATAAAAACTAATATGAAACATAGACATCTTATAATTAAAAAAAATAAATAAATACTCTGAAAACAAACAACAAATCAAAATACCACATATCAAATAATAATTTCAAATTACCGCAAGTGCATTTATAAATTCATACACCAGTACAATGTGAACTACCGATGTTCGAACTTCTCATAAATATTTATTTGTATTATTACTCGTAATAGCAGTTATCAATACAATTCAATCATTATCAAAATCAAAATTTAGCTTTTGCATTGTAGTTCGCCAGAATGATACCATTTAATTGTTGTTTCTTTGTAATGGAAAAATGATTAAAAAATAAAACAATTCAAATGATAACAACGAAACACTTATTAATGCACGCAAAGAAAAAATGTTTCGGTTTTCAATGGAATTTCTATATCGGGACAACTGAAAAAATTTATTGCAACAGCTAAACATTGCTTCTCTAAGGGGAAATAGTGCGGTCGCAGGACTTGTGACGTGACTGGTCAATTGTGAAGACAATTTATGAAATGTCACAAAACTAATTCTAACGGATATGTTATATAATTTTGTCGAGTATCTACTAAATCAAATTCAATACCAGAGACAACTTGGTCGCTGACTCTGTTATCTTGATCTATAAATCGGGTTCGAAGATGGACAGGGTCGGGTGTTTATTATGGCCAACTGGATATTTGGGTCCATATGCGACTTCCAGAAGATTGTAGAAGTCTATGTATTTAATAGCGCCGTGCGGATCACACCCATCATTTATTATCATCGTGGTGAACAGTCTTGCTATCTAAAAATCCTTGGAATTGTATACGAATAGCTCTACCTAGCAAATTTTTTTAGAACAGTTTACCTTTGAATATATTCTAGAATAGGTTCTTTTACTACCTGTTCTCTGGAACATGCTCTACAACTGATTCTCCGGAGTTAAAATAAAGGTTTCACTGTCCCAAGAATCATTTCTGTAACTAGTTCTTAAGAAACCTGTCCTGCTTCTAAAGAAACCTGCTCTAGTTTGCATGAAACGAACCAACTATTACTGGGTTAAACTCCAAACAAAAACAACCGGTTCTAGAACATACTTTAATTAGAACCTATTATGCTAATGCCATATAAGTTGTTCTGCAACCTGTCCTTTGGATTCTTACTTTTTTCTGGGTAGGTAAATGGAGGACTGTATTGAGTCCCTTGGCTCTCAGTTAGGTTGACATGATGGGGGGGTAGTTGTGAACAAGTTGGTTGAAATGGTTCTAGGTTGGTACAGACGAATGTCTGGGTTCCTCTGGTGAAACTGTTCAGGATGAAGTGAACTGCCTTCACCGAGTGTAGCGCGATAGGCCATATGGCTGTGTGCAGAGGTCACTGCTCTGCAAACATATCGACATATATCTTCCAAGAAGATATTGAAGCAATATCGTTTTTTTTTTTCATTTGGAAATGTATCAAGTAGTATTTTAAAATTATCTCTCTTTTATTATTTGCTACTTGGGAAATATATGGGAAATATCACCTCTTTTGGAAATGGATACCTAATGTGCGGAATAGGGATATAACTCTTTGCATTTTTTGCAAATATCAAAATTTGCCTGCTAAGGCTGAATAGTCCATAGAAAAATATGGATAATTTCGTTTTTACTTTTTCGCGATCGTTACAAAAGTTTCCGAAAAAAATGCGATGAAGTTTGGAATTAGGATTTTTTTGATGCCACTATTTCAAATAATTTTTCGAATTTTAGTTACACTTTCTTTCAACTTATTTCTTGTTAACACCTAGTTTGCAGTATTCTTTCATTAATATTGATATGGTTTTAAACTTAAAAAAAAAATCTTGGAAAGTTTTAGAAATCGCATTCGGTGCGGAAGATATCTGTTTTTTATTATTAGTACAATACTTCCCATAGCATAGTGCCTGGGAAATGTTTAGTCAAAAAATGTATAACCCTAGTGCAGAACCTCACCATCGTTAGAATAGAGGTTTAGGATCTATTGGTTAGCCGCAGTCCAAATGAGGTCAGAGTTAGTTAACTTTAATTTTCAAGTGGAATTTTTTGTTTTTGCAGATATGAAATGTAGCGGATTTATCTTGCAGACGATAATATGACGATAAAAAGTTCCTAATATATTGTGCATTTTTCTTTCAAACGATAATTTGACGACAATAATTATTTTACAATATCCCGGATTTATCTTCCAGCATCTCGTTTCAGTATTTCTCGCATCGATAGTTTTCGCAAAAAAACACGTAAAACGCAACCTTGTTCTGCTTTCTATAGGATGAGTCACAGGCAATAAAATATATATTAATATAAAAAAGATAATAAGGCGCTGTATTCTTGTTATTTCTCTATCTAATAAGAAATTTTACAAATTTTAATGTGCCACAGCTTTAAAAGTTAGAAGCTCGAAAAAAATTTCCAGTAAAAATGAAATAAACTGTAAATTTCTCGATGGGAAAACTTCTCGCATCAGATACAGAAACGAGTTGCAGAAGTATTGCTTTCGTACTGCAAGCGGAGATTTATTCCAAATAAAATTTTTCGAGGAGAGGTTCGGAAATGAGGTATAGTTACAACGAACTTTTTGACCGCCCAATGAAATCAGACGGGTTCCCATTCAACCTACATCAAATTCAAAATCTATTGTGGAATTTCAATAGCTTCATTTAAATTCTATATTTCAAATTTTTAAACATGAAAATGTGATTTAAAAAAAATTTTAAACTGAACTTGACATACCATAAAGAGTAAAAGACAAAAAAAAAAGAAAAAGTTACGTGTTAAATTGTTAATGTAGTCATCATCTACATCACCATCATATCGTGATCTTGGTGTTCAGTCATCATTGCAGACAAAGCCATTTTTCATTTTTTATTTCTTTTACTATATTGTCTGTCTACTCTACTGTCTTGTTGTAATGCTTTTTTTTTTTGCTTATTTTTATGTAAAATAGTTATAAAACACAAAGTAATCGTTACTTTACAATTTTTTTGATATAAATTATAAACAATGGACATCATTTAACACTGGAGTTGCACTCAATAAATATTTATATATTTGAAATAAAAAATACCGGAATTTTGTATTCGCCAGTAACGAATTTTGTATACCCTCCCTAATACTGAATTATATTCCAAGTGCTTTAATTTGTTATGGTTTATATTTATTTCCGGTGGGAATCACCTTACTTTAAAATATTTAATAATTTAACAAAAGATAAGGTCGATTACATATTTCCGAAAAAATAACAGATTGTGTTAAATAAATATGTGAATGGTAAATAGTGATAATAATCTTTAAGGAGCACAAATGATAAGATATAGTAATTTGTCATATATTAGTAAGAATTTACACAAACATATTTTTTAATAAAAAAAACTCTCACAAATTATTTATTTCGTTTGCAAAATACAGCTGTTTGTAATTTTCATTAAGTTTTCATTTTACTTTATTTAAATATTTAAAAAAAAGAGATTAAAAAACTTCATCACCTGTTCATAAATATGATAAAGCTTCTTCATATATGTTAATCAAACTTCTTCATTAGAATTGTAGAACGTCGGTACTCAATACTTTTTAGATTTATTCAAAAACAGTGTAGTATTTTTATGCGAAAAATAGAGCGATCCATGTGGTTCATGTTACCGTATGAACATGCTATTAGATTTGCTTAATTTAAAAAAATCTGTTACCTGGTTTTTGAGTTGGAGGGATATTCGCAAAACGGGTCCTGTGAGTCCCAAAGTAAATGTAGTCACTTATTTTACAAGTAGTCTCTGAATTACGAAATTTTGACCATATCCTTCTCGATCGTTTCACAAAGATTTAAAGCAAGAACAAGTATTAAATTTAGTTTTCTATCGTTAAAATAAATGGCGTTAGTAGAAATTGTGGTTAATCCAATAACTACTTAAAATCTGAAGACCGCTTTTTGGCTGCAAAGGCCATTAGAGCGTTAAATATGAAGAAATTTCTTCATAAATACAAAGAAGTATTTCAAAAATCCTACTTGATATATAATTTTTTTTGCAAATACCTCATTATATTTAGAAAAGGCTTCATAAATATCAAAAAAAAAAAAAAAAAAAAAGATTTCATCAATTAACATTTTTAAGAAACAGCTTCTTCATATTTATGAAATGTTTGATGAAAATCTATGACATTATTCATCACAGTGAAGTTTTTGTTTTTTTATATTCAAACTTTAAAATTTATATGTATGAAATGTTCGAGATCATGAAGAATTTTTTCTAAATGCAAGTTTTTTATATTTTTTTATTTGTTATCATCTGCTAGTGTCTAAATACATCTGCTAGTGTCTAAATACATCTGCTAGTGTCTAAATACAAATAAAAAATTCAAAAAAAATTTGCATGATGGGATATCTAATGATAGGTATTTCAAAGAGCTATCACGTGGTATACAGATGTTTTTTTTTTATTTTTGAAGTCTTTAAATGTTAGATGGCTTTGTGTGTGATTTAACCAAGAACGGTATAAAACTCAGGATGTACAAAATGCCAAATTTTTAGATTTTCGATGCCATTTAGCCGTGACCATAAAATTCTTAGCCGCCACCATGAAATTCTTATTTATTTTATGGTCTCGGCTAAGTGATATCGAGGCAGCAAGGCAGCGAGGCTTAACACGAAGCTAAAAATTTGGCAATTTGTACATCCTGAGTTTTATACCGTCCTTGTTTCAGCCACCAAATATTTATGTATACACTCACAATATATTTTCCGTTGCCGACTGTAGTTTATTTAAAAAGTAATACGTAAAGTTTGTTTTTAAATGAAGAATCAATTGAAATTCATAGAAATATATTTTTTAACTATTTGAATCAGTCATTCAAAAAACAAACTATACAAATTTACAGACATTCAGTAGGAGTTGATATTTTCAGTTAAATGTAAAATTTTATGTTTTTTGCTTCAAAAAATATAAATTCATATTATTCCTTTTTTGTTTTTTTTTTTACCAAAATAGTTTGTTTATGTACAAAATTATTTTAATAAAAATTACAAGAAATTATTCAAATATACATACACACAAAGCCAATAAAAATATATATACCTGCATGTGTTGTGTTCTGTTTTGTAATTCCATACAAATAAGAAAACTTTCAATTTGAAAAACAAATCACAAAAGTAGTTTTTTCTAACTTTTTGTAATTTTTTTTTTTGGTTTTTTAACGACTTTCTATTGTTTTTACTTTTGTCGATTATTAAATAATGATTGAAAATAAACAAGAAAATCGGTTAAATATAATGGAAAATCAGTAGTCCTCTTTTTGATTGTATTTTCGATTAATTTAATATGTATTTTAAGTTGTTTTTAACGAAATAATATTGTGAGTGTATGAGTTCATTATATGGTGGTGTTTCCAGAACACGTTTTGCTTGACTCTTGTGCAACATCATGAATCTTGGCCAAACACCATGCATATGCCCAATACACTCAAATAAAAAGGTTCATCATATTGATGAAAAATTTTATAAATATCATAATAAATCAAATGTTTTCGTCCAATGTAAAACTTCAAAAATATGATGAAGCTGCTTCATAAAAATATTACTACATGGTCTGGTTCGTAACTGTTCCAATTTGATTTTTTTTATATCGTAAAAGAGAAGCAACACTCAGAAAATTCTTTCTAATACCTAATTTGTTGCTTTATTTTAAAATTCCGTTCAATCGCTCTGTTCTTAATCGTTTACTTGGCCTTCTTGTTAGTCATTTTCAGGGAATAAGATTAATAAAAATAAATGAGATCAACTTGTATTCGACCAAAAAAATGTAATGAACTATTGAACTAGAAGAGCGTTTTGTTGTGAACTAATTCAATTGAATTTTTAATATTTCAAATAGGTGGCAGCTCTGGATCCATATCATCGGCTAGATAAGTATCAACATTTTTCTTTTCTAGAGTAGTTTAACCCTATGAACAAACTAATTTGAATTTCGTAAATTTAGACAAGTTCATTTAAACAAATCTAGGTTTATTTATACATTATAACATATCCAAATTTCATCAGAATTGGAATTCTCACTTGTAAAAAAATAAATAAATAAATAAACCTATCACGACTTCAACATACAGATATCGATATATCAAAACCCGTTTCGTATAAAGATCAAATCCAGTATTTAAAATTATAAAAGTGTATGCTACTTAAATTGCTGCCAATATATTTTTTTTACTTTTCTCATAAGAGTAAACTATTCTACTACAAAACATCGAGGAAATTCCTTACCTAGCAAGATGTTAAACTTAACATACCGATAAGGAGTTTTTAAAAAAATTTTGAATCTGTTTTACCCTTGCATTATTTCCGAAGTAATGCAAGGGTAGGGTTTAATTTATTTCAGGTAATAGCTACATACCGATTGACAAACTAATATCTAACCCCCTACGCAGCAGGACGTAGGGGTATAAAAACTTAAATACTACATCAACATTTAAATTAACTTACTAACATTTCACTTTTATTTTTATGATGTTGTTTCTTGTTTTGTATGTTGGTGTTTGTGATTATTATTAACAATTATTATTGTTACTCTTAATGTTGTTGTGTTGTAAAATGTTGCTAATAATGTTGATTGAGTTGTTGTTGATGGTTTTGTTGTTGTTTTTGTTGAGAATAATAAGGATATTTTAATAATGTAGACATTATAATAAAAATTGCAATAATAAGAGATTGCGTTGCAAAATTATTGTAAAAATAAACAAAAAAAAAACTTATATTGATTATTTATTATTTTCTTTGTTATTTATTTCCTTTTTTTTTGTACATATATTTTAAATTTTGCTTTTTTTGTTGTTGTAAATTAACATAAGCATTCAATTTAGTATAATCTTTAAATACACAATTTCATCTTTTACATAAACAAAATTAAAATAATATGACACTGACGGACATTTTGTTGATGATCGGATTAGTCGGTTGGTTGGTTTGTTGCATTGACGTTTAAATTGATTGTGATTTTATTTATTATATTTATTTTCGTAATATTTATTATTTATCATATGTTGTTGATTAACGACCGACCGTCTTAAATTTTGGTCTGGTCAATTGTTGTTATGTTAGTCTGACTTTAGTAGTTTTAGTAAAATATATATACACTCAAGACCAACGCGATTTATCCGAGAATGAAAAAAAACACACACAAAAAATTCTCAACAAACGCCTTTAGCGAGAGCTCAGACAAAACTAAATTCTGTTAAATGAGTCCATCATCTTACCAACAATACAAAAGAATTATAAGTGTTGTATGTTTAAACCACAGTAATGCCAACACTTTAAAAGCAAAAAGCGTCGGAAACATATGGGGACTAGAATGGATGAAGCTGTTTTGTAAAAATACAAATTGATGGCATGTTTTTTTATGTTTATGAAATGTTTCTTAAATATTATGAAGATTTCTTCATAAAATATTATGTACGATTTATAGAAGCACTTTTTCATATTTATGAAGTAGTTGCTTAATTTTTATGAAAAATTTTCTTTAATATTTATAATGAAGCTTATTTATATTTAACATAATGAGGTTTCTTATTCTTAATGTTTTTTTAATATTCATGCTAATGAAAATGCAAACCTAAATAAATAATTTGTTAAGAGTTTTTTTTATTATTTTTTATGAAATGTAGATTTATTAAACATTTGTTAAAAATTTTGTTGAAATACTCCATGATATTTAATAAATCTTTGTTTATGTAAACTTCATCAATATGATAAAGTTTTTTTCTTAATGTAGGGCCACTGACACAAAAATAATTAGCGTAGATGAATTAAAAAAGGTTTTCTAAATAAGATAATTCGTTGAACGGTCTCGATTTCAATTTAAAACATAGATTAATTAAAAGTTAATTTAATTTTGAATTAGAAATTTTTTTAAATCAATGCATTCAACAAAAAATAATTTCTTACAACATATTAAATACTAAAATTAATTAGGAAATCATCAAACAAACAATTTCAATTCCCGAATCCAAAAATAAAACGATAATTCGCGCGAATTAAATTCAAATTCCCTTGACACAACCATATACAAATGTGATTCCTGAATTTTATGAGGGCCGCAACTTAAATTCAGTAGCGTTATCAAATTTTACTGTAACAGTTGACACATGAGATTTAATTGGTATCTAAGTAATTTTTATTACAACAAATTTACATACGTGTTAATTTAAACTTTTAAAATGACAAATCTTCATTTTGTATACGGAATATTTTTGCCAGTAAGAGTTGACAAAACAACAAGAAATAGTTAAATCTGCCAATAGTGGCAACAACAAATACCGTTTAGGACTAACACTGCGGTTTTACGCAAAAGATTATTGCTTTAAATTTTTCTCATATACTGTATGTCAAAATCTCTCGAATTGAAAGCTATGACGTAGGTTGCACGCCATATTGTATGTATACAATCTTATTTATAAAATGCCGTCATCAAGGAAACAACTGGAAATGCTCGCCTTACTAAAAGTGTTGCAGGAAATAAACACAATCGCAACACATTATTTTTGTCCATTTTTTTATTCCACAGAATATTTGTAAAAGAAACTACAAAATTTATTTGTGATCTGCAAATTGTTTTTATTTTTTTGTAAAATGCATTTATAATTTACTGGTATGTTTTTGTAATTTGTTCAGCTTTGTATTGCAGCAAAATATTTGTAAAACGAAGCTCCAAAAATTATTTAATTGTGATCAGCAGTTAAAATTGCTTGTCAGATTGCCTCCCGGCTTGAATGAGAAATTGAATACCCCAACATACCAAATGACTTGAGAAAAATATTACAATAAGCCTACAAACACAAGCCTTAAGCTTGAAAAAGACTTGAGAATATATTGAAAAAGGCTATCGTAACAATTGTAGAAAAATCAAAACGGAACCCTCGTGAAAATATTATGTATGTATGATTACCATAATCTTATTCTTGCAATTGTAGAATAAGCTTACAAAAATAATATTGTATTAACTTGCATATAGAAAAGCTTATTTGACTCAATATATTTATAAGCATTTTTTCTAACTGTAGAATAAACTTCACATATAATTTATTATTAAGTGTTGAAAAAGAGAAATCATAATTATTTTTAATAATAACTCATTTTAACCATAAATAAAAATTATTATAAAAATAATTAAATTTAATATGCAATTGCACGTTCACTTTATAAAATTTACAACTAAATGTACACGCAAAACACGTTTGACAAATTTAAAAAAAAATTATTCGCACTTGTTGTATGCATTATAAGCGTAGAACAAAGACAACAAGACTAGAATGTATTGAAAAATATTTCTATTTCAATAGTCATATTGCGTTGTTCAATATGTGCATGTTGTTTATAAGCATACTTTAGAAAACGTTATGTATAATAATCTTTATTGACGTACCCGTTGAGCTTCATCACTTAACACAATTTTTCGATAGAAAAATTGATTTTCATTTAACTTTCCTAAGGCCCATTCACCAAACACACGATGTTGTGGTACGTCACCTGGCCTCATTTCTTGCTCGGTATGCACGGGTTGGTGGATTAATGTCAAATAAAGTGAAATTGGTATGAAATTTGGTCACAATAACGATCATAACATGGACGTACGAGGGCGGATTAATAAGTCCGTGACTTTTTGAATGAAACAGTTTTTTTGCAAGAAAAAAAATTATTTTTTAACATAATCGCCTTTTAGCTCGTGCGTACATCCCAAAAAACTGTTGCCATCACCTTATTGGCCGACAAACTTACCTTGGCCTTCTTCGGAGCCAGTTCACCCGGAAAACCCCATTGTTTAGACTGCTGCTTGATCTCCGGAGTGTTGTAATGGATCCATGTTCCATCCACAGTTACAAAACGCCGCAAAAACTCATTCGAATTGTGGTTAAAGAACTCAAAACAATCCTTTAAAGCTGTCACACTATTACGTTTATGGTCAATTGAGAGCAAACGCGGCACCCATCTTGCAGACAGCTTTCTTAAATCCAACTGATCATTTAAAATCGAAACCACATTGCCATATAAAATGCCTATGGCATCAACAATCTCACGCAATTTTACTCTTCGATCGGCCAACACCATATCGTTGATTTTTTAGACATTTTCGGGTGTATTGACCTCAACTAGCCGTCCAGAACGTTCAGCGTCATTTGTACTTGAGCGACCACAACGAAAGTCAGTAAACCACTTTTTTTACCATTGAAATCGATGGTGCAGAGTCCCCATAGTATTTATCAAGCTTTCCTTGGTTTTTTTCGCAAAAAATAATGTTTAATGAGCACTCGAAATTAACTTTTTCCATTTTTTAACAGCTGTTAAACGCAAAGTAAATGACGGAACTTGCTCAAAATTTGGCAGTAGTCTATTAACAGGTGGTACTTGATGGGAGCGGTCTTGCATTTTTTATAACTACGAGGGAAGTTCGAAAAGTAACGGACTTATTGATCCGCCATCATAATTTAAAAACACATTTCTCACACATTACGAATCTTGGTAATAAAAATCACTGATTTGCAACGTTGTTCGTTTGTTAGTCTATTCATGGTGAAATGGCTAACCTTACTGAGGATTTTTGGCATTGTTTTATAAATATGAAAACAGGAAAGAAGTAATTGCTCACCCGTCTGTTTGTCTGATAAGTAAAAAAAAGCGCCAAATTAGCCTCATTTTATAATACTCTTTAGTACTATTCTCTTAAAATTTATCGTCGTACCTCGTCATCAGTCAGCCAGTCGAACCTTTGAAGCAGCAGAATGAAATACAACAATGAATATTAGAAAAGATCTACAACAACAAAACACCGCACGCGAACATTAATAGTTAAGATAAAAATTATATGGTTGTTGTTAGATTTTCCTTACAACTTTTTTGTTTTTCGATCATTACTTTACACTCACTCACCTTCAAATTAGTTCCACGAAGAAGTAAAAAAAAACACTTTAGCATGTGCTTCTTCTCAACGAAATGCGAGTCATGAACTTTAAAAGTTTCAATTTGTAGTGAAAGAAAATAAAACAAATTAAAAGTTTTTTTTTTATCAAGTTCTTGGCTATGATGAGTAACCAAATTTACGTATTAATTATATGTAAAGTGTTACGTGTGTTAATGAAATAGTACTATTGAAACACTCAAATTAAAATGTTAGTAAATAAAAAAAAAAAAGCATTTCTTATGACCTAGTGTCTGAAGACAGGAGTTTAAAAGAGTAACGTTTACATTAATCAGTTTTAATTAAGGATTAATGCACTACCTTGAATAATTTCGTGAACTTTCCAAACAATTTGTTCTTACCCAGCAACAACATGGTATCAATAACTTACCAGCCAATTTACGCGATGTCCAAAAAGTATTATTATGGGAAATTATTTGTACTTTTAGATCTTAATGAACTTGGATATGTGGTAACTAGTTGTGCAATCTCATTTTTAGGGGATAACGGAGATGTTTCGAGACTGACGACCGTGCTGACTGGGTACTGGCAGATAGGAAGACATGGCAGCAAAGCGCGATGTACCATGCCGTAGCTATGGCATACCGGGTAAGGAGAAACCAGTAGGTCATCCTGTCTGTGATTGTCCGGCACTGCATGCGAAATATCGCGCAGTGCGACACGGACGACCTGTCGGTGATATTGGACATATAATTGGCCGATTTTATCCGTTATATCAATCTTTCGGGTTGGGTATCAGCTGCCTACGGATGGTGTGGTTTTCCAAAACGGAGTCGCTTTTTGACTCTACTTAATGTTTACGAGGGCGTGAGGTCCGTTAATTTTTCCTTCCAAATAACATATCCAAATTTTATGGAAATCGGAATTTTCACTTGAGACATTTCGATTGTGAATCGGTTGGGGCAGCGTAATAATATTAAAATGACACTTCGCATAAGTCTTTTGAGCTGCATAGAGTTTTCCCTAAAGATTCCAGCAAAATATTATATATATCGAAAGGCGACATTAAGCTGTTACTTAGAAACCTAAGTCTCTTATCATAAAGCCTGGAACATTCGCAGAGAACATGTTCCAAAGTCTCAGATCCCAACTCACTACGTCTACAAACATCAAAGACCGCTTGACGCTTTTTTGTGCCGCTAGTACTTCTCAATCACCCGCAATTCCAGCATACACAAGACGGCAGATCTTCTTGAGCATCCTTAGCCTTTAATTGCTAAATTGTTGGCCACCATAAGAGGGCTTTATAGGAGATTTAGGTTTAAAAGAGAGTTCGTAACCACCAGTAGACCATATGTGACCTTAAACAACAAGTCCTTCCAAACATAATATCATACTATGCCCTAGTAGCCTTTGTAGACAAGAAGGTGTATATTCCAGATAAAGCATTTGTCAAGAGTTAAGATTAAAGTTCGGAGCTTGTAGCATACGCTCAGATATGGTCTTGCACACAAAACAATAAAATGCCTACCGAATTGAAAAGGGTATTTTAGTTACGACAACCAATAAATTTGTTTAGCACAACCAAATGCTGAAAATTTTGGGTTTTGTAACCAAAATTCTATTCAGTTGTACCAACCGATTTTAGTAGTATTTCAATTTTAAATTTCAGTTGAAAACTGGCAAAAGAAATTTTGTGTGTGTGTGCCATCGAGAGCAATGATCACTGTCCATTAGATGCCTGCCTGGTTTGAGACTAGCTTGACACTTAAGTTAATCAAAGGTTTTCTTAAGAAGTCTTGTTTTGTCGTGAAGGTAGCCGGTCGGAGGCCCTGAATAAATCGCAAGGGTTTGAGGTAAAAGAGTGGCCCGATCAAAATTAAAATTAGACCCTTCATGAGAGCGACCACATTCAGCTTTCAGTGTACATGCTATTTTAGGACATGACTCGGTTGGGAAGCCATTTTTAACTAAACCTAATTGAGTATACCCTGTAAGATCCAAAACTCAAAATATTTTTGATAAGCGGACTTTGTAGATTGTACGCATCTTTCAGTCTAATCCATCAGTACGCGGTTAGACACATGTGTGCGTGTAAAAGCTCTGAGTTGGTTTGGCATTACGCTTATTGGAATACTCACTAGACTTGAAAAAGACGTGCGCTTTATTTACGCACTTCTGTAGGGATGAGAAAGAGGCAGTGCAACATTTTACGACAAACTAAAGGTATAGCGAGAACTAGATTCCTTAAGATTATTTGAACATCAGCTTAAGAAAGTATATTTATCTGGTCTTGTAGCCTTGTGGAGGGAAATTATTGTGATTGTAGTTTTACGTCGATGCTACCTAAACGGGAAACTAAAGAAAATTGAATTTCTCCGAGTCTACTCACATTGTAAATGAAAAGGGTGACGCGAAATGATTGAAATATCTTTTTGAAAATGGTCTGAACATTGCTCCAGTCTGCCTCATCAACAGATTCTATTGCTTGGCAGCCACACATTTGCCTGTCTGTTACTTGGCAGCATATATGAGATAAGCAAGTTTTGCTACTGGCGGCAACTTCATTAGATGTATTTAAGCACTTAATATATTCAATGCAGTTTCTATGAAAGCTTTTTTGAGTGTGTATTAAATATTTTTGACAGAGAGTAAAACTTAAAAACTATTTAATAATTCTCATTTCTAGCACCTACGTCAAAACCAAAACATTTGTAATATGAAATTAAAAAAAAAAACTAAATATATTTTAACCCATATGGTAAATAATTTTGTATTCAGTATATCTGGATTGATGTCTTCACTAAAAAAAAAAACAGATAGTAATGCACTGTATATAAGAAAAATTAAGGTATTTAGTACAATTAGATTTTATAAAGAAAAAAATCCTTCTAACAAAAAATTACATGCTCAATTTGTTTTATCAAAATGTAAACTTAATTAAGTGAATATAACAATATTTTATAATTAGAAAAGTCTTAAGTACCCTACACTTTTTAAATGATAACAGGAAAGTATTAGAATCATAATTGAAAATATTGCCTATCAACATAGACTTATGTCGTAGATTTAAAAAAAGATTACATTTGGTAGTATTCCATAAAAAAAATCCAAACTGCTTCATTTAAAATTCAAAACAAAAAGTGTAATAATACAAGATAAATATAGTATTGTTAAATTTCGTTGATGTTGGTCTAAATGTGTATTGTTTCGGGTTATCAAATTGGATTTCAACACTCAATATAAGTAGGCAATCATCTATCCTGCTGGCTCTTATCAATTTTTTTAAATTTTAATCTCTATAATTTAGTATTGTAATACAATTTATTATATTTCTTTACATTTGAAAAATTTGGAAAGAATACGATTATATGATCTCAAATTAAACTAAAACCATTCACTTACCAATTGAAATATCAAATATACGTAAACTTTTTCATTTTTAGATATTTTTACTTCTTTAAAAAAAATTTAAAGTTTACAATAAAAATGAGAAATTTTAATAACAATTGGTAATTTCAAAAGTTCTAAATACTAACACGCCGGCTAAAAATCCGTAGTATTATTGCACATAGGTGGTGCCGCTGATGAAAAATCCATATAATTTTTTGGAACTACCAACCTACAGACGATACCTGTCAAAATTTAATGACAATTCGTTCATTATTGAACAAGTTACAGCTATTTTAGATACGCTACTTTTACGATTTTGAAAACAATGCATTCAAAGCAGTTTGTTGATTTATCATTGCTTCTTAATGGGAAAAAACACCGTTCAATCCAAAGTTTGACTCGATAAGAGTTATTCGGACTCTGCTCCATTGAGAAAAGTGGTTTGCTGACGTGGTCGTACAAACACCGACGACGCCGGACGCTCGGTCGCCTAAAAGAGGAGGTTCACAAAGTGAAATTGCAGGAGATAGCTGATACCTTAAAGTTATCGAAAAGAACTTGTCGGTCTTGTTTTGCATTAAAATTTGTCCATGAGAAAGCTGTTATCGAAATGGGTGCCGCGTTTGCTCACAGTGCACCAAAACAACAACGTGTCAAAATGATGGCCAAATTTCACGAATTACACCTACAATTGCTTCCGCAACCACCGTATTTGCCAGATTTAGTTCCCAGCGATTTTACTTGTTTTCAGACCTCAAAAAAAATGATCGCTGGAAAGGAATTTGGTTCGAATGAACAGGTGATTGCCGAAACAGAGACCTATTTTGAGGCCAAAGATAAATTATTCTACAAAAAAGGTATCGAAATTTTAGAAAGGCGTTGGAGTGATTATATCGCTCTTGAAGAAGACTATTTGATGAATAAAGTCGATTTGCAAAAAAAAAAAAATATTGTTGTGTTATTGGTTATTCTACGGACTTTTCAGCCGATGTGTTACAAAAGCACAAATTTATTTTTTTTATATATTTTTTATCGCAGGGAATTAAACTGACGTTTTCAGTTTGCAGATTTTGAAACGAAAATTATAGCATAACAAAATAAATGACCAACTTTTTATACCACCTCATCTTGAAACAGTTTTAGAAAAAAATTTAATTTGTAATATGTGCGTATTTACACATTATACAACTACTGGAATTTTAATAAAAATGAGCATGTTGTGTATTCAAAAAGTACTCGTAATAATGCTAAAGGTGAGATAAAAATATGGAATGAATGAATAAATGATAAAACCGTACACAAAAAAAATTATAAAAATCCACGAATAAACAAAAAACAATAAGTTCTAAATCACATTTGGAATGACTCACAATTCTGTTTAAACAAAAACACAATATTACAGTTATTTTTAAATGAAACAAAATGTGTTGACTAGTTTTTTTTTCAATCAGTTTCTTTAATTTAAAAAAAAACCGGTATTGATTTTTTTGTTAAATTTTATTTAAATTCTGATGACATTTATTGATAAAATTTTTAATCTTTATCAGCGAAGATTGTGAACAAACGAAATGTTGGTCATAAAGGTTTTCAATGTTTAAAAGTAGAAATCGATATAAAAATAAAAAAAAAAATAAATAAAACTATGAAGTATATAAGTTTGGTAATGTAATAAAAACCATCTTTGGAATATATTTTTTTTAATACGATTTTTATTGTACCCACCACTAGTAATGGATCAAATCTCATCGCAAAATTTGTATGTATCATAATGATCTCAGATTTCAAGTTCAAGTACAAACGTGTTTCGCTCAATTTTTTTTCAATAATTGTATAATTCATATTTAATTGTATTGATTTTTTTGTGTTCAATTCTCTACACTAAATATTAAGAAACCAGTATTGACCATAGTATTTTTAATTGGGGGACAAATTAATATCACATTTTGAAAAAAATCTGCATCAGAGGTATGGACAGATTCGTGCTGATAACCGAATTGGTTGCAAACTAATGGAGAATTTTTTTTTTGTGAAAAAAATTCATTCATTTAAAAAAAATTGTTTTGGACTTCGTATCACCTGGACAACCTACATACTGGCCCGCAGATCCAAAAAAAATTCCAGATCTCATAGATTTTATTATATCGAAAAACGTAAACCGGAGCTCAATAACAACACAGATATCGTACGACTTGTCGTCCGATCACGCTCCAGTAATTTTAAATTATTACGAACACAAAGTCGTACAAAATTTCCATATCAAAGTTGACTGGCTGAAGTATAGAAAATTTGCAAGCAATCACCTATATGAGAATTCCTTAATAAACTTTCCCGAAGATATAGACGAATCTATTAATGACTTCAGCGAAACAATGATTGAGGCCTTGGATCACTCTAAGTGTAAAGTTCCGATTGAACCTTGTGTACGTATTTCTAACGCAGAAATTTAAAACCTACTTATTGAAAAGAGGAAACGTAGGAGAATGGCAACTCAACAGATCTCCCACATCAAAAAAAGACTGTCTGCTGCTACAAAGAAACTCAAAAGAGCTCTTGCGTTGGAAGAGGAGCGTATAAATAATAATTATATTCAAGGTTTATCAAATACTAAGTACACCAATTTCTCAATTTGGAAGGAAGCTAAGAGTATAAAGCCACCGGTTAAGATGCGAAGTCCACTTCGTAAAGCAGATGGCACCTGGGCGCGTAACAGCAAAGATTAGGCCCTAATATTTGCTGAACACTTATAACGTATTACAGCAACGAACAGATGACGCAATGACAGATGTAAATTTGATAACAATAAATAAAGAGGATATCCAAGATAACTTAAAACCAAAATGCACCAGGATACGACCTTGTAACGCCAATTATGATTAAAAATCTACCAAATGTTGCAGTAGCAGCCTTAACTTGTATATTTAATGCAATTATAAATACAGGTGTCTTTCCAAGTAGCTGGAAGATACCCAAAAAGACCCGACGATACCTTCCTCGTGCCGACTAATCAGTTTGCTGCCATGCTTGTCAAAACTGTTCAAGAAAGTGTTCAAGAAAAAATGAATGCCTTATTAAATTGTGAAAAAAGTACTCCCAGTCCCCCAGTTTGGTTTTCGCAAACATCATGGAACAATTGAGCAAGTCAATCGCATAACCGGAGAGATAAGAAAGGCATTTGAACATAAAAAATACTGCACAGCTCTCTTCCTAGATGTTGCACAAGCGTTCGACAAAGTTTGGCATGAATGTAAAGGATTTACTGCCCCCTAGCACATACTAATTGATTAAATCATACCTCCCGAATCGCCAAGGGCAGGAAATAAGGGCAGGTGTCCCTCAGGGCAGTGTTCTTGGTCCTATACTCTACTTAATTTACCAATGAGTGCAAATTTTACTATTTCAACATTTGCTGATTATACAGCTATCCTTTATTCACATGCTAACCCATACTGCAACTGAACTGAACAATTATTTAAGACGTTTGGAGACGTGGTCAAAAAAATGGAGAATACAAGTTAACGAGACGAAAAGCAAACACATTACCTTTTCACTGAGAAGGGGAGATTGTAGCCCTGTTACTCTTAACAGTGTAACAATTCCTCAGTCTGACCATGTTACGTACCTCGGCATACACCTAGATAGACGTCTTACGTGGCGCCGACATATTGAAGCCAAGAGGCTTCACATGAATATTAACCTACATTGGTTAATTAACCACAAATCAAAGCTAAGCCTTGACTGTAAATTACTTTTATACAATATGTTACTAAAACCAGTCTGGTCATATGGCATCGAATTATGGGGAAATGCAAGTAGAACCAGTGTTGATATTATATAAAGAGCTCAGTCAAAAGTTCTTAGGACTATGACTGAAGCGCCATGGTACGTCACAAATGTAAACATCCACAAAGACTTACAAGTGAAACTAGTCAAAGAAGAACTTGAGAAAGTTCGTGAGAGATACAAAGCAAGACTGCATCAGCATCCAAACCTTCCAGCAAGACAACTGTTAACAACATAATCAGTGACAAGGCTTCGTAGAGCCGACCTACCACCCTACTAATGAGTACATATATACTTTAAGTTTTAGTTCTAAGATTTAAATACTTATTGTGAGGCCCTATGGGGTAGATTCAATAAAGAAAAGGAAAGTTATAAAAAAAGACTTTTTTTCGAAAATTTCAGATTTTCAGATAAAAATCCCTATTCGAAGAACAATATTAAATATATTTTGAAAATATATTCACATTTCCATTAAGCTTTTGGTCCTAAACCTTACAATGGGTAATTCCATTGTGACGGGTGTGATCATGATACCCACATTTTGATTATAACTCAAGAATATAAAATTAAAAAAACTGCGATTCCCAAGGATGTTAATCTTAATAACGCTTTCTGCTCAGAATGACCATTAGAAGAATGTGACGGGTGTGACCTTACAAATTTTAGCTCATAAAGAATTATTCCTTTCAGGTTATATTATGTAAAATTTTCCGTAGACTTCTTCACTATCTGTACTACCATAGACAGCACAATACTGCAGGCGAGTATGTTTTAAAGTATTTTTTTTAAATTCAGATAAATATGTAGTGCAAACATACACAGAGACTTAATCTGCTCTTTTAAAGTTATGAATTTTGTGAATATTGGTTATTGATTTGAAGCCGTCCTACCTTTTGTTTTAAAAAGATCTTTTCTGCACTACGTCGTCTATATGCACATTTCAAAGTCTTGCCAAATTAATAAAAAAAAAATAAATTATGGAGTTTTATGAATTGTTGATCTGTTATTTTGTGAGTGAATAGTATAGTAGGATTTTAGATAATATAATCATATTATTTTTTATAAATTATTTTATTGTAAAGAATCATGAAAATTTTTATTAGTAAATTATAGAGAATAAAAATTGAGAAATTCCACAGAGCCAGCAGGATAGAATACTAAGTATTTTCGGTTGACGCTACCCAACCTTGTCAATATCCATGCTCTTCTTCTCCCATTTGATCATTGCTTGTTGATGATTGTCTATTTTATATTGAGTGTTTAGGAACAAATTAACAAACTTGAAAACAACAACACAATAAGACTGACATCAACGAAGTTTAACGATTTATATTTATCATCTATATAAATGCTTCATATAAGCTTTGTTGTTAAGAATTAAAGTACAAAAACTGTAAAATATGGAGGATAAATATAAATTGTTAAATTTCGTTTATGTTATTTTTGAGGTTATGTCAGTTAATATGATTTTATTTACTTTTTGTTTGGCTGTTCTCGCTTAACGATTTACAGAAATAATGTGGTTAAAAATTTGTTAATATAAGTGTAGAAGTTGTTTTTTGTTAACTGTATGTTACATAACATAACAAATTTAATTTGTCTCGGTTCACAAAATGCAATTTTTCTTGCAGCAACTTTCTTAAATTCTCTTTTGAACTTGCATTCGTGTTCACACGGCGTCTTTTTTTTTACAATTATAGTTTCTTTTACATAAAAAAAAGTACGAATTAGAAAACACAAGAGAATTGCAAGTACAAGCAAGTCGGTACTCCTTTCCGTTCTTATTTCCTCCCTCTCATGTAAACTCAGAATTGCTGCAATAAAAAAATTCAACACAATATTTATGCATATGGCTTTGTGTATAATAGACAAAAACCGTTCTGATACTGAACTTAAAAATATGAGTTTTCTATTGAAAATATTTAAAATTTGAAGGACGAATACTAAATTTTAAATGTCCTATTTTCAGTTCAATATGAAGGAAGTATTAAATACAATGTTTCTGTACAAATAACCATTTAACTCCCGACCAAAGTAAAGTTTGTACATCACTGATTTACTACAAAAATCTTTTTTTTTGTTTAATTTTTAAATTATAATAGAATTATACAATATAGTAGTAGTAGTAGGCATACATAATTTAAAATCAAGTTTCCTAGTATGCTTTTTATGCTCACAACATCCACGTTTGTTTTTATAGTCTAAATTTTTTTTGTATCCACATTCAAAGTCATAGAAAAAATGCACACAATTTTATTTTAATTAAATTGTGCTTTATTGCTTAATGATTCACAATTTACCGGAATTAAAATAAGAAATACACACAAACTTCTCTACTACTTAATTCCTTTAATAGACGAGATGAATATAAAATAGGCCGTCCCTTAAAATATGTAAAATATGTATTATCAATTTCCAATGGTGCTCAAAACTTTAATATTTTTCCAATCTTAAATAATTGTTTATGTTTTAGTCCAAGGTATGTGATTTTTAAAAAATTTATAAAAAAAAATATAATTTTTTTATTTCTTGTGATATACCGTTTCTTGGAAGAAGAATAAAAAAAGTATTTCATATTCGAGCATTTTAAACCTAATTGAATAAAACTAGGGGTTGCCACCATTAAAACTCGATAATTATTTATTAAAGAGACACCTTAATCTACAATAAACAAATAATTCTACACAAATCCAACAACTCAAAACCATTAATATAAATTGCAGTGTTATTAAACATTTTAATAATAAATTATATGAACTGATGGTTTATGTTGTTGTCGTGGTTTTTTGTTGTTTACTATTTGTTTGTAGACAAAAATAAATAATTAGAATTAAAAATAAATATATAAGAAGATTTACTTATTTTATTTGAACGCCTCATTCTGAATTCACACAGCCAAATATAAACAGAAAATTGCCAAAATTAAAAAAATTAATTCTGAATAATGACAAAACACTTAGAAATAAACATTAATGAATAAATATAAACTTCTACAAAGAACACGTCAATAGCCGACAAAATATTTAACATATGTAAAATTTTGAGCTACAATTGGCATACAAAGGGATCAATGGAACACGCAAGAAAAAAACATGTTTAGGACAATCATATTTGAAGATCATTATATATTTTTGGTTTATGATTGTGCCAACCATAGCAGTGAAAATAATATACTTATTATATTATGATAATCAAATTACCATTATTTTTTCATAATATGCAGTATAATGTTATGATAGAATTTGACAATGAATATGATCATTATTCTAGTGACCGTTATATGATCCTAGTGATCATAATGTGGTCCAAAGTGGTGATAAAATCACGAAATAATAAAATATTAACTATAAAAATTATGGTAGCGACCAAGTTGATGGTTAGAACCTATTTACAAACTTATGATTAAAACTAGCGATGATTGTCGGAATGCAGATTGGAAATAATTTAGTAGCAGTGATCATGTTGCAACCATGTTTTTTCCCTACGTGACTACGGTTAAACCCAAAATTTAAAATTGTTTGTAAAAATATATGATTTTTATCACCTAAAAGCAACAATATAGATGCTGATAAATCGACACTTAATCTTACAATTAAATTTTCACTTGCAATAAATGATTTTTTTATTATATTGTAAAATTAAAAAAAAAACAATTCAAAAAATTTCGAATCCCAGAAGTCCAACTTCTGATTTTTAAAATTCTGAAGATGGTTTCCTGACACAATTTAAGCATTCCTAAACACAAAAAAAGTTTTTGTCACTTTATTTATAGTGAAAATGTAAAAAAAAAATTCGAGAACATTCATTATCTTTCGAATAGTATATTTATATCAAAAGAGAAAAGGAGTCGCTTTCTAACTATACCAACCAGTAGGATTATTATTAGGGTGGTGGCTCATACATTTTAGGACATTTCAATAGTTATGAGACCTGTAAAAATAAACCAATATTTCGAGTTTTAATATATCTCAAGGTATTCAAAATTGGCAAATTTTCCTTCTCAACAGTTAGAAACTCTTTGGCGGGAAATGAATTTATCTTTCCAGTTTTAGAATTGTCCACAATTTTTGTAATAATAAAATCCGTTTTTTACATAACGTTCAAATAAAACAATTGGGTCCAATTTGCCGACCCATAGAAGGATTTGAATAAAACTTTTGAAAGATTTTAAAAAATGTAGTATACCATTTGAATTGAATTTGACGAAAACAATTAAGATAAACTTCGAGGGTTGTTCTAAAAGTTCTTAGCCTGCCACAGAGAGGGCCGTACAAAAAGCAAAAATTTAAGTGTATTGGAAACTTGAAAACATGTTAAATTACATTTTGATCCGTCAACTCATTCTTATAGGAACAGCTATTCAAAAGACGCTTCAGTGATTTTTTATAACGGAAAAATTAGAAATATTAACATATGAAAGGTTTATAGGAACAAGAAATTAATAATGATATGGTGACAGTAAAAAATGGGGTTACTGAATTTAGACGTACATTGAAGATGAACCACGAAGTGAACGTCCAAAAACTGCAACAACTGCAGAAATCATAGCCAAAGTAGATGATATGGTATTGGACGGTCGACGAGTAAAATTGCTTGAAATAGGTAATGCCATAGGCATCTCAAATGATCGAGTCCATTTGATTTTGCATTAAGAATTACAGATGAAAAACCTTTCTATAAGATGGGTGCCGAATTTGATAATAGTTGATCAAAAATGCATTCGAATAAAAATTTCTCAAGCTTGTTTAGATCGATTTAAGCTAAAGTCTGTTGCTGAAACATGGATCCATCACTACACTTTAGAGACAAAAGAACAATCAAAGAAATGGGCTGAAGCTTGTGGAAGTGCACTAAAAAAAAGGCAAACAAAATTCAATCGGTATTTTATTCATTGTGAATCTTTAAAAAGGTAAAACAGTAAATTCAGAATAGGGGTGGTCTCAGGACCCTTATAGGGTTCTTGACGGGGCATTGCTCTGTTAGGGCTTTTATGAGTAAATGGGATAATGCCATATCGGACTTCTGTAGACTGTGCGGGGATGTTGAGGGGCTAGAGACGGTAGAGCTTGTACTGTGCCACTGTCCTAGGATGCAGGGTCTCAGGCAGAAATGGCTAGGGGATAGGTTCCTCGACGAACTGGGGTGTATCGCTGGATGTAATTCAGCCGATCTACTAGGGTTTGTCAAGGAATAGGACGGTTGTTTCTGACGATGGGACTGTAGAGGGGTTATGTCCTACATAGTTTCTATATTTCTTCGGACCTCACAACTTTTTTCTTCTTCTTTATTTCTCTTTTTTCTCTCTCTCTCTTCTTCCTCTATACTGAAGGGATTCACAATGGACCGCATTGGTCTCCGGGTGGAAATGCGTCCCTTGGGCGCATAACTCTTCTTAACCTAACCTAAATTCAGAATATTATTGTTACTTTTTGGGTCAATTGAATGTGAAAATTTGGGAAAAATACCTGGTGTACAACACAAACAAAATAGTTGTTCATTAAGACAATGCATAGCATGGCCAAACTCAACGAATGGAAGTACAAATTGCTTTACCACCCCCTTTATTCTCCTGATTTAGCTCCCTGTCACTTCTACCTGTTCCCAAATCTAAAAAAATTAATTGCCGCCAAGATTTTCACCTGGAATAAAAACGCAATTGCAACTGAAAACTTTTATTTTGCAGAGCCTTAGGAAATTATTTAATCAAGGGATGGAAATGCTAGAAAAATATTGGACTAAAAGTATTGCAGTTTCCGGAGATTGTATTGAAAATTAAACATAATTTTAAAAATTTTACTTTTGTTTTTCATTGTTAGCTAAAAAAAATTGCAAACTGCCCTCGTATTAGTAAGAACAGCGTGGAAATTTACAAATATTTATTTTTAAACAAATGTTGTTTGCAAAAAAAAAAAACAAAATATTTAGATATTATTAAAAATTTTATATTTTTCTAAATGGCAAAATCAACATAAACTTTGTAACAAAATTTATTTATACTGCCAACAACATCATCATTTCCATCATCTTCATTATCATAATAACAAACAAATATTAAAAATATATATTTTTTTTATATTTTTAGCCAAAAATCACAAGTGGGGTGTGCAAAGTGAAAATTTTAAAAATAGATATCAAATGAAAGAGAAAAACTACATTTTTAAAATACAGAAGACAATAAATGAAAATTAAAATTCAAAAATAATCAAGTGCGAAATCTATTGCATATATTACTGCCGATGCCGGCTATGGGGATTTTGAATTGTGTATAATGGTCAAACAAATTAATAAAACTAAAAGATTTTGAATGAAATTTGTGTAGGAAACAAAAAGTGATGTTATTAGGTGATACGGAGGTAATTATACGACAGAGGAAATTTTTATATAATTTGGAAATCTTTGAACTACAACATTTTTAATTGTATTTCGGAACTAATCAATTGTCTCTTATTATAATTGGAAATGGTAGAAGAGTTCCGAATTCCTTTAGTCCGAATTTGCGGTAATTTTCATCCTGATTCATTCATTCATTCTATAATCCGAATTTTTTGCAAATAGTTAGTTCTAATTCTTAATTTTGTTGTTAAATAACGTTGCTATTTAAAATTAATTAGATTTGTTGCAAGTTGAGGTTCGTAACATACTTTCGCAATATCTTGTCGGGAAAAATGTTTTTAGATGTAAAAAAATTTTTTGTGGTGAAAAAATCTTTAAAGTGAATATTATAAACTATAATTTAACTCAAGGATTCTGGTGAAAAATTATGACAAAATGTTTTATTAAAATACACATATGCCATAATTTACCAAGTTATTAGCTAAAAAGTAGTAAAGGCTTGGTCAATTTTTCCAATTTTGTATATAATTTATATAAACAAAATTTGAGTATAGCTAGTTTATTATATTTTCAGCAAACATTTTCCTCAAAAGTTTCACCCTAATAAAACAATTTATAGCACAAAAGCAATGTGTATTTCTGATTTCTGATTTTCTTTCTGTCATTTATTTTATGGCGTCAAAAATTTAAAGAATAAAGTGTGCAAATAATAATTGTAGCACGTTGTAAAATTATGTAAATTGTTGTATGTATAAATTTGTTGTTGTTATTCATCAATGAAGTCTACATATATTTGGAAATATTTCAAGAATTTCGCATACAATGGACAATATTATAATAATTGTGGCAATATTTTTGTATCATTGAATATTGAAGTGTTTTTCTTTTTTGCGATTGTTTGTTTGTTTTGTAGTGAATTTAAAAATAATTTCCGTAAAAAAATGTTGTTTATTGTTTATGTATTTAATTAAATTGTGCTTAGTCATGTGATTGTTGTTACAAATTTGTGAATTTTGTACGTTATGGAATTTTAATTGTTGTCAGGCGGTGTTATTCAGTTTGTAACAATTCTAAATATCCAGGTGTTTAAAATTGTTTTTTTTCACTTGTTTGCATTTGTGCAACATATGCAAAAAGTAATTGAATATTGGGTTACTTACCTTATATGATAAAGGAATAAGTCATTGTTTGATAATTTGCTTTAAAATCTGCAATGAAAGAAATAGTAAAAAATTGTATTAGAAAACTGTATTAGAAGCTGAATTAGCAGCTGAATTATATTTCTATGGAAATTTATGTTAAAAATAGTTTTAAAATATCATTTAAATTGTAAATCAAATGATTTGTCTTCGCTGTTAATTTATAGGGAACTTTTAAGAACTAGTAGTTTTTGAAATTTGTATGGAATTTGACAATAAATACGATAAATTTAGTATAATTGTAAATTTTATTAATTTTGACTGATTTTAGAAAATAACGACGCTCTGTTAAAGAGCCAATTTACACCGCGACTTTTTTCTATGCAATTATTGCGTGCAATTCTTCTTTGATGGCGAACGGGGTATTGCTTCATTCGGTTTTAGAGTAAAAAAATCACCGTATGAATAGACATAACTTTGGAAGCAACTTTGAAAAGGGAATTCAGAAAAAAGCATGAAATCAAATTGCATCGCATAAATTGGCTCAATGTTCCAAGCTTTGGAGTCAGAAGGTTTGGAGTTCAATCCTACAACAGGCAAATATTTTTTTATTTTTTTTTAATTTCTTTATAAGAGATCTTCTGATCATGAAAATTTGTCTAGATAAATAGAAAAATTATAATTTTTGTAATCATGGCATACTCAGAAAAAAAAATAGTAGGCAGAAACCGAATTGAATACATTTCCTGGTTAGCTACAACATTATTCGTGTCTTGGAATGTTAATTGTAAATATCCCTTATTTAAATCAGACGAAATAGAAAACTCCATACAAGTTATCTGCGTCTATTTATTGACTTAAGACGAAATCTGGAGGCTATACATAGCTAGGGCGAGGAAGTTTATGTAAATACATGTTTATTGCCGTTAGCTGGAAGAGCAACGTTACCTATGTATATACCTGTGTGAATAAACTAATTTGTAACAAAATGGCATCGAATGTTAATGCATTTCTTTTATATAAATGCATATTTTTGCGAATATTTTGCTGTAAATATTTTTTTTTCTAAAAATGCGTATTTTAAACATTTTGTTTTTCAAATTTATAAATCTCCTGATTTTTTCATCACGGAGATAAAAATATCACAAAAATGCATGATAATATTAAAAATGCTAAAAAAAATACCTAATACCTACATATGTATTTTTAAAATTTCGATTTTTAAGACATATTTTACTACGATAAAACCCGATTATAAATGCATGTTTTTCCTAGCACTGGTAATCCAAGCAAAAAATTAAGCTTAACCGGTTTGTTAATATATAAAACTACCGCATATGGAGTGAAACCAATCCACAATATTCCTTACATACTCCATTACAGCGAGAAATGCACCGTTTGGTGCGGTTTACACGCTGATGGCATCAATTGACCTTATTTCTTTAAAAATTAAGCCGGAGCACAGGTAACAGTCAATGTAGGTCGTTACCGCACCATGATCGATGATTTTTTGTTTAAAATATGTATGACATTGATCAGGGCTAGATGTAGTTTCAACAGGATGGCGCTACGTGCAATACGAAGACCGCAACCATCAACTTATAGAAATCAAAATTTGATGATAAACTGATTTCAAGAAATTCAATTCAATTGGGTTCCAAGGTCGTGCGATTTAATACCTCTTAATTATTTTCTGTGTGGCCACATGAAGTCACTAGTTTATGCCAGTGACGTGAAGTCACTAATGAATGCTCGAAAAAGTGGCCCACAGGATGCGCTACGTCAGGAATAGCCTCGGTGGCCATATGCCCGAAATAATTTTCATATGTTAACCCTCGAAGTGGCACATGGTTCTGGCCAGACATATTTAATTTTCATGCTTCAATTTAGCATACTTCTATTTTAGGTACATGGCTGTAATTTCAGGTAATCTCCCAAAATATTGTTGGCTTTCGATGTATAAATTAATAATAAAAAATCTTCACCTTACTTTTGGTACATGGTGTCTGGCCAGACCCCTATGCATTTTGTATGAACGCATAGGCAAAACACATGGCACGAGTTGGAAATTTGTATTTACTTTATTCTTTTATGCTTCTTTCTTTCTTCTGATTTTGTTTCTGAGTTAGTTATTCATTGAACGTTGAACAGTGAAGAAGTAATATAGTTTTTGTGCGGTAATTTTGAACTTGTAAATAATTTTACGCAGGTAGATTTGTTGCGTTGTTAGTATATTATGGCTGATGAACTGGAATTTATTTATAATACACGCTTGCGTAGCGCGAATTTGCAACCCCAATTGTCAGAGGCATTAGTGCGTGATTTTCAAAGTCAGGTAGAAGCTGATGAAAATTATGATGTTTTTGAAAACGATGGTGACGACACTGCTGATTATGTGCCAGAAGATGATGCATCAGACATAGAAAATGATTTGGAAATTGAACCTAACGAACTTTATGATAGTGATGAAGACGTAGATGAAGAAGAAGAAAGTGGAAATGATGCTGAAGCAGCAAGTGAAGTCGACTCAGGCTGTTTTTATGGTAAAGACGGTACTAAATGGAACGAAACTGAACCCCCTGCATCTCGTTTGCGCCAGCATAATATCATGCGTTTTCGATCTGGAACAAAAACAAGGCTCACCAATCCAGTTGAGGTATTCAAGCAATTTTTCTCAACCAATATTACGTTCGTCATCATTAGTGAAACAAATCGGCATGGGCGAGAATCAATTAGAAAATGGAATGAAGAACATCCAGAGTCTACCCAAAGAAAATGGATTGATTTGACAAGCTCTGAGCTAGATGCATTCACTGGGATTTTGTTGGCTTCTGGTCTCAGCCATAATAATATGCAAGACTCCAGTATATTGTGGCGTTCGCTGCCCATATTCCGTGCGGCTATGTCGCACAAACGATTCATTACTCTGTCCAGATATATTCGTTTCGATAATAGTCGTACGCGGGCATTCCGACAGCAAACAGATAAAGCAGCTCCTATCCTGGACCTTTGGAATTTTCTCAATGAAAATCTGCAAAATTATTATGAACCTTATGAAAATATCACCACCGATGAACAGTTGTTTCCGTATCGTGGGCGCACAAAGTTCACCCAATATATCCCATCAAAACCTGCAAGGTATGGGATCAAAGTTTGGTGGGCATGCGATGCTAAGACTAAATTTCCATTGAAAGGAAAACTATACACTGGAAAGGAAGGAGGCAATCGGGAGATAAATCAAGGTGAAAACGTTCTAATGTATTTCGCAAATTGTTACGCAAACAGCGGCAGAACAATTATTTCTGATAATTTTTTCACCTCATTGAACGGCGCTAAACGACTGGCTGCTATGGGACTGGCATTTGTTGGCACCATTCAAGCAAACAAAAGATGTCTTCCTAAGGAAGTTATGAAGAGCACCAGACGACCAATTCTTTCAAGTGTGTTTGGTTTTCATGAAAATCTTGTTGCACTTTGCAGCTACGTGCCCAAAAAAAATAAGGCAGTAAATTTAATTTCAACCGTGCATTACACGAAATATGTTGAAGGCGTAGCCATGAAACCGGAAGCAATTTTATTTTATAATTCAACTAAAGTCGGAGTCGATACGATGGATCAAATGCTAACTCATTACACAACAAAACGGTCAAGCAGACGCTGGACATACGCGTTTTTCTGCAACATGATTGATGTGATGGCATTGGCAAGTTACATTATATGTAAGCTAAATGATGAAAATACAAGAAAAGAAAGAAGACGCATATTTTTATATAAACTTGCAAAGCAATTGGTACTGGCCAACGTTGAAAATCGCATCAATAATCCGCACATTGTAGCTCAACCAACAACTCGTATAGCATTTGAAGCGTACTTTGGGAGACCTCTCAATATAGCAAACCGTAATGTGGCTTCACGCAGTGGTCCAGACACACTAGCTGCCAAAAAAGATTGCAGAATTTGCCTGCAGCAAGGTGACAAAATACGCCGTAAGACACGCTTTTTTTGCTGCAAATGCAACAATCCTGTTTGTCAGCAACATTCAAAAGTAGATTATTTATGTTTTTGTTGCCTTCCGCAAAATTCTGAATAAAAAAATCAATGTATTCTTCATAATAATTTTCTATTTTGTCATAAACATTTATTACTTTACCCATAATAAAGAGAAATATATATAGAACAAAAAAATTGTTGCGCTTTTCATTCCAAAGAATTTTTCAGGTAAATTTTTTCTTCCTCAGGTAGCTAATAACATAGTAAAGAGAAATAGAAACACAAAATATAACAAATATTTTCCTATCTTAGTAAAAAATTTAACGGCAAACAGCCCTTATTTCCATACAAATGCATGTAAATGTATAGGGGTCTGGCCAGACACCATGTGCCAGAACTAAGGGCTCAAAATATGTGCCTGACGAAGGGTTAAAAATTTTTTCAGATTTAAATTTAATTTTTTGTGTAGTCTTTAAAATTCAATCGAACTAAAAATAACGAAAAACATTCAATTTCGCATATTCAGTAAGATTTCTTATACGAAAATCTTTAGAGTTTGTGGTGCTTTTTATTTAAAAATCGAACTTGGATAAAATTTTTTTGAAAAGTTATATACATTTTATTTCGTTAACGCAGAAAGTTAGACCACGTGTCACTCTATAAAACTGAACCTTTCAAAGAAGGTCAGGAAACATATTCTTGGTAAATGTGGAGTCAGATCATTAGTGCAATTCCGTAATTTTTAAACGACTATATTTGGTAGATACATTGCAAAAATGTAATAATTAACAACAAAATTTGTTAAAAGTTATTCTGTAAATTGTTTCTACCGATACTTGTAGTTACAAAAATTTACAGAAATTTTTGGCAAGTTGGCACTTCATAAAATCTTAAAGCAAATAAAATTCGAATTAACAACTTTTGTCGGTATCTCTTGTTAAATAATGAAAAAAAAACAGAATAGCTTTTTTGATAATTCAACCAACAACGAAATCGATAAATTCGTTAGGAGAGTAAGAGAATCTCATTACAGTTCCCCAATTTACCAAACATACCAAATTTTTTTATTTAAGCAATTGATTTTTTTCGATTCTATATTACTGATCACATCCATGGCAGTAAGCATCATAATCCTTTTTAAAAATATAATTTACTGTTTACAGAAAAAAGAAGTAAGAGAATCCAAGCACCTTTGCCTTTAGTTTACACTTAGATTTTTTAAAAAATTCTCATTGTTTACTACAGCATTAAATACTTTCAACTTGCAGTAAAGTATTCGATTCTAAACTAACCAAATGGAAACTACTTACTATTTGTGTACCTACTTAACAATATTTAAAAGTTTTTTTAAAATATTTGTATGACTTCACTTGAATGGAGTAATAAAAAAGTATGTAGTCATTGCTATTAAAAATGTGGGTGTTCAAAAAATGTATTTATTCTTAGATAAACGTTTAGCAAAATGCTTTTGGAAGTTGTGAATTAAATTTTACAGCTTAAAAGAAATGACCACAAATAAGAGCCAAGATATTAAGTGATGTTATTGAAAGAACACAATTTGAAAATTGATAAAAAGAAAAAAAATGCTATTGACACTGTATTAACACTTCCATAATAAATTGAGAAGAATGAAAACGATCACCATCGTCTGCTGCTGATGATGACAAAGAAGATGATGACGATTGCTGGAGGGCAATAACAAAACATTTTGAATCATCCTCCTTTTGGTAGAGAAGTTAATATAAAAAATTAGAAAACTAAAGAAAGTATTAAAGTGGCGGACAGACGGATTAATGGACAGACAAGACAGACGGCGGATAGATGTAGAAACAACTAAAACATATATGGTGCGAATGTTTTAAACAGCTTTTACCCACGATTGGTTTTATTTTCTGTTTTGTATTTTTCTGCTTTAAAAGTGATAAACGAACGAAAATCTAAGACTATAAAAAAAAAAATTTATAGAGTATTAGAAAATGTTAAAACCAAGACACAGAGACAGAGCGGGTGATCAAGACGAGATTTTGCACACACATTTTATAATACTTACTTCACATACTCATATGCATGTACAAACGATTGCATGTAGTTATGGATATAAGGGAGACATTTGTTATTAAATCATGACGATTCAATGATTCAACTAAAACCAATTCCATCGAACAAGTTGCGGAATTCCTTTCATGGAACTTAAATAAAATATATAACTATTCAAGACCTAGTTAAAGTGTTGTTTGCTTTTATTACAATTACAAACAAATATCTTCGATAGTAGAGCAGGTTTTAAAGCCTAAAAGTTGTTCTACTACTGGTCCTTCATCCCTTCCAGGACAACCTTCCGGAACAACAAGGGACACAAATTTTGATTAGACAGCCAACATTGAAAATCGTATGATCCGCCTGATATAAAGACGGACATTTTCCATCGGAAGGGCGTGTTAGAAACTGGGTCCAAAAGTAACCGTTCTATACACTCAAAAAAGTTTGTAAGTTAAAATAACTGAAAATATCATTTAAAAGAAATGATATTTCATTTAAAAACCTGTCTACTTAATTTTCATTTAAATTATATGCCATTTGTTATTTATTTTTAAATGTTGATTAATCAACTGACACATCCGTAAAAAGCAAATGATATAATCAGTTAAAATAAATGTCAAAATTTTACTAGCAGTCATTAAAAAATAAATGTTTTTTTCATTTATTTGAAATTATTTCCGTTTTTCTATTTTTTGTTTTTTTTTTTTTTTTAATATACTCCTACAATACAAAATGTATGTATGCATATGAAGCTATAAACACTTTTTGTGTGAATGTATTTGTATATGTATGTGTGTTTATGAAGTTCTTGTAATTTGTATTGAAAAATTTTGTATATATACAACCAATTTAAATAAAAAAACAAATTGAAATTTTTTGAATATTTTTTTTTTTTTGAAACAGACAGCAAACAAAATTTAAATTTGTAATAACTGTTACGGACACAAATAAACCACAAGTTTCCGTTTTGTGGGTAAATTTTTATTAAATTTCAAACAAATGAAAAAAATAAATGAAACTGAAAAAAATCGGTAAATGATAGTAAATTATTTCGAATAAATGTATAAAAAAGTTAATATAGATATTTCTTTGAAAAATAAATGTATCTTCCTTTATTTTTAAATGGAACGGAAAACTTTTTTATTAAACCACAAACAGTTAACTACATAATATTCTGAGTGTAGAATTATCCATAAACCACACCCAATTGTACTTAGTCCAGGAACTCCTATCGAATATTTAGACTTAAAATCTTCCATGGTGTGTGTGTGTGTGTGCAAATATCACCCTTATTACTACGTCATTTTCAAAGGTTTTCAGAACCTTCATATGTCCACTTAGATTACCAGGATTAATTCGTGTAGCTCTTCAAGATACCGTAGCATTTTTCTTATTGCTCTTCTAGATTAGTAGCACTTTTTTTCTTGCAACTCTTAGCATGGTCCGTAAGGCGATGATTTGGATATATTCTCCTATAACATCTAAATAAAAATTGCTTGGATAATATTACGTTGTTCTGCTCCACTGATCAAATATTTGTTCCCTTGTGAGGAAAGATGGCGCCCAGTAATAGTGATGAGTTCAAACTTTAAGAGACATTTGAGATGCTAAAGGAATTCTTTCTTGACATGACATATCCGCAAAGAACATTATCCAAATTTACGGTCTTGGGGTTATGTCCGAAATATCTGCGGACATAATCCCCACACTCAAAATTAAATAAAATAAAATGGGCAAAAAGCACAGAGTAAGGGACTAGTTCTCGAAATATTTTCAAATTCTCTGGTATGTTTACAGACTTCTTTGCTGCTTAAAGCTTTGATGTGTAGTCGACATTCGGGTTTTATCCTCTGGGAGAAAAGCAGGTTTTCGCCTGGTTTGCTTCTATCGAGTAGCGAAGCCGTAGAGCTAACCAAAGTTTTTTTTTTCATATATAAATTAAATACCCAAAATTATTGTAGCCAAACTTTTACTATCCTATGTTTTTTACTGCACTATTATAACTTCAAGGTATTTATATCCATAAGATTTTATAACGTCTTCTCAAAAAAATTAGAACAGTTCTGCCGATTAGGTTTAATATTTTTCAACATAATCCCTGAATCCGCGCTTCTATAAGTTGTATTCTTTAAGGTTCTTTAAATTCATTGGCTCTTTATATAAAGTAAAGGCCGAAACCAAAGATTGTTGACATAAAATCGTAACATTTTAAATATACCACAACCAAGGATTTTTGGCACAAAATCACACAATGAAATTTTTTTTGTCAGTTTCCAACTGAATTTCGATTTCTATAACTGATACAACTATTCAAAATCTTGAGGTACTAAAATCAGAAGTTTTCTATTAAAAAAAGCTATGCGTATTTTTGACATCATGAGTTTTTTAACGTATCAAAGTTAAGATTCTTGACACACAACAGACTTTCTTGACACAAACTACGAAATTTTATTGCGTTTTGTGGACAATTCTTCTCTTTTAAGATATTAAGCAACAAGCAACTACTTAACCGCACCTTTAATTAAAACGAAAAGAGGATTTATTGATAATCTAGTCAATGAATGTGAGTCTGCCCTGTAGGAAGTATGACCAAAAGAGCATTATTATAAAATATTCCTTCAGAAAATAGAGTGTTTTTTAAAAAATCTTCCTTAAAATAAAATGGACCGATTGACTCGCACAAAATAAAAATTGAAATGTAAAAAACGGAACTTAAACACAAATTAACGTTAGCGCTGGGTTTCTTCAAATGCAAAAATTGCCACCCTAATGTTAAAAAATGAGCAAATATACGTACTAGGGCAGTGTTATAAGCCAATAATGGTAAAAATATATTAAACAAGTTCATGTTCATACAATACCATTAATACAAATTGACGATGATATACAACATCTGAAGTGTGTACCATAAGTACAAACAAACAACAACAATAATGCCATTGATGATCTCAATAAAGACATTTTGGAGCCAAAAGCAACTAAGTCTGGTCTATAGAAATTGAATCCTAAAATTACAAGTCTGCTAATACAATAACTGACCGTTGTTTAGCAGCCAACCAACTAGACAGACAGATACACCGACAGTCAATGAGCATAATTTGTGAAAACATTTGAAATACAAATGTTAACATAAAATTTACCAGTTACCATCATTATCCTCCTTCAAACAAAGTGCAACAAATATGAAACATAGACATGTCTAAAGCTAACGTTTGAAAATAAAAATGAAACTATCATTATTTTTCTACACAGGAGAAATTTATAAGGTTTCTTTTGAATTTAGTACATTTAGTAAATTTTGTAAATTTACTCCATTTCTCTCTTCCTGTTACTATAAGTATAAGCGGTATTTTTTATATGTGAACATTTTTTTAAACCGTTTCACAAACCCTTCTTGTCTAGAACAGATCATCCCAGAGAAAGTTTCATATAACAGGTTATGTTCCTCGAAACCAAAATTCAAGGTTTTACTGACTCAGAAATAGTTTTAGAATTATTTCACAATACAAGTTCTATAAGAATGGGCACAATTTTAAAGAAAGTTGTTCTAAAACTGCTTCTTTGGAATTCAAATAGCATGCCAATTCACACTTTCTATGGTGAAGAACATTCCCAATTCTATATTAAACTTTGATCAATGAGATAATTTTTACAAGTTTTCTTCAATTGAAAAGTTATGTTCTTTCAGGCATTAAATGAAAAACTTAAATTCAGGGAATTAAATATTAAGTTAATTCCTTAGGAAATCAAGAGAATTAAGCGTTAAAGTTAAGGAATTAAGCGAACATTCTAAGAATTCAAGAGGAATTCATTCCTAAGTGAATGAATTCCTTGGCCAACATTTGTATTAACTAGATTTGAATGAATTCTTTAATATTAATTCATAATTTTTTAATCAATGAATTCATACATTAATATTAATTCTTTGAATAAATTCCTGTTTTTTTTATTAATGAATTCATTCCTTGAATTAAATTTTAGGGAATTCATTCAAAAAAGGAATTAATTCTTCAAAACTCCGGTGGTGACAAGGCACAGAGGAACTTATGTCATACATAGCATCTCTCGTACATATGTTGGGGGTACTTTTGCATGACTTCTGTGAAATATGGTTGTCGCCGGCGCTGGCGCAGCCTAGAATGAATTAATGGTCTAAGTGATTTCTTGGATAATGACATTTCGCTTCTTTTTAGCTTCGTGGCATCCCAACGGGCAATTTCGGCATAACCTAAGCTTTTCCAATTTGTTTGATATATTCCGAAGCTCGAGAACATTACCGACACTATTCTCAAATTAACAAAATTTGAATCATAACTCATTGAAGGGTGTATAAGATTCGAATTATTCATATAAAAACTTTTTCTTCAAATAATATTTTGTCAGTCACTATTCAGTAACATAACCAAATGCTTTTAACATTGCAGCCAGATTTTCCATAAAAAAACAGAAAAATAATCGACAATGAAGATGATCTATATGCTTGGAGCATAATGCCTAATCATGTTTATAGCTCGTTTAGTTATTCACTTTATACGAGGCGTATAGTAAGTAAAATGATGATAGTAATGCTGATTATTGTAAGGAGAATGATGACGGTGTTGCAAAGCTTGTGATGGTGGTAATGGAGTTCGTGTAAGTTGTTTTTTTTTTTTGCTTGCTGTAAATCCAAATGCGCAATGGTTCATAAATTTTCTAAACTACTTGCGTAGAAAATTTTTAACAAGTTGTTGGAAGAAAAATAGACAAAGATGAAGAAAGGAAAACTCGTCTAATCTAGATAAGCTTTATTATCAATTGAAATAAAACTACAACAATGACAATGACAACGGCAAAGAAATGTTTAAAACTAGACGACTAAGAGAATGACGGACGACTCTACCTGATGCTTCTTAAACTGAATGGGGGTATAATCACATCTAACAAACCATCACTGTCAACGTTATTTAACGACTGGTTGGTTGACTGACTTGACTAACTGACAAGACATACATCAGATATTAAACAACATGGGTGCAAAAATTATTTACAGGAGCAACTACTGGAATTTTTTGTTTCTATTTTTTTGAATTAAAAACGCTTTAAAATCAACAATAAAAATGAAAGAAAAGCAAGTACATTATCATTCAGCCAGCTATCCATTTAGACAGTCATTGTACAATAGAATGAATAAATGGGGTCATCAAATTACCCAGATAGATGTAGATCAGTTTGCTTTGTTTTGCCTTTAAGTTTAGCCAAAGAAACCTTAAAAAGTTAAAGTTCAATCACGTTTTGATTTTATTTTCAACAGAAGTTTGAATTTTGAAAAAAAAATATTTTTTCTTTATTTTTTAACAAAATAACCATTCATCTTTAATCGCTTAATTTATTGATCGTATACATTGATAAAAAAGAGAAAGATTATGACCCTAACACTTTGTTACACGATGTCGATGAAATTAAAAAATAGAAAAAAAAAACTGTAAAGGATGGAAAAACTATTGTACTCAATAATGTTGATCATGTTTAACAAGTTAATTATATCGTTGAAAAAAATTATTGAATTTATAGAGTAACAAATTGTATTTTTTATCAGATTAAATGTTGAAGCAATACAAATTGTTTTGAAAGTGAATACTTAGAGAGGCAATTTGTTTTGAAAATTTAATAATTTGTTGAAAGATTAAGTTTAATAAAATAAATTAACCACACAGAAAATAGATTCATCATGGCGATCAATTTTATTGACAATCGGTCAGCAGTGTAGATAGCATTTTAGTGGTTGCAAACGAAATTCTGTTGTCACAGCGGAATATTTCTCGTGTCCACCGAATTGATTAAGTACGAGTATTGGTATGTTGAAAGGGAGACAACATACGATGCACGAAAGGAAAATTCACAATGACAATAAATTTTCATACTATTAAAATTATATTTAAATATTTGAATTAATTTTAATAAAACCGATTCATTCTATAAGTGAAGTTCTGATAGGCCCCGAATTTATTTTTACAAATAATACAATAATGTATGAAAGTTATTTTTTTAAAAGACATTTTACTCGTGGCTTGGTTTTGGAGAAAATTTTCGTTGAATATTGTCTACCTCAAATTGTCAATAGAAATTCAAATACAGAAATTCAAATGTGGTTCAAAATCATTGACAATTTTTCAAATTATTAATATTATATATTATATTTTTGATAATACACTGTAAAAGTTATTAGACACTAGTCGATTGAAATGCATTTTCTGGGCAGCTACATCCTACGTCAACATTTTTCGTAAGGAATTCTTTAAAATGTTCTAATCAGAACAAGCAATTTTACTTTTAAAAATTAGTTAATAGTTCTGAATAATGGTTAGAAGGTAAATATGTATATTTAAACAATTCAAACACATGTCTTTTAATATTAGCTAATAGCTAATTTTGACATATAGTAAAAGGAGATTATTAAACACAGAGTTAGTAAGTAAATTTCGTCTTGGCTCAATAATCAACTTGGAGTTAACGTTAGCAGCTTTTTACTTCAAAGTTGTGAGTTAATAAGAGATATTTACAGTTAACACTTTAAAAGGCACGAAAAATGTTGATGAATGCCGTAAATCGAATAAGATCTGTTCGGATCTGATATTTTAATACGTAGGACACACCTACTTTGCCCACTTTTTGGAGAAAAAACAAGGAAAAAGTTGTTTTTTTATTGGTATAAATACCTTGAATTTGGCATTGTTGTTAGACAAAAAAAATTTCTATGCGCCCATGAAAATAAACTTTTTTTAAGAAAATGAGTTATCTTCATTAGGGTTTTTGTCAAAAACATAATATTTTGAGAGTTCTCCTACAAAATGTAAAAAAAAATTTCCAAAGGGGCTCAAAAAATCGACTGACCTTTATGTACAAGGGATGGGGCGGGGGTGTGGTTGGCAATCAGGGCCAATCTGATAGAGATAAATATAAGGGAAACGAATTTTTTATAAGCCGTCTGATATTTAGAGGCTAAATAGTGGCGTTAAAAATATGTTCCTCGTGAAAATCTGTTTTTCATTAAAACCAACACCGATTTCTTGCGGTTGGTTTGAAAATTATATGTATTAATTTAAACGCCCCTCTTTCTTTTCCTCAAGGGCTTTTTAAATAAGTTGTAACCCTAGTAATTTGATGTAATTTGACCCAGTAATTTGATGTTGTGCACAAATAAATCTAAATTTTGTAAATTTCAGATATTTTCATACAAAAAAAGGTTAATTTTTAAACTTTTTTAAACTTCAATCGCTATTTTCTCAAAACTCTATTTTTAAAGATGATAGTTATGTTTTCTCAAAAAGATATAAGCCAATCTTGTTAAAATTTTGCACACTTCTTGAAATTAACTTTATCTAGTGCTTGAACAAAGGATTTTTTTATCACAACTTATCTTATGAGGCAATACGTTATCAAAATTTGACAAAAAAAATGTCACTTTTTGTTCACAACTCCGCCAATTAACTTTTATATTTTTGTATCGAATCAATTACGGACTATGACTTCGTTATTCCACAAAATTTTTAATTGAAGGAATATAACAGACTTCATTTGTACGTTAGTTATCTTCTCCCAAATTTAAAGGTTTTTTTTGTTTTGAAAACTTTTCATTGAATTTTTTTTTAATTCAAAAATTGTAATACTCGAACACTTTTTTCTTAACAAATCTCTTAGATTTTTTTGTCCGAAAAATTTAACGGTAGGGTTAAGGTACATTTTCATATAAATATATATTTTTTTGGATAAAAACAATTGTAGGAATCAAAGTAATTGTTCTTAAAAATTATTCAGACAAATTTTACTACAGACAATTTTAAAATTAAAGGCATATTGCTATTATTATAGTCAGAAATTTTTTAAAATATCAGATTATCAGTTGTTTTTCCTATGAAAGTAATTAATATACAATTTTTAAACGCTTTGTAAAAACCGTTCTGATTTTATGATATTTCAATAGAAAAAACGTATCCTTATACTGAAACCCAAAATACGTATTTTTTTGTTTTTCAAGTTTTTGTCTGTTGATTCCATGCAAATTTTATCAAATACTTGAAAAAGAAAACGAAAGAACGAAATTTGAGTTTCAAATAATAATTACAGAGAAACAAATCCGTGATGACAATCGAACGGTTGTGTTAACCGAATTTTTCGGTTGCAACGTCAGACAACTGCCTGAATAAAAAATTTGGTATTCATAACTAAAAAATTCGATTGGTAGTACAAGTCTGTTTTCTTGATGTAAGAATTTAAAAATAAAGACTAAAAATTTTCTGAATCGCAGACCTTTCCATATTATTTTTAGTGTAGTTACTACATATTTATATGTTCAAATATTTTGTTATATTTCTATGCCAACTTAAAACAAATCTTCAAATTTATAAAATAAACAATATTGTTATTGCCCCAATCAAATCGATCAATTAAGTTTTTGATTTAATTAAAAATTTTGCTTAAAGGCTACAGCATAAACAAAAAATCAAGACATTACATACTCGTCGTACATAAAATTAATTTATTCAAACTACCCCCCCCCCCCAACCCCCCCCCACCCTAAGTGAGTATTTCAAATATTGATTTATGATTAAGAAAATATCCCGAAAATCAAACAAACAAAAACTTAAGCACTTAATAAAATATTGATGCAATAAAACAATTTAAAAGCCATTGACAGTAGGTGTATATGTAGAGACTTTCGACACAACATTTTAAAGAGAGATTGAATTTGGAATGTGTATGCTGCTGCAGCAGCAAAAAAAAAGCGCATGCCATCATTATGGTCAAACACTTTTATTAATGCAAAATTAATAGCAACATAAATGACTAAATCCAATTAATTTGCCACCTTTTATGAAACAATTTAATGATAATGTTTCATTGTTGGTCAATAAAAAAAACTGCAACAACAAAGTTAACAGCAAAGAAAACGGTCATTAAGTCAAGTAGAAGAAAATTGATATGGAAAATTGTAATTAATTTTAAATTTCTATTTTTATGATATCTATGAACGAACAGAGTTTTAAAGTAATTAAATATTTAACATTAAGTAAATCTGCAATAGTCTGTGATTTATAATTATATTCCAATGCTACAAATAACTCAATTGATTAATTTAATCATTAAAATTAATTAAGTATTGGATTTTTTGAATATTATATTTTTATTTTGTATTGCGTCGAATGGATGAGTGACTACATGTATTTTTTTATTGTATATTTTTTCGTCCGAAGCAAAACGTCAGTTGGAAACACCACTTTAATTTCTTTTGAAATTTAAGACCTTTTAATTTAACCTTTCTTAATCTAAGAAATGCCGAGCAAAAACTCGCAGTACCAAGTAATTCACTATACAACATTCTTACCCAGTAAAATCAAATATTACCAAAGAGTGTTAAAAGTAAAGTATAGGTGTCCCCGCATTATTTTATTCCTTACATCACTAATGAATTTTACATGCGATGAGCCCCAAGGTAATCAATGGAAAAATTACCTTAGAGGTAAATAATTGGTTAATTTTATGTTTACGAGAATGGTAAATGTAATGTCTCTTAAATAGATTTTCATCAAAAAAAAATATAAAAATATATTACAAGTTTGAGTAATTAATAAACATAACGCGTTTACGCTGGGATTCGAACCTGGAATCTCTGGTTACAAACCGAGAATAAATGAAATGTTGTGCTACGTGTTTTGGTTCCTGATGAGGCTCATTTTTATTTAAATGGCCACGAAAATAAGCAAAATTCTCTGTTTGGAGGGGGGAAAATCCACAGACTATTACGCCTTCTCAAAGTCGCCATGTGGCGTTAAGTTACATCGGAAAAGGTGATTTTTTTGAAGGCGCCAACGGTGATGCTATTACGGTGAACGCTATAGAGCCAAGCTGACTGACGAATTTGATTTGAAGGATATGTGGTTCCAAAAGGAAAGCACCACTTGTCATAATGCATGCGGCACAATGCGTATTTTGGAGGATACCTTCTCAGCGCGTGTATTCTCGCGTTTCAATGGAATTCTTCCGGAATTTTTCCTCTGGGTATATTTGAAGTCGTTCGTGTACGCGAGCAAGCCCTCCCAATGGAGGAATTAAAGAACAATATTTGAGCCGAATTTACCCCACAAATGCTGCGCACAATTATGAAAAATGTAATAAAGCCCAAATATGTATGCAACAACGCCGACAGCTACCATTTTTTGAACATAATTGAATTGAACCAAAATTTATAAGTGCGAATAAACATAATCAGTTAAAAATCAAATGAGTTTTCACTTTAAATAAAATTTAAAATTAGATGCTGGTTTTTGTACAATAAGTAATTTTTTAAGATAAACATTCACTTAAAGAAAAGTTCTACGAATTTTCGGCCAATCAAACGAGTTTATATTTAATTATAAAATAAAATATTTCATAAAAATGATGGCATTCTTTTGAAGCTCGCTTTGCAAATTAGTGTATGAATGCTTATGACCATATACTGAACCATTAAACGAGTAAGTGTAGAGTTATTATATTTAAATTGAAGAAAATTAAAGGAAATTAAAAACAAAAAATCGCACAGGGAGATGTAAAATAATAGTGTTCACTGTACAGTATCCAAGTTGCATGTTCAAGTGGAGTACAAGCAGTGAATCATGGTGACAAGTAAAGTGATATGGGCAATGGAGAGAAATCAGAAAACCGTAACAAAGTTATAAGTACACTCAAAAAACAAAAATAAAGTTTATCAAATTAATATTTATAAATTTGACATAATTGTAAAAAGAATGCAGTGAGCACCGATTTGTGCGCCTCTCTATTTGTCTTACTAAAAAAAATTTCAGAAACCCAATTTATGTAATTTGAAAAATTTTTTTAACAACTTAAATTATAGTTTTTTTTTCGAATTTTATATCTACTTATATCTATAACTACTTGTAAAGAAAACTAGTATCCCCTCTTACCTGACTTTTCTTTATTTTGTGTAAACAAATAAAATTTGAACATTTGGGGCCGTTCTTGTACGAAAGCTGTTTTCGTATATGGACTTCACAAGAACGTGAAATAGAGCAATTATATTGTGAGCCCTTCTATACTTTAACTAACAAGCCTTTGTTGTTTTTAATATTTTATCAAATTAAAAATACAAAAATTTCCAATAATTGTAGCAAATATTTTTTGTTTACATTTAAAAGAGAAAAGCCAAGATTTCCAAGACTTGGCAGCATTTTCATAAATTCAAAATTTTGAAGCAGCTATATGTATAACTTCTAAGCAAGTTTTAAATTTGCATGGATTATTTATATAAAATTCGAAAAACAAACCTTATGTTGAAATTTTTAAAACTAATACAGCTAGAATTAGAAAAATAGTAAATTGTAACACATTTTAAAGAAAAATAGTCAATCGATTTATAGGATGAATGAAAATTTGTGATATGCAATCTATTTTTTAAGTGTAGTTTTAATTTACTTTGTTAAACAAAACATATTAAACTTGACATTTGTGTTAAGATTGGGAAATTGTCAACAGCAAAAATAAAGTAATATTAAAAGTATATGATGATATAAATCGCCTCTACAGCTTGTAATAAAGTCTACACTATTACCAGCTTTATTGTAGAAAATTTGAAGACTCTATGACTTTGTCTTTTTGCAAGTAGTTTTTCAAGACTTATTTTAATATTTAAAAAAAATAAATTTAAAATAATTTTTAATTTTCAAATAAAATACCTTGAAAAAGTTCTGAAAAAGCTTACATCATACCCAATAAACATTGAAAACTTAAAAACTCAAGTGCTTTAAATATTGCTTGTATTGTGCTTTATTTTAAGTGTTTTTTACAGTTAAAGTCAAGTTCATACAAATAAAAATAATTTGATTCATGTTTTTTCGTTTATTGTCAATATTTTAAAATAAAATAAAAACATTTGTTAAAATTTACAATTTTTTTGAATTAAAGTCCAATTAAAGTATAAATCAAGGCTTGAAATTGGAAAACATAACACTAGATTTTAGCTTTAATTCCAGCAAAAATGCTTATTGAGTAATAGCTTAAGTATCCAGCAAAAATAAATGGAAGGGATTCTGAAAGAACCAAATTTTCATTGATTCCAGAGTATCATTTAGTTCTGATTTTCTTCTTCTAAAGCACTTCTTTTTGACAACTCAACAAGTAAAAAAGGGCTAAATTCGGCTGTGCCGAATCTTTGAATACCCTCCACCAAAGGGGATGAAGATGATATACGTATATACTAAATTTTGCATGAACTGTAATATGAATATGTTTTGTCAATTCATGTAACGAACTTTTGTTATTTAGTTTTAGCAATGTTATTTACAGAGGTCTGCTCTGTTAGCGACTTTAACATTGTTCATTTTTACGTTAACTTAGTTATCATAGTATGTAAGACAATAAATGTAATCGAACAATAAGAAGACTTAATAACATTTTTACTTACTTAACAGAAAAAAAAATAGATACAGAAAAATTGTACAAATTTGTATGGAAAATTTAGAGGTACCTTCACATTTTCACTCATAACTTTTGAACCGCTTGACCGATTTTGCTCATTTTAAATACCAAACTGCTCGGGAAGATGTTCAATAATCTGGGTAAAAATAGGCACCCCCGCTTGCGTCTTCGCGTCGTGATCGTGATTTCAACAGACAGACAGACAGACAGACAGACGGACATCGCTAAATCGACTTAAAATTGCATAAGGATCACGAATATATATACTTTATGGGGTCTTAAACCTATATTTCGACATATTACAAATGGAATGACAAACTGATATATACCCTCACCATATATGGTGGAGGGTATAAAAAATGTGATTTTTAATGAAATTAAGTCTTTTCAAATCTATGACGGGTAACTTATTTTAAAAACAACTAAACTATTCTTATAATCGTAGTTAGCAATACAAAAAGTAAAAAATTTATTGTATTAAAAATTACTGAATGTCCCATTATAATGTAATAAACACGTAAACTAAAACGATATATGGGAAATCAATAAATGTCAACTAAATTCCCAGATAGAAGCTAGCGGGTCATTTTGAAAATGTGGCTAAGACCAGCTTACTGATGTCTAAGTTACAAATTCGAAATTTATTTGGAAACATCAGACGATCTCATTTTTCACTCAACCATAAGAACTGCTTTGATGCAATTTTTATAATTTTATAACACCGGAATTTAATTCACTGCTTCTTTTTCTCTTCTTTTGCTATATTTTTTTTTTTGTTTTTTTGCTGGGTATTGAAATAGTATTAAAAGGTATTGAAATTCATATATCAATGTGTGTAAACTGAAACTTACTGTTTTAAATTCAGATTGGGTAATAGGCTATTTAATAGTTCCGAGACATTTCCAATGGTATACACTTTATCCCGATCAGATAAGTATGGCTGGACTTATTTTAAAATTCATCTTTAACTTTAAAGACCTGCCCACTCAAAAAAGGGAGTGACCGATATCAAATATTTGTTGTGGAACTCAAAATAAAAATTTATACTTTTTATGCTCCACTAAAGCAAATTTTTTATTTTTCAAGATTTACATTTGAATAAAGAAAATCAGGTCCTACTTTTTATATAAACTTTTTGTCTTCTTTGAGAACAAGCCTTACCAGTAAACCTAACAATTTTTATTAAATACAGATAATTTAAAAATGTATTAGAAACTGTGTATTTGTAGGAAAAAGTGAAAATAAAAAGAGTAGCATGTTTCACGGATTTTAAGATCACCTGGGGGCTATAAATACGAGATAATATGTAAACAAAACTTAATATTAGAGGCGAGGCGAGTGACATGCCTGTTTATGAATAAACAAAATATGCTTATAATACACTTGGTGTCAACAAATGTGACATACGATTATTTATGATTATTTGGAGAGTTCAATGTCATGTCGTAGAGTAGTTCTTATTAGGATTTAGAGAGTTGTCATAGATTAGTTATGTGACATGTCACAGTCAATTCCACTCCTATGACAAAATCATGTAAATGTATCTAATATAAAAATACCTGTTCTGTTGCAGTTATGACAAATTTCTCGTATGGTAATCCAACATGTTTTCACTGCACTCATAATAATAAGTCAGTAAAAATAATTAACAATTAACTCGCAGGGAATATACATATCCACGGCGTAACCAGCTGATATCGCTAAAATTTTGATAGGTGATAGAGGAGAGAAAATTAATGTAATTAAGAAAAAATTATTTAATTAAAATTTACATATTTTGGGGGTAAAAAGTAGGATTTTCTTAATTTATTAAAGAATTTTTAGGTTCTTTCAAAGAAATTTAAGTGAAATTACGTATTAAATAAAATATATTTAAAAGGTATATCTAGTGGTATACAATGTATGATAAATCATGCTCAATTGTTTAGGTTATTTGGAAGAACATATACATTTTAGGGGGATTTGTAAAAGGTTGCCTAAAAACCTTAATTTCTTTAAAATGAAACCATATAATTCAAATTGTTTTAATGTTTTTTTTTAGAACTGTAAGTCCAATTTGGCGCCACCATTGTTGATGATCATTTAGCCTCGTTTTATTGCATTTCCCATGGTTCTGGAAAGAACTTCGGGCTATAAGTTCTCGCACTCTTGTCGGATATACTCTTTAACAGCTGCCAGAGTCTGTGTCTTATTCACATTGACCCGTAACTTAAAAAAAACCCAAAGAAGCGTTAAACCTGGCGATCTTGCTGGCCAAAACGAGGCAGTAGGCGACACGGAAATGCTTGCTTCAAAATGTTCATTCTTGCTTGAGCTGTATGTGCATCATACTTGGGAATTTTTCATTTCCATTGAAATTTTATTACCATTAGTTGACAATAATGCAATTGAAAAAAAATTCATTAATGAAAGTTTTCACATTAAAAATCAAAATATAAAAATATTAACCCGCTTTTGGCCACTGGTAAATTTCATAATATTATTTAATTAATAAATGATTTATCATTTATACAACGTAATTGATGATATACATAACATATGTCACTAAAATGATACCAATTTTCCTCTACGATATTTTTATGCTTTAGAAAGCTAAATTTAGAAATGATCTCTACTACTTTTCATTTATTTACAAAAATATATTTTTGCCTCAAAAAAATATGTTTTTTCTTTTATATAAGTAAGAAAAAGTAAAAAATTTAAATTTATTAATAATACATAAAATGACGTTTAATAATGCTGTTTTTTTTTAATTAGTTCATTAATAATGATAATGAAATTCTAAAAAATTGGCATTAATCAATGAAATCAGATCCTAAAATCATTATCATTAATTTAAACAATGGTAATGAAATTTATTTTCGTAATCATCAATAAATTAGTTCTATCCCATGATTTAAAAAATTTTTCTAAAGCTCTGCAAAATAATCGTTTACAGCTGAAATAACATTTTCATTCGAGGTAATATTCTTGCCAGCAAGTAATTTTGTTTAGATTTGGGAACAGGTTGAAGTCATGGGGAGCTAAATCGGGAGAATAAGGTGGGTGGTCAAGCAATTCGTACTTCAATTTGTTGAATTTCGCCATCGTTTGCTGGCGCCATTGTATGCTGGCACCATTGTTTGCTGGTGCTTTAATGAAAAAGTATTTTAATGTGTTGTAATCCAGGTCGTTTTTCTCGAATTTTCACATTAAATTGATTGAAAAGTTTACAATAATATTCCAAATTTATTGTTTTACCTTTTTGAAGACAGTCGATCAATAAAATACCGTTGTCATAACCTTACCAGCCGATTGAATGAATTTTGCTTTTTTGGTGCACTTTCACTAGCTTCAGTTCAATGTTTTGTTTGTTCTTTTGTCTCTGAGGAGTAAATCAATCCTAACAAGCTTGAGAATTTTTCATTCATTTAATGCGTTTTTAATCAACTTTCACCGAAATCTTGCAGAAATCTTTTTCGTCTGTAACTACATATTGTTGCAAAATGAAAAGGCTCCGATCATTTGAGATGCCAATGTTATTACCCTATTTCACGGACTTTCTCTCGTGAGATGCCAGAGATACCGGATCAAAATGAAATTTACATGTGTTCATATGACAGATGCAAGTATTCAATACACTTAACTTTTTGATGCTTGTACCTCCATTTCTGTATCAGGCTAAGAACATTTTGAATGACTCTCGTATCGTGTACGTCATGAAATATAACCTATGGTGTGTGTGTGTTTTTTTTTTCAGGAATCCCAGCAAAACCTTGGTAGTATCTTGGAATAACCATACTTATTACCTGGTAAAACGTCAAAACACTTTCCTTTGCATTACTTAATTACATTAATTGGTTCTGTATTAGAAAAGTAAGAGGCTCCCTGCATTTCCTTCTTCTTACAAAATTCATTAGCGGGTAATAGAAGCTTATGCTGGGATGTTTATATACAAACAAATCGAAATCGGTGGGAGAACCCGGAAATGCCTTCCTCCATAGTTCCATAGTTAAAAAGAAAATTTTACTGTTTACGGCATAAAATTAAATTATTTGAGATAAACGAAATGACAACTAAATTTCAATAATATTCAGTTAAATTTAACTAACAAATTGGTTAAACTACAATTTTTTGCGCACTTGTTGTAACAAGTTAAATTGTTTCATATGTAAACGGATTTAATAATTGCGAAATCTAACAACTTTACACAGTCAACTGACTATTCGGTCGGTCATACAAACTCGTGCATTATACAGAGACTTTTGGACGCTTGAGGTTTATGGTTTCATGAAGTCATTTGTTGACAGTCAAAGTATGGTCCAAATAATAAATGTATTTTATTATCGTTGTTGTTGTAGCTATAATTGTTGCAAAACCACTACTGCTACATATATATACAGATCATAAAAGTCAACAAACAAAAGCGGTAAGAAACAACAACAGTAATAACAGCACAAAAAACAAACAACAGAGCGTGGTAAACGATTAAAGAAAATTGTGGCAGCTACTATAACAAATTGTAATCATGACTTAAGTTGTTGCTGCTGTAGAAGTAGTAGCAATAGAAATTCATAGATGTTGCTGCTATTGTATATGTTACTTTTGTTATTATAATTGTTGTTGTTGCTGATGCTGCATGATATTGCGGATGCTGATGTTTTTATGCAATTTCAACAAAAAAAAAATAGGTGTAAAAACTAAACAGCAACTACAAACGAAAAAAATCTTAAAAACAAATCTAGAATATTTGTCACGTTCCAGTGTTTCTCTGATTGCATTTCAGATATAACAATAACAAAAGTAGAACGCGTTTTAGTCTGATTCTGAATGAGTATGTGTTTGTGTATTTGTAATTTAAGTTGCATGATCATCATTTAATAAATGCCTACTCATAGATAGAATTGCGTTGTACCCATGTAGATAGCAGAAGCAACTAAAACCAAATAAAGAAAAATAAAAAAAAAACCTATAAAAAATGCTTATTCTGCGTTTAAAGACATGTTTAAAATTCTCATATTAAATGTACATAAAAGGTCAAAAGTTTTAAAAAAAGTATAATATTGTATGCTCGTAATTGTATACAATTACGAGTACTTTATTTAACAACTTGTCAATATAAGAAATCTCTATTTCAGTTTAATTCCATGTGAAATCGATACACATAAAATATAAAAAATCGGAGGACCCGATATCGAAAAAACATTTAACTTCTCAGTTATGGAAAATGGTTTTTAAAACTGGACATCTTATAACCCTAATTTAATTTTTTTTACAAAAAAAAATTTAATTAAAATTGGCCAAAATATTCGAAAATTTTAAGTTTGACCTCGCGCCTCGACAGATTTTAGTTTTTTTCATCGAATCTCAATATAAGTAAAAAAAACTTTAGCATCAAATATTAATTCAAGTAGAACTGAAATTTGTTTTTGGTGTAAAATGGGATAACTAACAACTTTAGCTACATAATTAATTTTTTATGAGTTCACATCCGAAAAACTCGTCCTAAAAGAAAGTATACATCAAAAGAAACTATACACGTTAATTTGTTATATCTACAATTTTATTTTACTCCCCGTATAAAAAAGATTAGATCACAGAAAATCTGTTTATATCTCATTAGATATTATTGAATCTACATGTCGGATCTAAACAGATCCAGTTCCAAATATATTCATGTCTAAGCGATCTGGAAAATTGTGTGCCTTTTGTCCGCAGATATAAGTATATCTGGTGCCTGATCTGTTCATAAATGACATCAGACCTAGTCCTGATCTTACCCATTTGAATCGCTTTCATAGACACCAAAATAAAAATATAAAATAAATGTGTTTTTGAAATTCTATGTTTTCTTGTTTATTCAGATTATATATAATTGGCCATATACCAATTAAAAATGGATCTGATGATCTAATTAAATTTGCTGCAATTAAGTCCTGTTCGGGTTTGATCTTTTAACACGGATCTTTTACAATTATAATCTATTTAACATTTTGTTTTTTTAATTATATATTTTTTCTCCTCTTAATTATGCAAAAACAACAACAATTTTATTGTACAATAACAAAAATTACACAACAAAATCAAAAAAGCTGCATCAATTTTATAATAAAGAATTTTAACGGTAAAAAATTAACTTTATTTTTATCAATTTCTTTTATTATCACATTCTGGATGTCTGAAGTCGGCATGATCAGTTCAAATCTTTATTTTGAAAATGGGTAAACAAACCTCTCAGAATATTTGTGAACTTGAGTACAAAAATTATAAAGAAGAAAAAGCATTATGTAAAATAGGTTTAATGATTAAAAGAAGCACAATTTTTCATTATTTGCAAGCATAAAGTAATAAGTTACTCATTATTGATTACGTAATATATGATTTATAAATGTAAAGTTATAATTGAAATATTTTTGAAAATCTATTTTTAGATACATTACTTTGTGTTTTTTTTTTTGTAAGCAAAAGGTTAATGAAAAAACGAAGCGCAACAATTCATTTCAGTTTAAAGCAATCAAATACTATATGCGTCGGTAACTCAGTGGGTAGAGTTCTTGGCTGGCAACCAGAGTTCCCTGGTTCGATTCCCATCATGTCCACATTATTTTTAATAACGTTTAAAATATTTGTTAATTTTTTTTTTTTTATAAAAATTCCTCTTTTTTTAAAATATATTTTTAGGCACATTACTTTTTCCATTCTCGTAACCATATAAGTAACCCCTTACACTATCACCTCTAAAGTAATGGGTATATACATTACTTTGAGGCTCATCGCCTGTAAAATTCATCAGTGAAGTAAGGTGTAAATCCATGTGCCCCTATGGCTACACATTACTTTACACATTATTTGGTAATGTGTGGTTTTTCAGGGTATTTAGGGATATGGGGGTTTAAAAGCAGCTTTCATACAATACAGAGGAACTCTATATATTTTGCCAACTTAAATACGGGACCGGCCTGAAAGAACTATTCCGTTACCTGTCACCCGAAGGCATATCCCTAAAGTATATTTATAGTGTTTTTTTTTCTTTTTTTGTCTTGTAATTTTCGGTTTGTTATTTCATTCTTTTTTAAAGCGTTTGCCTTGTAAACAGAACGAGCATAAAAATTCGGATGGGCACTTATATTATAAATAAAGCCAACTTGACAAAACGGATGATGCAGAAGTTCTTATTTTTGGGGATACTTTCACGTGCGATTCTTAGAATTGAGTTCCAAAATCATGTGTTGTACTGTGTAAGTGAAAATCTATTTTTAGACTTATGCCCAGTTACACTTTTCGTAAGTTCTGCGATTAGTTTTTTTCATGTTAGTCTTGTAACAGAAGCTTTTACGTTTGTCCTGTGACAGATTCTTCTGCGTCAGTCTTGTGACAGGATTCGGATTCGGCTAGTATCTAATAAATTTTTCTGTGTATTCTCCATAATTACAAAAAAAAATTTATAAACTTAATAAAAATTTAACTGTATGTTAGCATAAATAGCTTTTTCCTTCAATTTGTGAGTTAAGGGCACGAAGAATGATGATGAAGATCGTAGCTGACCAGAAATGCATTCCATTCAGCTAGTGTCTAAATTACTTTTTCTACGTATTACTAAATAAAAAATAAGAAATTTTTCATTAAAAAAATATATATATTTTATGATCTCGAACCAGACTAAAAATCCATTTTCATACATATAAATATTAAAAAGATCAACTATAAAATAAAAACTTCACTAAAAAATTTGATTTTTAAAATTTTCCATGATCTTGAACCAGAATCAAATACATTTAATATTTTTTATTTCAAGATTAGTAGTCAGTTTAATATTTTACTTCAGTTTGATATTTTATTTCAAGAAAACTTAGAATTAAAAAAAAAATTGATTTTGATATCGAAAAGTAATATTTATTATACTTAATAGGAATTCTCATTAATCATCCCTGGTGGAGAGTATAAAAAATTTCGGTAAAACCGAATTAAATGCTTTTGTTTATGTTTTATTCTGTATAAATTTTCAATCCGCAAGCAAAGTTGAATGTTTTTAGCTTTTTTTTAATTTCTAAGTTTATTTGAAAACTTTAAAAAATTAAAAATTTTAAAATTAAAAACTAATATTGCGGGTTTGATCCCAGCGACGGCAAAATCAATTTTTAAAAACTAAAATGCAGAAGTTTTCTATCTCTAATACATATCGCAATGTCCTATTTCGCTGTTCCTATAGCACTTAATCCTACCGAACAGAAAACACGACTTTGAACTAAAAAACTTCAACAATTTCGCCAATTCTCCATCTGAAGGCGGGCAACAATTTTTTTAAGATTCATCATCTCGCGCAATTTATTACAGTGTTGCCATACGTGAATTCTTTTACGTTTCATCTCTCCTCCATTCTCTTTCCAAAAGAAAACGCCACATTCCTTTGTTGTTTCTCTTAAAAAAATAAAAAATATTTTGAATTGAATTTTTACAATTCACAGTAATCTGTTTTAGTGATTTAGTTAAAAAAGGAAAAGTACAATATATAGTTTTGCTATGGACTTGTATTACTAACTTATCTTTGTTAATAAATCTGCAATGTGCCAAAAATTAATTGTGTAATTTATATTCTCGCATGCAAAAATAAAATGTATTTTTCTTTTGGTTTTGATTTATAACCATAATAAAATTCAAAAGAATTTTTATTAAATGTGGCATGTATATAAAAAATAAAATTTATATGATTTTTTTTCTATCTTCCTACTAGATTAGAAGTAGTTAATTTTATATGTTGCTTGATTTTTTTATTAATAGTATTTAAATTTATCTTAATAATAATATACTCTCACAAAGAGAGTCTCTTTGCAGGTTTTCTCAGATTTCTATAAGTAATACATATTTTTATTAGTGATAAAGGGGACAGAAAAATAAACATGTGTATCTTTTTCGCGTAATCTCACGTATAGGTATTAAAATGTGGGATCAAAAACTACCCCGAATTTAGTTTGTTTATTTTTCATGGTTTTATATATACCAAATGGGTATCAAATGATGTTCTAAAAATATTAAACAAATAAGATTTAAATTTTGTAAATAATTTTGACCCCTTTAATATTAATTTGGGCCGATATTTTTATTCCCAAGTTTTTTTTGTGTTGGTCCCTTTATCACATATCCAAATTTTATCGAAAGCCGAAAGAACTATTCTCCTTGTTAGTTAAACCAAACATAAATTGAAAAAATAAGAATATTATGTAAAAGAACAAATTAAAAGACGTTAAAAATTATATTGGCAGCATAATTTGTTTTAGTTCATCAAAATAAACAATGTTATGTTTGCCAGCTACGTGCAGACATCAATAAATTAAGGAAGTACCAAGCAAAAACTTGGTATTCACTACTTACCAGTCTATTTACTCCCTTAATAACGTTCGTTACGATGTCCAAAAAGTAATGGGTACTCATTATTTTTTAGCTGTTTGTAAGCGAGGGGGTAATGCCCACCCAAATCCTTGTGTTTTTTGTAAGTGAGAAGATAATGACTACTCATTACTTATGGGTCATCGCGAACAAAAGTAATTAAGCGAGTAAATAGGATGGTAAGTATTTGAAACAAGGTTTTTTCTGGGTAGCACACAAAAGGATTAGGTAACCAGCAAAAACATGGTAATGACTGGTCATTACTGTGTAGATTACTATGTAATGATAGGTCGTTACATTTTGCATTACTTTAAAATACAAAATAATGGCCTGCTGATAATGGGTGGTAATGTATAATGGATGGTTGTTACTGAAATAAGTACCGAATTCGTATTTCTGTTTCTTAAAATTTATTGATTAATTTGTTATGAAAAATTAAAAAATTGTCTGCTGTAAAAGGTGATTTTTCAAAAGTTTAAATATTCCTATACAACCTTAAATAATAACCACCCATGAATTTTGGGACATCGCGAACGAAAGTAATTAAGTAAGTAAATTGCCTGGTAGCTAGTGAACCCTTTGTGTGCTACTTACTCCCTTAATTACTTAGTAATGTCTGTATTTGCTGGGTACCTTAATTACTTTTGTTAGCGATGTCCAAAAATTTATGGGTGGTCATTACCCTCTCGCTTACAAAATAGTAACACAATAATGGACCTTACTCAATTATAATTTTCTTACTTAAAGAAATCGATAAGAATTATGTATTTAATCTTTAATTTATTAAAAAAATCTAAAATACCTACTTTTTGAATTCAAAAATTTAAGTTTATAAAGATCCAATGCAATTACACGTAGAAACCCTTAAAAATCTTAAAATATTTCCAAAATAAAGTAAAGTATTTTAAATTCAAAATTGTTGGGTCATATCTACCCACTGTAAGAATCTTACACCATCTTCTCTTCTCTTTCGCAAAAAATACAGTTGTATCCCTTTTTGTGAAATAAGACAAGCTTCTTTAGAAACAACTAAAAAGAAATATTATGTGTTGTCACCAAATTTAAGCTCAATTCAAATCCGTTTTAGTTGTGCCTTTGTTTCTGTCATAACGGTTTACATTAAATAAATGAACAAATTTCAGATAAAGAGTACAACTCAAAAAACTTCTTATATTCCGATAATCCCTTAAAAAATTGAAAAAAACAATGACATAATTGTTTTTAAATTTTATAGTAAATATTAAAAAACAGTTTGTAAATATTCAAACACAGAGATACGAAATTGGTACTTGTGTTTTTCTGGGTAGTAATAGAGATAGCAAATTAGGACAAAATTTGATAAAACATTTTTAAAATTCCAATATAAGCAATGAATTAATTGGATTATTACTGAAATAAATACCAAAATTCATCCCCGTGGGAAACCGTATATCCCTTATACGAATTCTTCCTAAATCAAGTGTCAACTCTACTCTACCTGGCTAAAATACCCCAACAACAACAGCAACAGAAGAAACACCAACACCACCGCCAACCTGTTTAGTTCAACAAATAAAAAATGCGAATGACTCAATGATACAAATTATTTTGTGGTCGTCTCTGATTTGAAGCTAATGCCAATAAAACTACAACAAATGTGCTAAAGATATCAAATGAGAAAAAAAAAATAAAAAACAACAACAACAACAACAAAGTAAACGACAAATGTGTGGTACGGAATGATGTAAAGTATCAGACCCAGTATGCATTGAAAGCAGAGCTTTAAAAGATAAATTATAAATACTAAAAAATGTTCTATAAATTCTCAAATAACACCCCCTAACCTATAAACTGTGGACCACCCATTGATTATTTTGTTCGATTTAAAAAAATAAAAAAATACGCAGACAATATTTTCTAGAGTCCGTCCGAAATAGGTTTTTTTTTTCCTAAATACCGAATGTTAGCTTAAGAAAGCTTTATTCCGCTGAAACCGAAGCGTGAATAGTCCCATATAATATTTACAACCCAAATTATACAGATATCTACGGTTTTGTTTGTATATTCAGATAAGACCTTTCTATATCTCAATTTCCTTGGGGATCAATAAAAATTTAAGTACTAAACTTAATTTTGCTTCCAAGAGAAAATGACAACTTTTTGAAAATTGTCATTATGAGCAATGAAGAACATTTCTTTTAAATGGATATGTTAATAAACAGAACTGCCGAATTTGGGGTACCGAAAATTCTAGAACAGTGATCAGCGACAATTACACCCTCTCGAATGCACGATTTGGTGTGAAATTATACCTTATAGAGTCAATATTTTTCGTAAATAAAGCTGGAGCCAGAAACTGTCTCCAGGGCTGTATATCGGACCATGTCGGAAATATTTTTATGTCCGGTAGTTCTCAATAATCCTGACATATGGTTCCAGCAAGATGAAGCTACAGCTTGCACCGCGAGAGACACATTGGCAATTCTGGAATAACTTTTTGATGACCGAATAATTTCAAAAGATGGTAATTTTGCGTGACAAATGCAAATGCCAGTAACTGCAAACAAGAAAGCTAAAAAATTTTATGTTATACTTTCACTTAAAAAAAATTAAAAAAGTTATAAGCATTTGAAATCAGTCAAAGTTGGCTGACCATGCATTTACGACCTGTAGTTTGATTAAAGTTCATTTAAGCAAATACCGGGACAACGGATTTAAAAGGAGACACACAGGAAAATTAAATGCCAACTGAATTGACAAGTGTTTTGGTTGAGACAACCAATAAATTCGGTTTACACAACCATATTCAAATGTGATTGCCGAATTTTATTGCAGAAACCAATATTTAGTTGTATCAACAGATTTAAGTCTTAGTAACCGAATTTCGGTTGAAACATGGCAAAATTTTTCTCTGTCTGTAGGTAAAAATTTGGTCGGATTTACGGCCACACAAATCAAATTTCAACCAGATATTTGCGGTTTTGTGTATCTGCTACCATTTAAGTTTATGGGAGGTAGGATTGAATATGGTTGGTCCTTGGGCCAATAGAAACTTCTGTACCAAATTTCATCTAAATATATTTTCTAATATCTGGTGATTCATGCCAACATATTTAAAAAAATAGTCCAACCGAACTAACTTTTTTACAATGTTCGGCCAAAACCGAACTGAAATAAAAAAGTGTAAACATGAGTAAGACAAACAAAAAAAAAATATTTTGTAACATTTTTTCAAAAACAATGAAACCATATTAGGTTTATTTTTTTCGAATTTCATATCTATATCTATAATTCCTTGTAAAGAAAACGACCATTCCTATTTACCTGACTTTTCTTTACTTTTTGTAAAGAAATACAATTTGAATATTTGGGGCCGCCTTTGCAAGAAAGCTGCTGTCGCATATGGACCTCGCGGGAACGCGAAATAGAGCAATTATATTGTTTGCCCTGCTCTACCTTTACTTATAAACACATAATTCGTTTTTTAGATTTTGTTGTTTTTAATATTTTATCAAATTAAAAATACGGAAATTTCATTTATTTTTATGACAAATACTTTTGTTTACATTAAAAAGAGAAAAGCAAATAATTTCTAAGACTTGGTAGCATTTTTATACATTCTTAATTTTTAAGAAGCTATATCTATAACTCCTTAGCAAGTCTATAACTACTTTAATTTGTATGGAATATTTATATAAAATTCGAAAAAACAAACCTATTGAATAAATTATTAATATAGAAATTGATAAATTTTCATTTTTTTTGTAAAAGTTCTAATAATAAGTTTTTCCTCTCATGGAACCGGTACAAGAATTTTAATGTCAAATTGTTTGTGAATAAACCGGGATCTTAAACTATTAAATTTAAAAAACGCATTTCGACTGAAAAAATTTGTTGTGAATTCTTATTAAAATCCGCATATTCTATAGATAAAATTGAAAATTCAATTTTAAGAATCAATTCTTTAAAATGTTATAAATACGAATCAGAAATATAAGAGAAAAAACCAGTTTAAAATAAAGCAATAAAGAATGTATGCAAGTGAAATTATGAAACAATTCTATATATGTAACTTGAATAATGAATGAACGAACGAATGGAATGAATGGATAGATGGATGGATGGATGGATGGATGGATGGATGAGAAAAACTACAAGATAAATTTGCTTTGAAATCTAAGATATTGTCTATAAATGTCAATCATTGATTTTGTCATGCCCTCAAGGGACTTATACGGTGTTAACGATTTTAAACATAAAGTATCTGATACTTGGGAAACAATTGAATTTTGAAAACAATAAAGGTGGCGGGGGTGGAAGAGAACAAACAATAACAATGGAAAAGAATGAAAGAAAAAATAAACGTAATTTCGAGTGTCATGATACTATTTTAAACAGTTGAATATAAAACAATAGACCATAATGATTCTTAGCTATATTAATAGTAGAAGAGTTTTTAAGTTTATGGCACAGTAACACACTCCCTCTTTAATTGCATGAAAATGGTAAAATCACGAATTACCACTAATAAAAATGAATAAAACAATGAAAACTACAACAAAACGAGCAAAACACTTCTAATGCCTTTCTGGCCGAAAGGCATCAGTTATAAATGAGTGGGGATTCATATAATGACCGTATGATAAACTTTATACACGATTTTTTTTTTTTGAAAAAGATTGATTGACTTTTCTAGTTAAAAAGATATTAATAGACGAAACGAAATACAAAATAACAAGACAAAATGTTAGGCACACATGCGCAAAATAAAATTAATAAAATACTCGTTTCGGGTTTTTTTTTTTTTTTTTTTGGTAATTATCAATCCAAACTAACCATCCATATATCTTACCACACAGAGACGCAGTCTGCCAGTAAGTCAGTTTACTAGGCAGTCAGGCTTAGAAAAAAAAACTTCCAACAAGTATGTATATAAAAATAAAATATGATCAGTTAGGCAAAGAAGCCGTATCAAAATTAAATCACACCAAATCAAAATCGAAGCTCTGCGCTTATAATGTTGCTGCTACAACAACAAAAAATCAATGAACCAAAGACGGACTACTTCTTAGAAATTGAAAAAATCTCCACACTTATAAGCGATTATCTGTTGGGAGCAAAGCGTGTTTTTCGGTATTTAAATGAGCTACAAAAAAATAACTATGCAAAACTAACAAAACAGCTACAACGTCAGAGCTTTAAAGAATAAATTCCTTTACATAGGAATTCAATCCCAATAAACATTGAAAAATTAAAAATTCAAGTGCTTTATATATTGCCTTTATTGTGATTATTAAAATGAAGTTCATACCATACTTGGGAATTTTTCATTCGCATTGAAATTTAATTCTCGTACTTAAAACCAATGCCAATTGTAAAAAAATCATTAACACTAAATGCAAATTGTATTTTTTTTTCATTGGCATAGTTAAAAATAATTGTAATAAAATCAAACTAATGAAAAAAAGAGTAATTACAATTGAATAAAAAATAATAATCTTACAAAACATACCTTTTTTAGGTGAACAATCATAGTATGCATTGTATTGATTTTTTTAATTTTAGTAAATTTGTATATAATACAAATAAAAAACAGACATTTCTGAATACAAATTGTACATATTTCTTATTAATAATTTGAATGAAATTTTAAATAATTACAATTGGTAATAAAACATCTCTAAAAAGCATTGGTATTGAAAAACTATGGTAATGGCAAAAAATTTCATAGACATTGAATTCATTTGGCCTATTCAACTTACTAGCAGCCAGTGACCAGTCAGCGCGGCCGTCAGTCTAGAAACGTCTCTCCTACTTCTACTGAGGAGATAATAAATACACCCCATCGTAGTAGGAACATGTGAGACTCGCGGTCCTACAAGTGTTCAGACCATGACATCTGCCCCTCGCCTTCCGTAGGCAAAGCTCGAAGATCCCATCCGTACACTTAACGTGGCACAGAAAATTATTTTTCTAGTCCTAAACGTGACATTACCTTACAAACTAACAACACACACATACTTTTTCTTAAACCATAATCAAATCACCTGATTCGTCACAAAACGTTACGTTCAAACTAATTGTACAAGGGCGGACTTAAAAACATCCAACGATGCCCTTGCTAACTTGTCCCTGTAATCAACTGTCCACGAGTCTGCAAGCTTACCTGATAGCTAAAATCCCCGCCTGAAAGACACTAGCATGATCAGGTAACCTGAAGAAGCCTTGTACATCCCAATCCCCAGAAAATACCCAAGAGCCTACCCCACAGCCCATCTATAAACCATTCCTCTCTAGAACGAAAGCTTACCCGGATTGTCTACCGAAGTCATTCCTGAGAGTAGTCAGATTGTAGTCTGAGTAGATTGAAAAGTCTAGCATGTGCGTAGGATCTAAGCATTGAACTAAACCAGCAGATCTAATAGTTTATCAACGAATATGAAAATCACTTGAAAAACTGCAAGCTCCAGAGCCAACAATATGTGTTCGACTATCAAATATCACGCATGATCATATTTTTCATCAATACTATGATGTTGGGACTTCAGAAGTGAACAAGCATTATTAGTTGACATATATAAAAAGCACCACAGCAGAGATGTCACCTGAAATGTTTAAGAAAATTATAGTTATTCAAGACTGGCCACAGACCGTAGTCATATTCTGTGAACCAGACCAAATTCAAAATAAGCCAAATTATAAATAAGCATATTAAGTTCTTTAGGAACATTTTTTCATCAAAAGAATACACTCTTTAAAATCTCTTTATACACAAAAAAAATAAACGTGTATATTGAACAACACGTTCAATGATTTCACGTACTTATGATTTTGTTAAGTAAAATAGCCTTAAATTCAATGGACGAATGGACAACACTAACGCTATTTTTTATCTTCAAAAGCTGTCAAACATTTCAATCATTGTTAAACTAACCAAGTCTTAAAGTGAAGTCAATAAATTGACCGGAGGTGAAATTGAAAATGGAAAATTATTGTTCAAAAAATATGTAAAAAAAAACCTAACAACACTATTTGTACTATAGCAATGTAACCAAAACCAAATAAGTGAAAATATATTTAATTAAAAAAATAAAATATACAGTGAAGTCGCGATAACGTAAACTAATTTTTTCCAAGGCAGTTCACGTTTTCATACTCGTTCATGTTTTCGGTCGTCTAATATAAAAAATAGATCAGCACTATTTACCCTTAAAAATTAAACTCTTATTATTGATTAAACTCACAGTTATAGTACGAATTTTTAATTACTAGTTTTCATGTTTGGTAAATTCATAATTTTGTATAATGCCTTTAACTATTATTTAATTAAACATAACTGCAGAGAAGCCAAAATGGCTTTGCAAGGTACCTACATTTAATGAATTGTTAAATTTTAATAAAAAAATTTAATATATAAAAAAATTACTGGCATATGATGAAAGTAAAACTAATGCCAAATATTGATGTCATATGCCGAAGAGTAGAAAAAATTAAGCGTTTGAACAAAAAAGGCAAAAAAATAAAGATAAAAGAACCTTGCGGCACTGAACCTCTTATATCTGCAGATATATTTCAGTTTTAATGTTATTTACTATTAAAAATTTAGTAAAACGAGTTCTGGAATATCAGTTTTTAAACGTTGGCAAATAGTCCGAATTAAGTGCATTACCACACTCACAATATATTTTCCGTTACCGACTGTAGTTTATTTAAAAAGTATTACGTAAAGTTAGTTTTTAAATGAAGAATCAATTGAAATTCATAGAAATATATTTTTTTAACTATTTGAATCAGTCATTCAAAAAACAAACTATAAAAATTTACAGACATTCAGTAGGAGTTGATATTTTCAGTTAAATGTAAAATTTTATGTTTTCTGCTTCAAAAAATAGAAATTCATATAATTCCTTTTTGTTTTTTTTATAAAAATAGTTTGTATATATACAAAATTATTTCAATAAAAATTACAAGAAATTATTCAAATATACATGCACATAAAGCCAATAAAAATATATACATCTGTGTGTGTTCTGTTGTTTTTTGTAATTACATACAAAAAAAAAAACTTTTAATTTGAAAAAACAAACCACAAAAGTAGTTTTTTCTAACTTTTGTCAGTAAAAATTTGTTGGTTATTTTAAACGACTTTCTATTGTTTTTACTTTTGTCGATTATTAAACAATGATTAAAAATAAACAACAAAATGGGTTGAATATAATGGAAAATCAGTAGTCCTTTTTTTGATTGTATTTTCGATTAATTTAATATGTATTTTAAGTTGTTTTTAACGAAATAATATTGTGAGTGCAGCTTTTTCAAAAACAGAAAAAACATGTAACACAATTGTTGGAAAAGTATTATTTTAAGGGTTAAAGTGAGTTTAAGAGTTCGTATTCGTCACAGGCAAGAGCAATAGGACTCCCTGTATATTACCGCTGCAGCAGGTTCTTGACTTTATGGTGGCGGAATCGTTGATTTTATGTAAGTTTATTTTTTAAAACTTTAATTGCGTCTTTTTAACCTTTTTTGAAGTCGGTAGTCATGATTTCTCAAAAAATTTATGAACCGATCTTTACGTGGTAAAATTTTACCAAAAAATGGAAATTTTCGTTTTTCTTGTTCAAGCATGAGCTTTATACATATACTAACAGAAAAAAATGTTAACCGTATATAACCGTAAACTTCTCGAAAACAAGAAAATATTATATTTCGAATTGGCGATAGATATCAGTGCATTATTAGCCTGAACGCGCGATATATGCTTCGGTTCACTCACAACCAAAGAGTCAAAAAGCTCAAATTCTTTTTCCAGAGTTGTCAACTCCAGTTTTAAAATTTGATTGGCGCTGGTACGTAAAACGATGTTTTTTGTTTGATGGAAAGTTCGCTGTAATTTCTTATTTATACTCGCCCTTAATTTATCATTCTGTTCGAAATATTGGCCAGAAACCCAACAAAGGATGTATTTATAAATCTTTGGCATTTTGACAAAAGTACTGGTAGACTTAAGAAAATTTTTCAAGACTTGTGTAGTAAATAAAAATTTTAAATTTGCATATTTCTGTCTGTTCCTCACATTTTTTTTTTTTACGTTAGACTAACACTCAGAGGATGTCCCCTACTAATGCAGTGCATTGTGCTAGAATTAGGAACATATGTTATGAGAGGGAGGAAAGTGGGAGTAGTGTTGAAGAGTACAGACAATATGCAATATATCTGCAATTGTACAACAACCGGGTACACACTTTGTTGCTGAATTGGTTACTCAGTGATCAGTGCCATGCATCATCACTAATTGGCCCAACAACAAAAAGAATACAAGGCGGTTGTACCATGCAAAATAGAGAAAAAAATTAAAAAAGGGAGAGGAAAGGGAAGGGAAAAAATCAACAATAACACAGGCAAATAGAGACATAAAAGCCCATTGCCCCTTTCAGTTCTTTTTTATTTTTTTATTAATTGATTTATTGTAATTATTATTTTATCAACACTGGACATAAAAACGGCGCGTTTAAAATCGATTTAACGACACTAAAAACATAAACGATATATGCGGACAAAATGCGTGTTGACAATTTAAAAGACAGAACACTACTCTCTTTGAAAGTTTTCTAGGAAATTTGGTAGAAAGATGTATTAGTTTCCCAATAACCATTTTTATTTTAATAATAATTTACATTTTCGTTTTTTGCTTATACCAAATACTATCAAACAGCAAAAAGATAAGTGTATATTAAACTTCAATCTGTTATATGAACAGATGATAAATTTAACTTCGATCTAACTACTCATTCGTATAAGAACAACTGTTAAAAAACAACGCTTCAGTATTTTTTTTCGAATGCAAACATTAAAAATTTGCGGTGTCATTAAATATTTACTTAAGAAATGTTAATCGAGACAAGACATTTATAATGAAGATGTTAGGTTAAAGTGCTCCTTCATATGCAACAGTAAAAAATTGGATTACTAAATTCAAACATTGTCGTACCGGCATTAAAGATGAATCACGAAGTGGACGTCCAAAACAACAACAGAAATCATAGCTAAAGTACATGATATGGTATTAGACGATCAGAAACAGATAATGCCATAGTCCTCCAAATAATCGTGTCATTTTATTTTGCATCAAGAATTATAAATGAAAAAGCTTTCTGAATGATGGGTGCCGCACTAGTTAACAGTTGATCAAAAACGCATTCGAATGAAAATTTCTCAAGCTTGTTTGGATCGATTTAAGTGAAATAAAATGATTTTTAGCGTCCTTTCATAACTGTGAAACATGGACAAATAAACAATCAAAACAATGGACTGAAGATAGTGGAATTACACCAAAGAGTGAAAAACAATTAAAAAAGATTTTTGAAAATTTTTTTTTAAAAATTCCACTTTTATATAATTTTAATATGGCAACAATGGCTGCTCATTTTTTAATTTTTTCGCTTGTAAGAAAATAGATTATTATCTAAATTAAACAAGTAAGAGCGGCTAAATTCGGCTATGCCGAATCTTATATACCCTTCACCATGGTTGGGAAAAAACTGAAGTTTATATATGGACATATATTAAATGGACAGATTTATATACGAACGCCTTTAAGAGGAAATTAACCATTTAGTTTGGAGATAAAACTTGGACTCGGGAAGATTTATGGTTCCAGAAAATAAGTATTTTAAAAAAATTTATGTTTTGGGCATAACTTTTTTGTATCTGAACCGATATTTCCGAGTTTTTCAGCAAATATGTTATACTAAAGATTTTCGATCTTTTGCTGTATAAGACGTATCCATAGGTCATAATACAGCTCTAGAATAGTGTTTGTTGTTTGTGTATAAAAGGTAAAGAGGTGAAAGAAAAGAATTTCAACAAATCCTTAAAAGAAATCACTAGAACTGCATGTGTTTTATTTCTACAAAATAGTTTGATTTAGCTGGCAAATTTGCATTTGGGATTTTATTTCGCTTTTTTATTAGAAATATTTGTAATTTCTTTAGCTTAATTTTAAAAATTTGAAGGAAAATAGTTTATAATTTTTTTTATAAATTATTATAAGTTATGACCTAAAATAGTTGCACTCAAAGGTAAATTATGTATAAAATTTTCTTAATATGTGAGAAATAAAATGGTTTAAAAATCTTTTTATAAATTCTTTTAAATCGGAGCAAAAAATAGAAATAAAACCGTTTGTATTTTGTTTGTATCAGAGGGTTTTTATACAAATTTTGATGTTTTTAGCCTATTTATGGATTATTTAATTATTAATATAAAATTTTATTTAAATTAATTATTAAATGTAAAAAAAAAAACAAAAAATAAACAAAAAAAATCTTAACGAACCCGCGACCCTTCCACCTGTGGTGAAAGGTATAAAAACGTTTGTATTTTGTTTGTATCAGAGGGTTTTTATAAAAATGTTGATGTTTTTAGCCTATTTATGGATTATTTAATTATTAATATAAAATTTTATATAAATTAATTATTAAATGTTAAAAAAACACCAAAAATAAGCAAAAAAAAAACAGTCTTAAGAAAATAATAAAAAAAAAATGTACAAAAAAAAAGTGAATTGACCTGAAGAAACGAGATTCGAACCTCGAACCCCGCGGGCTTAGAGAAAAAAAGTATTTGTGACATAGCGTCTAGACAACTGAGCTATTGAAGCTCACACAAAATCATTGTCAATAGAGGTACATATATAAAAGTCTTCGTTCATTAGGGATTTGTTTAGTTTTTATTTAAATGACAAATCTTTGTATGTGTGTTGTTTGTGTATAAAATGTGGAGATGACAGAAAAGAATTTTAATTATTAATATAAAATTTTATATAAATTAATTATTAAATTTAAAAAAAAAACCAAAAATAAGCAAAAAAAAAGTCTTAAGAAAATAATAAAAAAAAAGTGTACAAAAAAAAAGTGAATTGACCTGAACGAGATTCGAACCTCGAACCCCGCGGGCTTAGAGAAAAAAAGTATTTGTGACATAGCGTCTAGACAACTGAGCTATTGAAGCTCACACAAAATCATCGTCAATAGAGGTACATATATAAAAGTCTTCGTTCATTAGGGATTTGTTTAGTTTTTATTTAAATGGCAAGTCTTTATATGTGTGTTGTTTGTGTATAAAATGTGGAGATGAAAGAAAAGAATTTTAATTATTAATATAAAATTTTATATAAATTAATTATTAAATGTTAAAAAAAAAACCAAAACTAAGCAAAAAAAAAAAAAGTCTTAAGAAAATAATAAAAAAAATGTACAAAAAAAAAGTGAATTGACCTGACCGAGATTCGAACCTCGAACCCCGCGGCCTTAGAGAAAAAAAGTATTTGTGACATAGCGTCTAGACAACTGAGCTATTGAAGCTCACACAAAATCATCGTCAATAGAGGTACATATATAAAAGTCTTCGTTCATTAGGGATTTGTTTAGTTTTTATTTAAATGACAAATCTTTGTATGTGTGTTGTTTGTGTATAAAAGGTGGAGATGAAAGAAAAGAATTTTAACACATGGATGTGTTGTTATGCTCAAAATTCTACATACATTTTAAACAAAGGGATTTTACTGGAAAAATTAGAGGTAGTCCTGGTTTTTTGCTAATATCTCAGCCATTTATTAACCGATCTGTCTGATTTTTAATAGCAAACAGAAATGGATCACATGTAACAGAAATAAAAAACAATCAAGTCCTCATCATGTCTGGGTTCTTCGGAAAACCCATTTCAACACACAGACGGACATCGTTAAATCAACTTCGCTCTTCATAAGGACCCAGAATATATATACTTTATAGGGTCTAAGATCAATATTGTAGAAATTACAAATGGAATGACAAACTTATATATACCCCCTTCCACCTGTGGTGAAGGGTATAAAAAGAAAATGGGGCAATTTTCAGCATATTACAGTTTTTACAATTGCACCAATTTATGCAAAGAAGATTAATACTTAAATTAATAATACTCGTACTTATTAGATTTTTATAACACTGTTAGATGCTAAACAGAACCTTATGGCGACGGCGACGGTTCACGCATCGGGGAGAGAATGTAATTTAAATGATGCGTTCGACGGCATTTATTGTCAAAATTTTTAACATATACATTAGTGTGTTTATTTTCATGTTATAATATTTCAAGTATTTGCAATTTTTTTTTTTTTTGTAAATATATTAACAAATGACGGTAAATCAACAAACAAAAGCCCTTAACAGTATTTTGAATGTGGTAGATACCACTTTCAAATTATATAAAACATTGAAACATGATTGTGAGCCTCGTAAATACAGGAGATGGTGGGTACGCCCAGTAAATTTCTAGAGACGAAGAAGTGTTTATAGAACATGCATGAAACAAATTGAGTAGCTCGACGAGGAACACTTTTACTAAGCTACAAGAATGAGTGTTTTCCAATATAAGTTTCTGCTTAATTTAATAAAATAAGTCAACTTGTTTTACTATTCTAGCCCACACATGTCCTTTGCATTAGAAGTTTTTGTATAATGGAGTTTTATTAACTTCTTCTATAAATTTTTCGAATATATAATTTTTCACCATTTTTACTTAATTTTTAAATTTTTTTATGCTCCAAATATGCTTCTTCTTTTTCTTGAAATATGTCTTTGTTTACAAAATTATGCAAACATATGGCAACGTTGGTGAGAGAACAAATTTAAAAAATGACAGCATAAAACGCAATGAAAATAAAATAAGTTTTATTTTATTGCGTTTTTCCTCAGCGTTTTTATATGCCAAATCTTTAAAAAAAACAAAAATTGTTTATTACAATAACAAAAATCGAACCTTACAATAATTTTTTATCCACAATAGGTTAACAGTCATATGCATAAACATTTTGTTGATTTATATATCACATTTATAAATCAAATTAACACGTAAGACAACAACAAATTTTCTTCACAGGAATGTTATAAGAATCAACAAAATGTCTAAAGCATATGACTGTAAATATATATAAGTGTGTATGTATATATATTTTAGTTTAAATTCACGTACTTAAATAAATGTAATATTTATTTTTTTTTTGTATATTTACCGGTTATTTGGCAAAATTTCTCAAGCATTTGCATATTAAATTAATGTTTAAAAATGCTTACCTAAAAAGATAGAAGAAAATTTACATAATTAGTACTTTTTTATTGTAAATATTTACATATTAACTTAATTAAGCAATAAATCAACAATATATCTGATGGGAATTGAAGATATTATATGAAATTATACAATAGCTTAGCACACCATCAATTGACCAATGCAAAGAACCAACTTTAATAACCTTATTTTTAAATTATATGTGATTGTTATCGTAATAAGATTTTCTTTTTATGATCAATAATTTCCTTATTAATAATGTTTATTACTATTACTTATTTTACAAAATATCTTTTGTTCATTGTAAGAACTAAAGAAATAAACAACAATAAAAAACTTTCTTTATATCGAGGGTTTATATCCAAATCGTGTTATCTGCAAAATCACAATTTTTCAACAGAGCACACAAACAATTTTTTAAGTTAATTTTAAGAGTAGTAACTAATCTTTCTTACACAAAGTTGTTTAAAAAAGACGTCTACGCTATACAAATAATTTTAAAAATTCCTATTAATCGCGCTGATATAGTTAATAGCAGTTTTTGTACAATAAGCTTTTTATTTAAATTTCACGATTTTTATTCAAAGTGTTTTTTTACATAATATATTAAAAAATAATAGGTTTTGAAGTAATAGGATTTAGATTTGAATGATGTTGCAATGCATGTCTTACTACTGTCTTTCCGACAATACTATTTTATCTACGCAATCACCCTTTTTAGAATCACTTTTGGACAGCTGATTTTTGATATAAGAAGAATAAATCGGCTTAACATTTCTCTATAGAGTTGAAAGAATCATATATCTAGATACTTGAAGTAATTCGAGGTTAAAACGAAGTTTATATTAAAAACAGTTTTGATTCTTAGAATTTTCTACTGAGCTCTCCTTTTAAGAATAATACGTGGGCCTTTATAAACACTTAGCTTCCCAATACATGCACCAAAACATTTTGAAAATATTATTTCTGGTTACGAGATCCAATTTTTGGCAGCACCTTATCTTACTTTTTATGCAAATTGCCGATAAACATGTTGGTCCAATTTCTCTTTGCGCTTTTCGTCCATTTTATTTAATAAATTTATCAACCGTAGAAAATCCCAAATACTGTAGCTTTTTCTTATTTTACATTCGAATTTCTGAAGCAGAGTAATGGGTTCGTTTATTTCCTACTATAAGCGACCACTTTGCAGTTTATTAGTTCATTCTCGAAATCTATATAAAATCTTTGGTTACAATTATAATAAGCATAAATTGCAAGCAATAAAACTGTTATGAGATCGTCCCCAACATCTTATTCGTTGGATGAAATACAATCTATTGCAATACGTTAAATAGAGTTATAATCCACGTGTTTATCCGGAAATGATTGGATAGTTCTAAATTTTATTCGTTTACCAAAAATTATAATACATGTTTTTGTAATATCTTAAATAACTAAAAAATAACAATTTTCAGTATTTTATTGTATAACAAAAATTTTTTGTAGATAGCACATCTTTTCTTCAAGAAAAGAATTGTTTTAAAAACAATTTTTCATTTTTAAAAAGATATGATACATGATAACTAATTCGGAGAACAGATTGCCATCAAAAGCTCATTTTCGAGAAAATTGCAAATAGCACGTTTTAAATATAAACCCTCGATATTATCCTTAACTTCCTTTGGGGGTCACTAATACTACTGACATAATTTCTTAAACAAAAATTGTATAAATCATGCTTAAGAACAAGATAAACTACAAAAAAACCAAAGTCATACTTAACACACACACACACTATGTATGATACAAAGAGAAACCTCACAAAAGCTATACAAAAATAAACTAAACCTCAATATTTTAGGCTCTAACAGCATTCCATTGACTGGACGGCTGGCCACAGCTGACTGTTTAAAAAGGGCTGTGGCCAAAGGCCACTGACACACTTCCACGGCTGCAACATAAACATTGTACATATATTTGTGTTAAGATTTTTATGAGTTAAACTCATGAGTCGAAATAAAGTACAACAACAAAACACAGTAACAAGGTAGAAAGTGGCCAAAAAAAAAAAGTGAATTAAAAACAAAAAAAAAAAATCAAGCTGATAAATTGAAAAATTTACGACTGCTTATGCTATAACCAGGTGAGACAGTCAACACAATATTCAAACAAACATTGCACAAATAGCGTAAAGAAATGAAAAAGAAAAACTACAATGTATGAGACGACTACTCCTAGTGTACTCATGCTATGGCATAGACCATGAGAAGAAGCCAACTAAACATCGCGTCGTACAATCAACAAAAACAACATACCAACCAAAATGTTTATTTGTCCACAACGTCGTCATCGTTATTGTTGTCGTCTTTGCAGCCGTTGTCCATTCTCAACTTAAAAACTCATTTAACTTCAAAGTCAATTGGAGTCATACCATCTACTATGCAGAATCTACTGTGATCACATACTACTTACAAACACTCCTCTTGCATATCTGCGAAACCCTATGGCAGCCACACTATGGAATAGAATTTCAATTTACTTGATTGGTACGATAGATACATATGTTTTTATTTTGCTCTAAATTCAAAGAGACAGAAAGATATTTATAAACAGGAAAGATATTTATAAACAGGACATGACAAAACCCAACGGACATTACCTTATTTCCCGTTAGGAAATTACTCTATTCTAAACTTTATAAAAAAAGCACGTTCGAAAATGAAACTAAATTCAACGAAACATCATGGCTGGTTCAAGTATTAGCTCACGCCTTCAAAGGTATCAAATATAGCCCAAAATCGACTCCGTTTGGATCTTATATTCGGAGAAGTAGACCCAAACAAATAATTGAGATATCGGATAAGATCACCTACGTTCGATATCATTGAAAATTCATCTAGTATATGATCGTCCAAAGTTCTAAATCGAAAGTCCTTGCAATGGCGCGAAATCACAGAGGAGATAACCTACAGTCTCTTCCTCACGGAGAAGGTTTGCTATGGCATTGTACATTGCGCAACCCGCCCGAGTCTGCTGCCATAAATAGTTAGTGGTATATATCATTTAAACTTTCTTAAATTCAGATAGAAAGGGTAACACATTTAGACCTTTTTTGTAATTTTAAATAAAACACATAAATATAATTGGATGACGGAAACTTTATTAAAAGTCTATCTCTGACATTTACTTTTTAAAGATAATTCCATTCAAATAATGGGTGTGAATATAATGTAGATGGTTCAGTTGGAAACTCCAATTTTCGATCACTTTCCAGCATTGCTACTAGTATGTAATGTTGACTGCCAAGTTTTGAATCGTAGCTGGCACATCGACGAAGACTTTTGATTTCACACAACCATTCCATGGTGAATTGCCAACAATGAATAAAAATAAGATATCAAAATGCCTCTAGTCACACGCTGAATGAATCATACATAAGTAGGAGGTGACATATACTCTGTAAACTCTGAATAGCCTCATAATCTTTTTGGCACAATAATATCAAATGTTTTAAAATTGGCGAAGCTAATCCCATTTTTTTTACAGTGTCTTGAAGAGAGTGAACTCTCTTTCAATAAAAACAACAACATTACTCAACTGATCAAAAGTTAACGGTAAATTTAAGTGATCAGTTTGTATACACAAAAATATACGTACTGCATGGTGTAAAGTCAGAATAGAATCAATGCAGTTTTTTTAGTTTACTTTTGACTTTGATAGTGTTTAGACTAAAATTTTTAATAAGTTCCGTAAATTCAGTGGTTTTTCTTAAAAACACAGCATTATGGGGCGATGAAAAGCGTTAAGTGCTGTTGAAATAGCTAAAATCCAAGCGTATCACGAACAAGGTCTTTCAAACCGTGAAATCGGTGCAAAAATAAGCAGAAGTCCAAAAGTTATAAATAATTATTTAAATAACCCAGAGGAATATGGAAAAAGATATACAGGAAATCCCTCGAAGAAAGTTCCAGAAAGAGAGAGACGAAAAATCATAAGAGTTGCTTCAAATTCAGCCATGACATTACGCCAAATTGGAGCTGCTGCAGGGGTAAACGTAAGCAAAACAACGATTAGTAAAATTTTACGAAGCACTGAGTTTATAAAACGAAAAAACTTGTGAAAAAACCACCTCTAAATGCTTCCCGTAAAGAACAACGTCTGCAGTTCGCAAAAAAACACATGACGTGGAAAGTGCAAAATGGACTACATCCGAACGATTGGAAGAAAGTCGTGTTTTCCGACGAAAAACGATTTAATCTGGACGGCCCGGATGGTTATAACTTTTATTTTCACGATATAAGAAAGGAGGAAAAATTTTTGTCACGTCATCACAGCAGAGAAGGAGGAGTTATGGTATGGGGCGCCATAACGTACTATGGAGTGGCTAAACTCGTTTGTTGATCAAAAAATGACTGGAGTGGGCTACAAAAACATACTGGTGCCGGCATTTGCTGAATTAAAAGAGCTCTTTGGTCCACTTCCATTTATTTTTCAACAAGACAACGCACCTATTCATAATTCTCGCGTTGTTAAATAGTGGATTTATGCCCAAAACATCGAGCTATTAACTTGGCCACCTTATTCCCCTGATCTCAACATCATAGAAAACGTGTGGAGTTGGTTGACTCGCAAAGTTTATAATGAGGGAAAGCAATATACATCAACAGAGGAACTAAAACGTGGAATAAAAAGTGCTTGGAATGAAATTTCTTACGATTATTTGGATTCCCTATACCAATCCATGGAAAATCGCATATTCGATGTGATTTCGAAAAATGGTGGACACACAAAATATTAAATTTAAGCTAACAGTGTATTTTAACCAATAAATATTATAGTCGCTGCTAAAACCTAATAATTCCATCATATTTTTCATTTTTATAAAATGAGGCTATCCAGAGTTTACACCAAAAATCGTATGATTTTACATATTGATTTACAAAAAACCTTTTTAAGTTCCGTTAACTTTTACTGATTTTATTAAAATTGTTGTTACAGCAAGCAGTGAGTGCACTTTCTCAAACACATTGCAATCTATTTCTATAGTGCAGCAGTAAATACTTAAATTTTGTGTTTTATGTTAAGAAAAGATAGTGAGGCTATTCAGAGTTTACAGAGTGTATGTATCACACCGGCGAAACGCAGCGGTTAACAGAAAAGTTCATAGCGGTCATCCTAAATGTATGTGGATGATAAAGGGAACCACCAAATTGACATATATGGCCCCAGATTATACACAGAGGAAAGATTCATTGTGACAACTAAATATTTTTCCCAACCGCATGGTTGGGTTGCAGCCACATTTATATTTGTTTGCAGTTGTCCAAACACTACATTTCAATTACCTGCGACAAGCAAATAAGTCGGTTGCTGCAAACAAACAATTTAGTTTACATGAAATTCTGTTGTCGTAGTGAATCTCTTTTCTCTGTGTACATGACTATGACTTTACAATGTGGTCCATAGTGAATTAGTTGCTTCGACTTTTTGAAAATTGTTAACTTTATTCTATATAAGTTTGTTTTAATTGTCCAATCCCCATAACCAACCATAGCAAACTATACGATCATACCATATACTACATAATATTAATAATAATGTTAACTTCTACTTCTCCACTGTACACACAGCTGTGTGACCCACTCCCAATTGAATGCAACGTGTTACTCAGATCGTATAGGATGATGCATTTTTTTCAACTTAAGCAAACTCCACGTACGTGTTACTCACATTTTCCAATTTAAAAACAAATAATTTTGTTTTTAATCTACCTCTAACAAAAAACAAAAAAAAACAAAAAACATTCTGTTGGTGGTGGCGGGAAATTTAACAGCACAAGCTAAATTGCAAAATGACCAGACAAACAGACGTTTAAATGCATACAACATTAAGCTTAAAAGGCATTTTGAATGCGGATACATTAAAAACAAAAAAAAACAATTGCAACCAGTTAGTGATATATGCATTTATCTATTGGTGCATTGATTCAAACACATAGACAAACATAGTTTAGCAATCGAGAGTTGGAATAAAAAGGACTAATTTCAGAAGTAAAATTAGTAGCATCTAGGATGTATTTAAGTTAAGTTCATTAGCTATCACTTTTATTAGTTTAATGAATAATATCTTTATTTTTCGTTCAATACAATTCCCTTTACGGTCCTATCTCACGTTTAAGAGTTAAAAAGTGGGGTCAAAAATAACGCAGTTTTTCGGTTTTTGGAAAGTAATATAGGATAAATCTAACAACGAAGCACCGTCGACAGGTTCCCTCCGATTGCGATGAAATTTAAGTGATAAAGGGGAAAAATAAAAAAATGTAGGGTCAAAAATTATCCCCTTTTTCATTAAAGTAATCCCACAAAACTTATAACAAATTGAAAAAATAATTTCTTGTAGGCTAGTCTCTATCCGGATTTTATTCTTGCCTAAGGAAATCATCAGGAAACGACGTTTTTAGAATTGCTAGGGATATTTGTTAGATTAAATTACAAAGTCAATGAGAATTTTTTGTTCGCTCTAGAGCGTTATTTAAATCCTCAAACAGCAAAGAAAAACAACAACGAAAATATCACAATTTGCTTTGTCATCTTCCAAAATACTACTCTGTTGTTTTGCCAGATCTACTAGCAATGTATGTACTGACCTCTGTGTAACAATAATAGAAAAACATGTTTATATGTCAGTTACATTTTTCTATTTCGTTTTAAATAATTCAAATTTGTATTGGTATTAAATGAAAGGTATTTTAATGACATTTTTAATGGGATACTAAAACAAATAAAACAAAAAAGTTTCGAACAATTTTGAAAACCATTTTTATGCTATAAATATGTAATTAGGCCAATATGTTTCTTACAAAATTTTAATTACTTTTGTCTCCTCTATCTTCAAATGTATTCCTGATCCAATTGAAATAAATGTTTTCAACCGAAATTTTGTTATTAACCGAATTTCAGTCGCCACAAACGAATAAGTCGATGGTTCCAACAAAATCATTCGGTTGGCAAACAATTCTGTTAGGATGAATCTGTTGTTTTTTCTCTGTGTGTGTTTTTTTTTGTTTAATATCAACTTAAGTTTACTGTATTAAATTATAAAGAGTTTGTTCAGAATGATTTAAAGCATACTGAAATTTTTTAAAGAAGCATGCCTTAGAATCTTCTCTTATTTTGGATTAATTTGATGAATCTTCTAAAATAAAATGTTTCAGATATGTTCAGTGGTATTGAATCCTAGGATTAAAGAGTTTTTCTATTTAAAAAAAGCTCAAAGAATCTGCCTGTTTGCCTTTTTCAAAATAAGCTTAAAAAGTTTTTCTTAACTCAAATAATAACCATGTTAATTAAAAAAAACAGTTGCAATAAGTGTTGATGCTTTTAACGTATTTAAAAAATGTTATTATATTCTAAAGCTGAAAGTTTCAGAATCTGAGGATTTTGAAGAGAAAAGTTTCTTACAAGGAAGGTACTCCAATCTAAGCACTCCGATTTTGATCCAGTTAAGATATGGTGTTGCCATAGGGCTTTTAAAATCGATCTGCTTCAGCTTTTGGTGACACCGGGAATTTTAAATTATGGCATGGGAATTATGGATGATCGAAATTTCACTTTTAAAGAATATATTATTGCAATGCACTTTTTATTTCAAATTTCGTAAGATTTTGACATGCTCCCGAACAAAAAAGAACTAAAAATTACCAATTTTCTTCCCCCTATTCCATTTCCTTAATCCTAGAGATGGCAAAAAAAAAACATGAATCAAGAACAGGAACTCCAATGTCTACTTCTGGAACTAGTTTAGTTATATTTTACATTTAAGTCCATGGAATTAATTCTAGTGAAACATGTTGTAGAGTTAACCCATTAATGACCACTGTACCAGTATTGGTACACCTTATTTTTTTCCTTTTTCTCTGACTCTATTCGCCCTATAATTCGAGTAAAATAATTTTCTTAGAGCCAACTTAGTTTTGAAATTAAAAGCAAAAGATTTTTCTAATCTAATACTGTTATTATACTTTAAATTCATATCGTTTGATGGCTATTGAAAAGTATTAAATTTTAGCAACATTTTTCATAAAGGTAAAATTTTAATTTTTAAAATTTGTTATAAAAATTTGAATATATGTATAATAAGTGTTCATTATTTAATTAGGCACTAATTGAACCTGTTAAATCAAATTTTACAACACCAAATTTCAAAACGGTGTGTGTGGGAGAGCCGGTTTTCACTTTTTGCTCCTTGACAATTTACAAGGATATCTTAATTTTTTTTTTCAATATCGATTTTACTTTGTCCTATTTGACGCCTTTGCCTACCCAGCAAAAAAATATGGTAGTCATTATGTGACTATAACTTCTATCATTGCTTCCTAAACTTCAGTTGACATTCTTTTATGATTTTTTGGTGTTATTCTAAGGCACTTCCAAAAGAATCATGTGTTCATATTTCAAATGCAGTGATCTGGATATAAACCATTACTTCTAAAGCATATGTTAGAGTATATCGTATATTTTTTGAATCTACAGCATTTATTCAAATTGAAAAAATAGTTCTGATGAAATTTTTTTAATTTTTTATTAAATAATTTTTTATATTTTAGTTTAAAATTTCATGAAGGTTAGAATTTATGCAGTTTTGCAATTTTCATAAAAGTTTTGAAATATCAAGAAAAACAGATTTTTTTAAACTTTAATTGAAAGGCCATGTCATTTGCATTTTTTCAGCCTTAAATATTTATGACGACGCAATCTGTGCATTTTTGCATTATGTTTATTAATAATAATAATAATATCAAAATAATCAAAATAATTTTAAAATTATGTAAAAATTATTTTAAATTGCCCAAAAATGTTTTAAAATTGTCTAAAAATTATTTAAAATTGTTTTCAAATTGCACAACCAGTTTTTAAATTATCCAAAAATATTTTAAAATTTGTCTAAAAATTCATTAAAATTTTTGAAAAATGTTTCAAAAATAATTTTTCACTAATGCAGAATTATTTATTGGTTTTAATAAAGAGTATTTGTATATCAATTCATAAATTTCGCTTCTTTAAACTTATTTTTCTGCATTCTTATGGATTAAATTTTCATCAAAGTTTAAATACTACAACGTATATGAACATTTTCCACTCATGCATCAGAATACCTAACCATTGTATTATCATTGCTTCCTTAGAGTAAAGTTTGAGTAATCCTAGTAGCTACATTTGAATACTTCCATCCTATGACACGCTACTGTTAAATTCATCGATGAAACCATTAGAAAAGAAGTGATACCTTTGCCATAGTAGTGATGCTTTTATTGCTTCTTTGGCAGCTTCATTTTTGCTGGGTACAACATAAATATATTTTTATTGAATATTTTCCGCCAGATTTTATTTGGCCATTAATGGGTTAATGTGGATAATGTGATAAGAAAAGTTAAAATTCTAACAGAACTAACATGTCCCATCAATTAAAAACCAAATTAAAATATTAGGGCAAGTCAATAAGTCTTTACAAAAACATAGAAAAACACATTTTTTTGGTTGATTGTTCATTATTTTTTTTTACATAATCTCCGTTTAGCTCGATGCACTTCATCCAGCGATCCTCCAATTTGTTAAAGATCTCCGCAAAGTATGATTTCGGAAGGTCCTTAAAATAGGCTTCTGTTGCTGAGATGACCTCCTCATACGAATCCAATCTTTTTCTGCAAAGCCATTTCTGAAACTTTGGAAACAGGAAAAAGACGTTGGCAGCCAAATCCGAAAAATAATGCGAATGAGGAAACAATTTGAATCTCAACTCATGTATTTTTGCCATTGAAACTGCACAAGCGTGCACCCGAGGATTATCTTGATAGAAGATTACTTTTTTTAGCTAAATGGGTGCTTCTTTCTTGATTTCTTCGCTTAACTGTTCGAATTATAATGAATTATATTCTTCATTGTATTTCTATTTTCCAGGTAGTGAATGTAAATAAATCCACTCATATCCCAAAACACCCAAAGCCTTGGCTTTGTCACTGTCTTTCCTTTATTCGACGCGAGTTCACCTGGTAAAATCCATTGCTTTGACTTTTGTTTCATTTCAGGTGTATATTGGTGAATCCAGCTCTAATTCACCTACTAAATCAGTCAGACGATTGCAGTTTTTTGTGCAAAATTAAAATCACTGAACCATGTCATATGCCCTCAACTAGTTCATCACTCAGTTTAACTCGTCGATCACTCGGAACTATTATGTATGTGATGAAAATCGAAAACGAAAACGAACAGTTTTTCAATCTAGAATATTTAGTTTCGTGAAAATAAAATTGACTAGAAAATATTATATATCGATTTGTATTATTCAGAACTTTTAATTAAAGCAAAAACAAATAATTTTTAAAATATAGATAGTAAAACGAAAATCAGATCGTTTTCGATTTTCATAACATGTCTGTATATCGTGAATTTTATCGATGCTTATCGAAGTAACTGCCTCAACTGAATGTCCTGAAAGAACGAGGTTGATAATTTGTGGCTGGACGACCATGTTTAAATTCACTTTCCCAATTGTAGCTAGTCTTAAACACTTATGCAGATGTTCCATAGACCTCGTCTAACTCATCTTTGTTTTTGTAAAAAGAAGCGACACTAAGCACAGCAAAAACATGGTATCAACTAATTAACAGCCTATTTACTCGCTTAATTACTTTTGTTTGCGATGTCCAAAATGTAATGGGTACTCATTATTTTTTGACTGATCATAAGCGAGAACAGTGTAAAGATAATGGCCACTTATTTCTCTTGGGAGATCGCGAACAAAAGCAATTAAGCGAGTAAATAGGCTGGTAAGTAGTTGAAACCCTGTTTTTGCTGGGAGGAAATTATTCCTACTAATTATTGTGTTGCTCTCTTTTGAAAAATGTGATAGATGTGGTGGAAGGTGATGGACACAAAAGGCTTTGATTTTCTAAGGTGTTTTGCTTTTCAAGTAGCATCGTTTGTTGACAGCAAAAGTTGGTTCAAACTATCGATTGCTAAAAAAAACTGAATGACGTTTTTTCCTTAAAATTTGACAGTCGTCTTTTGTAATTTGACATTTTTTAAAAAATCTGCTTTGTTTTAGATTCTTTGTGCTGCTTTGTTCATTTATAATATAATTTACATTAATTTTAATTTTAAAAAAGAACAATCAAAAATTAAAAATTTTCTATCTTATTTCCCATAGGTACCCATTTATTTTAAGTTGCTTAAGAAAATAATCTCTTTATCTTGATTTTAAAAAATATTAATGGCATTTTATTTAGTTTGTTTTTTTAAGCTTTTCTTGTCAGTGTTTTAGCCAAAGCTAAGAAAAAACATCCATATTAAGAATTTAACCAGTTAATTGACCTACTTTAAACGATTAATGGGATCGAATAATTATTGGAGTTTAAAATTATTAGATTCGACATTAACCGAAACAGAGGCGACCTATCGAGAATTGGTTAATCGATTAACCGAATTGTAAACACTAAACACATATTAAAATTTCATCAAATTCTATGGGAACTCACAAAGAAAATCCCTTGTATTATTTTGGAAAGAATTTGGCAAAGTACGTATTTCATGACATCAACAATATAACATATTTTTGAAAAATTCTTCTTTTTAGATAGTAAAATTTTAGTGCAACGACACGAAATTATAAACTTGAAGTGGTAAGCATTTTTATGGTACATTTTAGCTTAAGGTTTATACAAATTTTAATATTTCTAGTAATAATATTTATACAAAAAATTAATTAAAAATTTTACAACATGAAAATTTTAACCTCAAACAATAAAACAATAGCAATCTAGCAATTCGTATTCATAAAAACTACATGTATCTACACAAAATGTTAGCAAATATGTACTGCTACAAGACCTTCAACCCAGGTAGAGGAACAAAAACAAACCAAATCTAAACCAGCTAGTCATCCATTTAGCCCGCCAGGTAAATAATAAGCAATATCAACGGCAAAAGAGCTATAGACCAACAAAAGCAAAAAGGTATTGACAAAATAAAAAAATAAAACTTTAACAAGAAAAAACTTCAAGACCAAAAAATAAAGTTTAAAAAATACAAAACTACAAGAGTTTGACAATGTTAAAAAAGCCAAGATTGGTTACCGAAACAAATAATAGTAATGCTAACGGTATCGATTTTTTTTCTTTGTTAAGGTAACGGTATTTAGGATGCCCAGTTTACGTTTTGCTTTAGACGAACGAAAATAAATGCAATACAAAATACATGCAGTCTTCCATTCATCTCACATTGAACAACTTGTGAAATTTTTCTTTCAAAAACTGTAACAACAGTAGAAATCATAGTTAAAGTACATGATATGGTATTAGACGATTGACGAAGGTGCGTGAAATATGTTATACCATAGACATCTCAAGTACGATGAGTTTTGAATGTAAATTGACATTCATTTAAATTGAATGGTACAATTTTTTATCTATCTCTTAATACATATCACTACAATTTTGGCATTTCTTTTTACTTTTTTTTGATTTAATAATATGTTTCCCCATCTGGGTAATCTGCGTTTCAAACTATCACATGCTCTTTGCTTCATTGTTAAATCAATCTTCTATTTAAATTTATCGGGTCTTGAAAGTAGGTGTTGCTTTATAGCAACGGCAGTCTAAAATGGGTTAATAAGTAAAATTTTTGTTAGTAAGTAGAAGTAATTTTTTTATAAAATCTGAAATTTTTGAAATATTAAGGCAGAGCTTTTATTATATAGATTATCTTTAAACTCAGTTTATCGCAGTTTGTAACTTGAATACTGATTGTGAAATTTTTTTAATTTATTTCATTTCAATGAAGACTAAAATTGTATGTAACAAAAAGTTGTTCCGACAAACTTATGTTAGTTAAACCATGTTTAACTCACATCCCAAAAACTCGGCCTAAATGTGCAATAAAACTAGTACAATAATTTGTTATGATATAACGAATATTTCGGTGTAACGAAAGGGCCTAACAATATATCATTCGCTATACCGGGCATAACTGTAAATTAACAAATACCGGTAACTACTCACTGTATTGTTAACGCTATTCAATTTGAAACTTTATTATAGTGATAACGGTATTATAATGTTAACGGTAACCAACCTTGAAAAAAAACTAAACAATATAAAAAAAACAATCATGACACAACAAGAACATTACCCTTAAAAGTAAAAAAAGCACTATGTATTAAAAAAACTTAATCTTTTGTTTAGTAATTTTTCGCAAATTAGCCTTAAACGTTATTTTAGCAAATGGTGATAGAAAAATCAATGGTGCTAATTTAGCAATATTCGCGAAAGAATTTGTGATTTTTTAATGTTAATTATTTAGAAATAAAGTTGCTTTCGTGCTAAGAAGATAAGAATGGAGAAAAATATACGTTTTAATAGGTTTTTTTTTAGCTCTGCCTTTTTCTAGCTTGTCTTAAACTTCGGGGTTTAAAGAGATCTTTTGATGGATCGAAATACTTGTCAGTTAAACCTCTCTTAAAGCTCTCTGATTCAAGACACTCACATTAAACTATAAAAGAGCGTCTACTCAGAATCTTACCCTCAATAATCAATGCCGGAGTTCTGAGTGTGAGTACGAAAAATCTTTTAAAAAATACTAGATAGTTTACTCTTGTAAACTAACAAAGTGCCGATAATAAACGCTTGATATGATGTTTTTCTGCTGTAGCTCAATTCTGGATAATATACAAAGGTTTTTCTATCATTTTCCCTTGAAAGAACATTTTAATATTCTTGTTTTTTTTTTTTTTAATTATTACTGAAATATCTTACACTTACACGGTTGCAATTAATTAATTTTGTTGTTTGTTGTTTTGTATTTTTTCATATAAAAACAATTGTAATTACAGTTAAAACTAGCAACTACTAATTACTAGACAATGACGAATAACGAAGTTCTTAAAGTTATGTACGAATAATACAAATTAAGACATTTTTCCATCAAGTAGTTTATAAACTAAGGCGAATGCAGCAGCACCTCCAGTTACTGCCCAAAAATACAGGGTTGTCTATATTTTTAAATCATATGTTATTTTGACACGGATAGATTTTTTCTGTTCGAAATATTGACTATTAGCCAGTATCATACCTCCGCGAACCAAAACGAGTCGATGTATGCTTGCAAATATTGCAAACTTATAAAGAAGTTGAATAAAGCTCCCACCGCCCATTCTGTACGCAAACTTGTGCGAAAATTTCGTGACAGGTTTCCTAGTGGAAAACACTCATTGTCCCCGTTGTCGTACGGTGCTTACCCATGTGAATGTGGCTGCTGTGGCCGAAAGTATGCAATTCAATTCAAGAACATCGTCTTGCCATTGATCTCACAACTCACCATGAGAATTTTGCACAAAGATTATTCACTCAACAATTGAAGGCAAATGACTATTCACTTCGTTACGGCTTCTCAGTTTGGGCCTTACAGAAACTCTAATCGGACATCGAATTTGGCTCATTTTTATCTGGGCGGCTATGTAAACAAACAAAACTGCCGCAACTAGGGATAGGAAACCCCCCACGTCATTGTCGAGAGGCCAGTGCATTCATTGAGTGACAGTTTAATGTGCATTTTGGAGTGGTGGCATCATTGGAAATTCTTTTTCGAAAATTATGCTGAAAACGCCATTTCAGTCAATGGCGAGCCCTACAGAGCCATGATTTCGGACTGAGATGAAAGATATGAACTTGTATAATCTTTGATTTAAATCTTTGAGCTTCCGTTGCAGCCACATGGATGAAATCATGTTCCATAAATAATGTGAACATTTTTTATTTCTTATAAATTCGTAATTGGTATATGCAAGTGTAGTTCATACGGGGATGTTATTTTGAACTCTTCTTTCAAAATATATTTTGGGCTTTATGCACGTAAAAGTAAATTGATGCAATAAAAATTTATCATACGACGAGTTCTCGTATGTTCTCAGATTACATACAACACAAAAAGGCTTTATTTCATTTTTTCAAGTTGGCAAGAAGCAAAAGAAGATTTTAGTTAAACTGGTTTTATTTCAACGATAACATACATAACTACGATACATTTTTGTTTAAACCAAATACGTAGTCAAAAAGATGTAACAGGGAAAGAGAGAAGAGTGATTTAAAGTTAAGTGAAGTAAAGACGAGTAATACATGGAATTGATAATTTGTTTTAGTGGAGACATTACACGACTATAGGGGCATATTGTTATTTTATAATAGTTTTGTTTTATTTTTTTTTGTTGTTCTTTTTATGTCTGGAAACAACAATGACTTTGAAGTTTTTTCTTGCAGTTTGGTAAGTAAAACAAAAGATAAAAAGTACCTAATAGAAACTAATCTCGGGGTGTTACATTATCTTATGTCTATACAATTTCTGTAAAAATATTATATATTAGTTTGTATTTTGCAATGGATCAAGAAAGTTTAATGTTAAATTAATTACATTGTACAAAGGTGTCGTTTCGCTAGAACTATTGTATTTAAATCGAATTTACTTCTTTGTGTAACAAAAGGGCCAACTTAAACTTACCTTCTGTTTTTATTAAGCGAAAGGAATAATCCCTCTGGAGGAGGAATAATCCCTCAGGAGGAGGATAAATCCCTCTGGAGGAGGGATTATTCTTTTCGTATGTGTTTTGTTTTTGTAACAATAACAAAATATACACAACTTCTCTAGCGCCTTATGCAGAGGATTATATTTGAAAATGATATTAATGATGGGTTTAGCCCTAAGTCCAGGCAGGCACAGATTAAAATGTTTTCAAAGGAATTCGATGAAAGCCGAAAGCTATATTACCGATGATTCGGATAATACAACAGTAATTCGACTGACAACTTGGTATCCATCGTATACATTGTATAAAAAAAATCGTCAATAATTGATTTTAAAGAAATTAACTAACATTAATATAAAAAAACATTTACCCTAAAAAGCAACAATAATTGAAAACAAGAAAATAACATCAACGAGGCGGTTAAAATTAAATTCAAAAATAAATTACATTTTTGATTGTTTCTTAAATTATTTGCAGCGAAGGTCAATAAACTCGTCGTACACACGTTTGTTTAAAAAAAAATTATTTGTCAATTCCATAATTGAATCATATCAAATAATGTTAACGTAATAACACAAATTTATTATACACATAATATGAACAGGTAACCCTCGATGTATGCAGTTAAATAAGAATGTAAAAAATTCCGAGACCAATACTCACATTTTGTCACCGTAACCGCTATATACCGTTTCAATTCAAAATCGTAACCATAGCCGATTAAAATCCTTTATTTAAAAAAACCCTTAATCGGTAAGAAAGCCGATACCGCTATTCATTTCGGCTGACATTCATTTGAGGATGCATTAACCGCTAATACAACGATTCAAATTGAAAACCGTAATAGACTTTTTCCACTGAGCTACATCTTACAACTTTCATCAATTGCAAAGATGTTAACATCTTCCCATAACAATAATACAGGCCAAAAATTATACATCTACAAAAGATGATCCTTTCACGTTTTGTTCCATCTTACATCTTTCGTTATTTTAAGTGTCATTACTAAAAAATGAGAAAAAAAATCAATTTTCTTTGTGCCATCAATAGCAAACTGATATTGCAGAAAATAAACAAAAAAAAATTATTCAACAAAGGAAAATGAGCGGCACATGTAAGAGTTTCATTCTTATGTCTACCAAAAATTATTCTTCATCATCATCTTCTTGCAAAGCAACAACTACTCCAAGGATTACTGCTTTCTCTAAATCAATTTTTTATTTTTAACAAAAATTATGCGTCTTTTTCTTTTATTTTTTTGACAGCTGAATAAATAACAGATGAAAGATGTTGCCAATGTAAACACATGTTTCACATTTTCAACATCTTCCATGCGTTTCACAAAGATGTAGTTCAGTGTAAAAAGCCTATAACTGATAGAAATACGTTAAGCATTTCCTTTTGTTTTAAAACTCAGTTTCAATGTTAAAAAAAATCATAAATTTGCTTTTTTGGAGTTTTACTCTTGTTTAGAATTTGTTTTTTTTAGACCCAACTATAATTGGCTATGTGACTAAAGCTCTGGTTTTGATGTGAAATTTTAGAAATTAGTTTAGTTTAAAAAATTTTTAATTTTCGTTTTATATCGATACCAAGTCGTCAAAGTCAATCGGAATGCATGTTTTATTCAAAATTTAAAGTATATTCCTTTAAAGAATATAAAAAATATATTTCTTGTAAACTTAGTATTTGTAATCACAGAGCTTCTAAAGAATTCAATCCTTAATTTTATTTTCAATCATAATTGAACAACTGAATTCTCAAACTACAATTTTACTAATCAAATGAATTCGTAATTGAATTTGATTTATTTTTAAATTATTTCTTTTATTATTTTAAATTCCTAAATTCAATCATTGCGAATTCATTCGATTTCTCACTCATTTTGGAAATTTAGTCGATTTCATATTCATTCGGTCTCAATCGATTAAGCAATTTGTTAACGACGGTCAATTTTCTAACCGGTTAATCGACCTATTTTAACCGTGTATTAGGGCTAAAAAATTATTTGAGTTTTAATTTATTTGTTTCGACATTAACTGAAATAGAAATGATAAATCGAAGAAACGGTAAATCGATTAACCGAATTGGAAACACTAGTCGCGACCCTCCAGGGTCCGTAGCTGCATCCAAAGGGGTCCGGGAAGTGTTCGAAAAATTCTTCAAAAATAAATAACGGTCCGTCCAATGTCTGTTGCCATGATTGTTAAAAAAAAAATATAATAATAATAATGCGATTTTGAAATTTTTTGAAGGAAATAACAACTATGTGTAGCTTAAAAAGTAACTCTGATAAATAGTTGGGGTATTCCAATTCTTAGGACTTTTCAGACTCCGTCAATTTTTCTGTTTAATTGAATAAACATTATTTTTTTATTTCTACTTTAGATATCATTCAGATTCGAAAAAATTAACAGAGCATGTTTAAGAATCAAAACTTACAGATTTTAAGCAGCTTTTTTATAGATAATAAAAATCCTAGCTAAGTTTTTCTAGGATAGTTTTATTGAAAGATTCTTCCAAATTTGTATCTGGTAAAGCTGTTAAATCTTGAAAATTATAATGAAAACGTTTTTCCATCACTTTATTGTTACTATTTTTTCTGGAAATCTTCGAATTAAAATATTTTTATTTAAATATAAAAAATTCAAAAATTTTTGGCTCCGTCACCCAGTAAAAATGTCTCCAGGGGTGCGCAAATTAAGAGTTATTGGGAATCACTGAACTAGAGCCTCCAGAAGAGAGCAGAGCTTAAGCCAATAAACTTGTTAAGATGTATATATAATTTCTGCCATTTTTGTCTAAAATCAAATACATTTTTAAGTTGATTTTCGAAGAGGTACAATTGGAGACCAAAAATGTTCTATTTTTATTTAAAAAAACTATAATTGGTTAAAATGACTTAAGCATTGTTTTGGTATGAAACCAAATTATAAAATTACGAATTTTTAATTTTCGTTTCATACCGATATCTAGAGCAAAAGACTTTAGCTAATGCTGGCTACTCTGGCTCAAGTAATTTTTTAGTTTTCGTTTGTTTTGTTTTTATATACATACACTCTGTAAACTCTGAATAGCCTCACTATCTTTTCTTAACATAAAACACAAAATTTAAGTATTTACTGCTGCACTATAGAAATAGATTGCAATGTGTTTGAGAAAGTGCACTCACTGCTTGCTGTAACAACAATTTTAATAAAATCAGTAAAAGTTAACGGAACTTAAAAAGGTTTTTTGTAAATCAACATGTAAAATCATACGATTTTTGGTGTAAACTCTGGATAGCCTCATTTTATAAAAATGAAAAATATGATGGAATTATTAGGTTTTAGCAGCGACTATAATATTTATTGGTTAAAATACACTGTTAGCTTAAATTTAATATTTTGTGTGTCCACCATTTTTCGAAATCACATCGAATATGCGATTTTCCATGGATTGGTATAGGGAATCCAAATAATCGTGAGAAATTTCATTCCAAGCACTTTTTATTACACGTTTTAGTTCCTCTGTTGATGTATATTGCTTTCCCTCATTATAAACTTTGCGAGTCAACCAACCCCACACGTTTTCTATGATGTTGAGATCAGGGGAATAAGGGACCAAGTTAATAGCTCGATGTTTTGGGCATGAATCCACTCTTTAACAACGCGAGAATTATGAATAGATGCGTTGTCTTGTTGAAAAATAAATGGAAGTGGACCAAAGAGCTCTTTTAATTCAGCAAATGCCGGCACCAGTATGTTTTTGTAGCCCACTCCAGTCATTTTTTGATCAACAAAAACGAGTTTAGCCACTCCATAGTACGTTATGGCGCCCCATAACATAACTCCTCCTTCTCTGCTGTGATGACGTGACAAAAATTTTTCCTCCTTTCTTATATCGTGAAAATAAAAGTTATAACCATCCGGGCCGTCCAGATTAAATCGTTTTTCGTCGGAAAACACGATTTTCTTCCAATCGTTCGGATGTAGTCCATTTTGCACTTTCCACGTCATGTATTTTTTTGCGAACTGCAGACGTTGTTCTTTACGGGAAGCATTTAGAGGTGGTTTTTTCAAAAGTTTTTTTCGTTTTATAAACTCAGTGCTTCGTAAAATTTTACTAATCGTTGTTTTGCTTACGTTTACCCCTGCAGCAGCTCCAATTTGGCGTAATGTCATGGCTGAATTTGAAGCAACTCTTATGATTTTTCGTCTCTCTCTTTCTGGAACTTTCTTCGAGGGATTTCCTGTATATCTTTTTCCATATTCCTCTGGGTTATTTAAATAATTATTTATAACTTTTGGACTTCTGCTTATTTTTGCACCGATTTCTCGGTTTGTTCGTGATACGCTTGGATTTTAGCTATTTCAACAGCACTTAACGCTTTACATCGCCCCATAATGCTGTGTTTTTAAGAAAAACCACTGAATTTACGGAACTTATTAAAAATTTTGGTCTAAACACTATCAAAGTCAAAAGTTAACTGAAAAAACTGCATTGATTCTATTCTGACTTTACACCATGCAGTACGTATATTTTTGTGTATACAAACTGATCACTTAAATTTACCGTTAACTTTTGCTCAGTTGAGTAATGTTGTTGTTTTTATTGAAAGAGAGTTCACTCTCTTCAAGACACTGTAAAAAAAATGGGATCAGCTTCGCCAATTTTAAAAATTTGATATTATTGTGCCAAAAAGATTATGAGGCTATTCAGAGTTTACAGAGTGTACATCGAGATTATTTGTCCGTTATTACTGTTTAATTACAACGAGCTTTCAACCACTGTATATTTACAAAAACAAAGCAAATTAACTATTTATACATTGCTCGTTTTTACTCATTACGTTACTGTTGTTAAAGGTCAAGTTTTGAATTTATTGGCTTTTAAAAGAAGTATATTAAAAAAAGCTAAAAAATTTAATTCGTCCATAAGGGGTTAATTCATGTTTTTATATAAACTCTTATTGATATTTCCGAGAACTTTCCAATGGTATGCACTTTGTTTAAATCAGATAAGTAGTTTTTGACTTATTCAAGAATCCTTTTTTGCCCAATGAAAAAGGGGTGTGGCCTAGAATCAAAAGTTGTACTAATGGCAAAATTTTTGAAGTCACCAGAATTATGCTATACAAAAGAAAAATATTTAATTTTCCATGATTTAAAATAGAATTTAGAAAATCTATTAAATTTCCAATTTGACCAGTCAAAATCTAATGATCGATTGAATTTCCAAATTGAGAACCGATTAAATAAAAAAAATAGATTGAATTTCTAATGATTGAATTCAATGAAAATCGATTGAAAATATGGATTGAGTTATGCCGCAAAAATCAAGTGTTACCTGTTTACTTAATAAATATGTACAATACTCTATAAATTAAAGACTACGCAACATCATTTTGTTTTTTATAATTTCTAGAGAGGAGGCGTGTCTGTTTATGCTGTTGTTTTGTTCGTCGCTTTTGTGATTAAGATCTTCCAAAGAATGCATTCCATCGTTTTAAATCGAAATTTTAAAAAATAAGGTTTGAAATAAATTACAGTTTAACGTCATAATAACGAACAGTGACGGTTGAGGTGCTTGAAATTGAAAAAATGGAATTTCTAAACTTAACTCTGGAAATTATACAAGTAACAAACAAAAAGTGTAGACCAGCGATTCAAACTGAATTAATTTTTTCTTTTGAAATTTACAAATAAATACAACTCCGGCAGTTGAACTCGCTTGTTAAGTTTTACAAAATGGCATTCCCCCTAGCACTGATCCTCATAATTTTTTTCCATCTTCTCTAACATTTATTGAAAATTTGTGTTTTTTACCTCATAGTAATAATGATCTCGATCCTGTAAAATTTTTAATGAACATGTAAGCTTACAGATCAAAAATACATAACAAGCATACAGAGGGTCAATTCTCGTTTTGTGAAACGGTGAAATGAAAAGTTTTTCACGTTTTCATAGTACTTTTGATTCGCGTTCTGTGAAAAAATGTAAAGAAATATCAAAACGTTTTCATATGAAAAAAAAAGTGGAACGAAACAAGATTTTTTCACGATTGCACAGCACTAGCGATTCTTGTTTTGTGTAACAGTGCAAACTGTCAAAAAAATTTCATATGAAAAAATTGTTTACACAGACTATTTATAAGTGAAATAAACATGTAAAAGTTGTAAGAGGAAAGCATGCCTGCGAAAGCCAAAAGGAGTATTAAATTAATTATTTAGAAAAGCATTTGGACATTGCAAACGATAAGTAAGTTGTTTAATTACCATAAGCACACTTTTATAAATCCCATATTTACAGATTTGTAACTGCAGATGGTGCCAAATTAAGATACGGAAAGTGTAACGAATTAGCCGCGAGCCTTAACAGTCAAAAAGGAAAAAGAATTGGAGCGACTTAAGGTTAATTTATTTATAGTTTATTTATATTCTTTATGAAATACTTTTTTTTTTTAAGTAATATAGTTCACTTAAGCAAGCCGATATAAATCCATGAAATGCTCGTCGGTTGTCTTCTCGAATAGATTTTGGCCATCACGAAGTATGCGTCTCAGCACTCTCGAAAAATTCCTATAAATTATTAAATTATATACTGCAATGAAATGCTTGTAACATCATTGTCTTAACTTTGTTCATCCCGAATTCTTTGAGTAATATCCAATAATACAATTAATCCAGACATTTTTACATAATTATTTAAAATACATTTTACGAACTTAATTCACTTTTGTTTACGTTTTTCTCTGTTTTGACATTTGCTTTAAATTTTGGATAGCACAGTTACAAACGTTTCATGGGTACAGTGCGAATGAAACATTTTTTTCATAATACATACGAGAATCGCAAATTATGTATTTGTGAAAAGTTCGAGTGAAAAGTGCTTATGAAAACGAAAATGAAAAGTTTTTTTCACTTCACATTATCACAGAACGAGTATTGACCCTCAGGTAGCATACTATGTAGAATATAATATGTAGGAAAAACAACACAAATATGTTGCACTGAAACATTAGTGTACGTGCCAGATTCTTAATTCGTTCAAAGAAATGGCAAAAATATCAGTAGGACTTAGCAGCCGGATCAATTAATATAGAAAACTTGTAAGATTAATTAATATGTACTGATGTCGTCTGGGTAATTAAGTCACTAACATTAGGAAAAATTAATTTCGTATATCGCCTTTCCTACGAGTGGTTGATATATATAGCGTGATCAAGCCATGAGTTATTGTGGGTGGTAGTGATTCAAAATGAGGCTGACAATGGCTACACAAAATTAATTATTGCCCAGTTTTACCAAGTTTATATAAACCGAAATATGGAATTTAAAGTAGTTTTTATTTTAAAAAAGAATTCATTCTTTTTGATTGTTTTTTTTTTAAGTAAATGATGATTTGTTTGATTTACAATGTAAAAATAATGCGGAGGTGTTTTATGTTGCGTTTGTAAAATTAAGGAATAAAGTTACTTCGTAACAAACTGATTTTCTTTGTTCACACAAACTGTTTAGAGGAAGGAGATGATTTACGCTTTTATTTTTTGTAGCTGTTTTTCATTTCAACTTAACCGTTAATATTAAAAAAAAAACAACATGCAACAACTGCATAAAAGCACAAGACAATCCACAGACAACAAAAGATGTTTAAACTTATTAAAAGTTTTTTAAATGAATCATTTCTTAAAAAAATGTACAAATAAGATTAACTTAATGAATATGTAATTATTTTCAAAAACTCAATACACGTTACAAAATTTTGTAATTGTTTTACTATTTCACAATTTTTAAAATCAATAAATGTTTGTAGTAAAATTTATGTATAATTATTGTAAAAAATCAAATGCAATCAAGCTGCAAATTGTATGTAATTAACAAAAATTTTGTAAATTTGTTGTTATTTAGGCGAAAAAGTTGGAAATTTGTTCAAAAATGTATTTTCGATTAATTGTGTAGCTAATGGGCATAAAATAACAATAGACTATTGGTTAGGGTGACCAGATAAATACGGATTCTTAATGGTTGTTCTATGGAATTTTGATTTAATTTTAAAATCCTAATTTATTTACTCTTACTATTACACTTACGCCTAAATTTATTTACGCTTACAAAAAAAATCGCATTTGTAGCAAAAATCGATGTTTCTAAAGTAGTGAATAGACTTATACCGCTTTCAAAATAAAAACTTTTTCAAAAATATTTAGGTTGTTCACAAGGCGCGTGCTAAGTGTTGAATTGTGCTGTTGGAAACAGAGTTGTTAAAATGTAATTTAAAAAAAAATAAAAATAGATGATAAATCGATACAACATGTGACTTGTTTAGTATGCTAACCAGAGAACTGCAAAATCAACTTTTTTCTTGATTTAATCATACACAAAAATTCTTGTTCACTTTTAATAATTCAACAAAATTCACTGTAGAATAAAATCAGCATCATGTTACTGAACGCGTAATTGGAATCAGTGTGAATCATCTGTCGTTTATGTTTTATGCAAATGTAATCACTTAACAGTGTTCAGTAACATGATGCTGATTTTATTCTACAGTGAATTTTGTTGAATTATTAAAAGTGAACAAGAATTTTTGTGTATGATTAAATCAATAAAAAAGTTGATTTTGCAGTTCTCTGATGCTAACTCGTTACAGAGATATACAAATTTTAACAACTCCGTTTTTTTAATACGACTATATAACAATACAATACTTAATAATACACCGTATGGACTCCTTTATAGAACTTTTAAACAAGTCAAATACTTTTTGTTAGTTTTATTGGAAATGTTTCAAGAATTTAGTACATTAGCATTAGAGTGGTCCAAAAAAACATCAAATTTTGAATTCGCAATCTCCACAAAGTTGCCCCTATTCCTTAATGTCCAAAAACTCTCTGTGCCAAGTTTTAGCCAAATTCGTTTATATTTAGAGTTGGCATAAAAAGTTAACTTTTAAGAATTAGTAAGTTGTTGTTAGAGTAATTTATACAAATAGTTGGGTTAACTTTAAATTGAATTATTTTTTAAACTAAACGCTATAATTGAACAACATTTTCCAATATAAGACTATATTGGAAAATTTTGTGCATTTTAATGTTCATAAAAGGAATATGAGATCAAAATTTTAAAAAATTCAGTAACTTTAAAGTAGTTTGAGATTTTTTAAAATATATAAAAATACAAATTTTAATCAAAATATCAAAATTTACTGAAAAGATTTAAGTAAAAATTCAACTTGCTAACGCCTTAAATGGACAATTTTCTCAAATCTGATCTCAATTTTAATAAAGATTACAAATCTGTAATCAATATTGATAACAAATTTGTGATTTTTAAAATTCAGCTAAATTTAAACTTTGATTTTTTTTAACTTTTTTGCTATTATTTAGCGCATTAAAATTAAATTTTTAAAACAAAAATCTTGTCTTACATGAGAAGAGATTTCGTGGACATATAGTCACTCAAAAAATAATTTACTTGATGAAAATCGAACAATTTGCGACTTCGAATTTAATTTTGATATTCGTAATATACACCCAAAAGTATATTAGATTTGATATGTCGCGATCCTAATAAATTTATTTAATTTTTTCAATTTTTAATTTATTTAAAATTATTGTACTTGTTACAACTTTGAAACTACAATGGCGATGTGCTACCTCTAAATAATTTTTTTTTAAATTTATTTGGCAGTTCAGCTCGTGAATTCGAACTTTTTTTATTTAGGACCGCCATAATTAGCATACATAAAATATAATCCGAAAGTAATCAAAAAACTTTTGAAGACTGATTCGTCACGTTACGTATATGTATGTATGTAGTTCTAACTTAATTTAACGAATTTAAATTTGGTCACCTTTATTTTAGTATTAATATAATATATTGGTATATTAGTTTTTTTAAACACGTTAACATACATTTGCCGTCTACACATTCTTATTAAGAAAAATACCCTGTAGGAAATGTCGATAGTGAAACTTTACTGAAATACTATTGACTTTGTCACCAGTACTACCGACTAATTATGCCCCAGCCAACGCTTTCTGCTGTAGACATTTAACATGCGCGGGTCATTGCAAATCTACACAACTATCGACTAGGTGTTGACATTGGAACCAGAGATTCACTAGTACATTTTAGTAATTCTAGGTGCATTTATTTTGTTAAATAAGATATTTTATTAATAAATTTTTATACCCTTCACCATAGGTGGAAGGGTATATATAAGTTTGTCATTCCGTTTGTAATTTCTACAATATTGATCTTAGACCCTATAAAGTATATATATTCTGGGTCCATATGAAGAGCGAAGTTGATTTAACGATGTCCGTCTGTCCGTCTGTCCGTCTGTGTGTTGAAATGGGTTTTCCGAAGAACCCAGACATGATGAGGACTTGATTCTTTTTTATTTCTGTTACATGTGATCCATTTCTGTTTGCTATTAAAAATCAGACAGATCGGTTTATAAATGGCTGAGATATTAGCAAAAAACCAGGACTACCTCTAATTTTTCCAGTAAAATCCCTTTGTTTAATAAGAGTGTGAAGATAAATACGTAGGTTAAATACGTTTCACAACTATTGTGAATGATATAAATAAAAAATAAATAGTAGTGTCGCCAACTTTTTTTTGCCTAGAAAATGCCAAATTTGACAAGAAAAGCGCTGAAACATATGGAAAAATATAAATTTGAGATTTTACATGACATATTATTTTGGATTAAAATTTTTGGACATTTAAGAAAAAATAAATGGGGATACCGCTTGTTTGTGGAGAGCTATGAGGTAGTAGATTCCAACGATGTATTCATCTCCTTCAGAATACCATGGTGAAGGGTATATAAGATTCGGCATAGCCGAATTTAGCCGCTCTTACTTGTTTTTTTATAAATTTCATTAAAGTAAAAAAAAATTCGTGCAAATTTAATTTTGGAGTAGACAAATCTGTAAAAGACTGCACAAAATCATCCACAGGCTCCGTAAAATCTTCATCAGGCTCCACAAAATCTCTAGAGTTGCAATTTTCTCTTAAAATTGTTGCCTTTTTCTTGTTATTTTTATTTTTATACAAAATTTATTGTTTTTTTCACAAGTTTTTTGTAATTTCTTTTGCTCATTATATATTTTGTTTAAATTTTTATATTTAACTTTTAAATTAATTTTTCTTTATATTTTTATTAAAAACTTTAATTTTTCATGCAGCTATGCACATGTATTTTCAACAAAATAAAACAACAAAAAAATCAAGAACAAGCACAGCTTTGCAGCTGCAAAAAAGGAATGTAAAAAGTATAGACGCTTTGTGGACATGTCACCAAAACGTCCCCCAAAATAATCGACAAAAGTGGTGACTTATAGACACTTGACCCCAGGCTTCCTACAGGGTATATTGTGTGTTGCAACTTTTGTTAACAATTGTTATTCTTGGTTGAATACAACTTTGATGGTTGGTCTTTCATTTTGCCCATTTTTCATGTGTACACAAGTTCAGTTTTGCGTTTTTGTACGTGTTTTTAACATTCATCGATTCATTCGATTAAAGTGCTCATGAATTAAATGTTTTATATTTTTTGTATATTATTTCCTTTACATCTTTTGGTTTGTATTAAGATATTAATAAGCACCTAGTTTTTTACTTAAAAAAGTTTCAATTACCATTTAATTGTTTAATGCATGGATGGATAAACATTTGCTATTTTCTTAATAAGAGTTATAAAAATGAGAGAATTAAAATTGACCGTCATTAAACAAATTTGCTAAAAACAAATAGTTAGTTCTCAGTCTGGCTTTTCCTTTAAAATGTATTGATATATGAATTTTTCTACTGAAATACATAAAAATATTTGAGGATCTAAAAAAAAATTTTCCAAAAGTTGCATTTTCGAAAGTGCATTTGTTTTTTATTTTATTAATTTAAATTTCATTTTTATTTATAGATAGTGTACTACAAACACGGTTGAATTTTAAAGGTTAGCCGAGGGTTAGCTGTTTTATCGTAACTTTTTGTGAAAAATGTCAGTACAAAGTATATTTTCAGTAAAAAAAAAACACAAAATCTTTTTAAACAAAGGGTCATTATTTTTTTAAATTCAATGCTCTGGCAGTGCATTGATTCTTGTACCGCTGGCAATTTCTCACTAGATAGTAGTGGAAAAACATATTTTGCAAACGCTGACGTGGCGTTCTATAGCTGTCAATTTTTTGCCAGTAATTGTTTTTGTAGCCACTAAAATTTTAGTAAATTAAGTACTGCCTAAAGGCTCTCAGAAAACGCTGGTAGTGTCCCAAATAAGTGTTTTACCAGTAATTAATATGCATTCTCAAGGGTGCCCAGTGGTTTGCCAATATGAACTCAATTTGTTGTACCACTGGAAACTTCCGTTTGGGCTGTTTAATAAAATCAGCGTTATAGTATTTCTTTAAAATTACCAACGAACTCGTATATTGTGAATCCAATAAAATAAACTTTAAGTTCAATTTGCTAAAATTGCAAAAAGAAAAAAATCTTTTGATGATAAACAATAAAATACAACAACGAATTGTTTGATGCAAAAAAAAGTAATATAACAAAATAATAAAAACCAATAAAATAATTTAATTCAAATGTAAAATCCTATAAAATTGTTATACAAAATATAAATTTAAGTAATCAAACGAGCAATGACATTAAGTGGAAATAGAAAAATTTATCACGCTCTTAGAAAAGGAAATAGTGTATTGGGGCGGTAAAGAATAAATAACCAAAACACAAGCCGGTAAATAAAATATGTAACTGTGAATAATCGATAAAGGTTACTCCAATGAATAAGGGTGACAATTTCCAAAGTGGTTGGCAATACTAACAGCATATTCTCTCGGCAAAAGAAACGAAAATTTTTGAGAAAATCATCAAATAGGAAATAATGCAAATACTTAAATTAATGGCATTAAAAAAAAGAAAAATATTAATATTTTTATAGGTACATACAGGAGATTTAAAATATATATTTAATAAGTTAACTTACCCTTATTTTAATTTGCAGTATGTTTTTACGCTGTATTTATTTTAATGTTGCCTGCCTGTTTGTAGTGGTTCTTTATATTTGTAATTTGTACATCAAATTATTTTACTGTTTATATTTCCGTTTTTTATAATAGTTCAACTTCTTATTTCATTTGTTTAATTTTATTCTTTTGAATATAAATAAAACATAACAACAAATTAATGCATTATTTATAAACAAGTATGACAAAATTTACATACAATATTGATTCGTATAATGTAGTATTTGCTCCCAGTTCTGTTGCGTTCTTATCACTAATTTTTGTAAAAAATGCATGAATAAAATCCAATTGGACGACATAAAAGTATGTAGTTCTAGGGAGAGCATATACTGCATTTGTACATGTGTTAACATAAGAAATTTTCGTTAAGTTCCAATCGACAACATTGCAGAGAAAGTTCGGTAGACATTAATTATGGCAACAAGTTTACCTAAGGGCCTTCTCTCAGAATTTTTCCATTGGGAAAACTTGTATTTAAAAAACTACATTATTTGATATCTTTTTTAATTATCTATCATATAAAATATACAAAACAAAATTTGTGTCCTGATATGAAAATTAAGTTGTAATTTATTTGTAAAAAATTTCATTAAAATCTATTAACAAATTAGAGCCAATTTATACTATGCAATTGATTGCATACTTTTTTATTAATTCTCTTTTCAAAGTTGCTTCAAAAGTTATGTCTACTTATAATGTTACGTTTGTTGCACAAAACCGAATGTGAATAAAGCAACAAAAGATGAATACCTACGAGAGAGAGAAAAAACAAAACCATGCACAAAAAAGGATAACCGTGCTTTTTTGTTACCCCGCTTGCTCCTCTAAACTGTTCACCCCAAACAAGAATTGCACCCAACGTATATTTTGGCGATTAAAGTCCCGTTGAGGTAACGCAAAAGTGCACTTTATCGGGCGTTCCTAAAAAAACCTCACTGAAATAAACATTTTTTTATCCATTTTCGGTTAAAGGGACCGGGGACCATGGCACCCACAGTTCCCGGTACGCGTTGTAATTTATAAGTGTGGGTACTTAAAATAAAAGGAAATTTTCTAAGGATTTGAAATATGCATTTTGTTTGATGACCTATTTTATGGTGTGATCTCCCCGTGAGTTCTTAAAACTAAGAACGAAAGAAAATTTGCATTAAGAACAAAAAATGAACAACCGGTTGTTTCTACCGTTGAAGTTACCGAAGGATAACCGCAAAAAGCAATAGTACAAAATCGAATACCCTCGGTTGACTTTTTTTAATGAAAACCATTTTTTTTAATAGAATAAGTGTTAAAATATTTGTGTGATTAACTTTCTTTAAAAATTTTATATTTTTTTTTCGTAAAAATGTTCAGAATTCTTAGTAAGTATTTGAGGTTAAGAAGAATAAACGTTATTCTCTATTAAAAGTTATAAACACCATTAATTTCTATTATTTAACGTTACGTATATCCATAGGCTTGCCTTTTTTTAACTTATTAATGTACATTAAATCATGTTATTTGACACGTTACGTGTAGCTATTTCTAGCTTTAAGCTAGAATTACTTATTTGTAACGTAAAGTGATGAATCTACTGATTCAATTTTAATGAATGAGTTAAAAAGAGACAACCATACGGAGATATATCTCGTTACGTAAGGCTTATTCTAGGTTTAGCTATACGTAACATAAAGAATATGATTATTTAATCTTAATGGTTTAAAAAGAGAGAACTACAGTTATGTGCGAAAAAATAAGGACACTTGCATGCAACAAATTTAAAGTAAAAAAACACACATTCATTTTGGAAAGAAACTAACTGTATTATTTTAAGATTATAGCACAACAATAATTCTTTATTTTATGCAACAACTCAAACTTTGTTGTTGCAGTTGAAAGAAAGAACATTTAAAATTATAATAATTTCCTATAGTCGAATGTGAATACAAATATGGCCAGTAAGAAGATGGTTTAAAATATTATTAGTATTTTATATTTTTTTTATAGAAATATAATAGTGGTCATTGTATCTAATAGATGGAAATATTTTTTTTATCATATTTATGTAAATAAGTGTACCAAGTATGGAGCCAAGGGTGAAAAAGGTATGGGATATAGAAAATGGGAACAGATTGTCGTATGCATGGAATTTTCAAATTTTGTTTGTGCCAGACTACTTCGTTGGTATTGTTTATCAATTATAAGCCAAACAAAAGAAGACCTGATCAATATTAAGTAGAAATGTTTAAAAACTGAAAAAGAGAAAAGAAAAAAGTTTTAACTGGTGTATATCGCCAATACTGAGAAATAGTAAACAGGGGTAGATAGAGATGGTAAACGTGCATAAGAATCTTTCATCACATTCTTGCTATTGATAGTTGTTAATTTAAAAATAAAATTAACAAAGCAGTTATATAGTTAAAAACGTTTTAGCATTAATTTATTGTTTCTGTAAGTAGTTGAAATTAAATAAAAAAAAAACAAACAAAACGTTATTGAAAATTCAAATTGTTGGTTGGTTGGTTGGTCGTTCGATTTTATTTGTTTCCCGTATTGCTATTTTAAAATAAAATTGTAAATTGTAAAATAACAACAGTAAACAATACGGTAAAAATAACATTGATTTTTATTATTTTCAGGGTTGGCAGGCAAATATCAGTTCCGATTCAAACCCCTTTCAACTGGCCACCGTTACCCTTAAAATACCGCTATTAAAATTCCGTAGTCATGAAAATAACCAAATTATCGCTTTGCTTAAAATACCGTTACATATCTTTAAAATACCGATACCGAAATAAGCCAAAAGCTGCTATCCTTAAAATGCCGTTACCGAAATATCTTTAACCTTTAAATACCGTCACCGAAATTTCGTTATAGACTTTTTCCACTGAGTTACATCTTTCATTAATTTGCAAAGATGTTAACATCTTCACATAAGAATTATACAGGCAAAAAATTCTACATCTTTCTACATCTACAAAAAATGATCCTTTCCCATTTTGTTCCATCTAACATCTTCTTCATCATCATATTTTTCTAGAATGACCTTTGAAATATTTTCAATGTACTGCATTAAAATTCGGGTTAGTTCTTGCAAAGCAACAACTACTCTAATGATTAATGCTTTCTCCAAATCCATTTTTTATTTTTAACAAAAAATATGCATCCTTTTTTGGCAGCTGAATAAATGGCAGATGAAAGATGTTACCACTTTTTTCACATTTTCAACATCTTCAACGAGTTTCACAAAGATGTTGTTCAGTGTAAAAAGCCTATTATCCATAAAATAGCGAGAACAATTTAAATGAAATAGTGTTTGCCTTAAAACACCATTTCCGTAAAATCGAAAATATCGCCACCCGCACCGATAACTGCCGTCGTTGCGGTTACCAACCATGGTTATTTTCGATTTTATTATTTCTGATATTTACAAATATATACGCTATTTGTTGTTGCATTTAAATTAATCATTTTCAATTGTTTATTCATTTGTTGTTAATTTTTTACAAACAAAATATAAAGTTTTCTTTATTTGCAGATAATTTTTTTTCTTTTGTTATAAGAATAAAATCAAAAGCATTTGTTATTTCAACCACCACCAACACACACACTGATAAAAAATTCTTTTTTTGCTTAAGCTCTAAAATATTGTTGTTGTTGTTTCTGGTATAAACTGTCAAAGTGAGCAGTATTTTTTTTTTTTTTTTTGGTATTTGTTTCACTTGTTTCTTCTTAATATCTTAAAGTACTTTAATTAATTTTTGTTAAATTTATCTAAATTTTTATTTGTTTACACACCATATTTATAACTTTATTTTCATTTGTTTGTTTTTTTTTTCTAGAACACACAAGGCCAATTGAATTTATAGAAGAATATACATACGATAAAATACAATAAAAAAAAAAACTACGCAAACACACGAACCTCACTCACAAAATGACTTCAAATGACTGAACGAATGTGTAAAAATTGCGCTTAACGAAACCTAACGAAAAACTGTTTAAAATTCTCTTGGAGCTGCCATATTATATTTAATTAGCATTATTAGGAATTTGTAAAGTGAAGTTTATAATACAGTGCTCGACTAAAGTTTTGGCACAACTATTCGAAATATTTGGTAAATAGATTAATCGGTTACTCGAGTCGACTAATCAGAAAAATACAAAATAAATGTATTTCTTTTAGCAGAATAAGAGTTGATATTTTGTTAAATATCAAGTCTACTTGGTTTAAAAATTATTCAGGGAAATATTGTACAGTTTTTACGAACAAAGTTTTGGCAACATGGCCACTGTTCACTTTGACTATCTGGCTTGGGAAATATTAAAGTTAAAAAGGTTTCCATTAAAAATGCTGACAATCTGTGGACTTTTGACAAGAGCACTTAAGTCGGTTTAAAAATATTTTACAGGATTTTTATAGTTAATAAATGATTTGAATTTGCATATTCCTATCAGGTTCTCACTTAATAAATTGTAACGATTTTTTTTTTTTTGTTCGTGCAATTAATTGCGAATAAGCGAATCGTCAAAATTCTTTGACAAACTAACTTAAATTAAATATGTTACAAATTTCATGTTAAAAAGGTTTCCATTAAAAATGCTGACAATCTGTGGACTTTTGACAAGAGCACTTAAGTCGGTTTAAAAATATTTTACAGGATTTTTATAGTTAATAAATGATTTGAATTTGCATATTCCTATCAGGTTCTCACTTAATAAATTGTAACGATTTTTTTTTTGTTCGTGCAATTAATTGCGAATAAGCGAATCGTCAAAATTCTTTGACAAACTAACTTAAATTAAAAATGTTACAAATTTCATGTCATATTTCTACTTTTATTAAATTTAAAGTAATTTTTAACGAAACTGTGTTTTTGACAAAGTTTTCGAATTGGATGCAATTCTCAATTATAATTTTATAACATACATAGACACGTGTTTATATGCCTAGAAGATCATAATGGAACAAAATATACGTTGTAATAAATACATGTTTTGCCTAAGCTCTGCCAATTATGGAAGCTCTACCTTTTTAAAAACTTCTGATGAGAACTACATTGTTTTGTAAGTATTAACACCTATTATTTTTGTTTAAAATTATTATTTTTAAAGTTTAGATAAAAAACAGGCTTGGTTTTAATGAACTTTGTTCTAGTAGAACATTATGTAGAATATAGGAACCGATTGTAAAGAGGTGTCTTGGGAGAATTCCTACAGAGTTAACATGCCAACTGTTATATGACATCGATTTGAAGAACATAAAAATATAGTTTAAGATAATTAGAATTTTTAAAGAAATTTAAGACAAGGTGACTTTTTTGTATACAATTATTATACTTGTTTGGTGCGAACGGTTTTGAGAAGCAAGCGGGGTAACAAAAAAAAGCAAGGTTTTCGTTGTTCGTGCATGTTCTTGTTATTTCTTTTTCGCATACATTAGTATTTTTCTTTTGTTGCCTCAGTCACATTCAGGTTTTTGAAAGGAAAATAGAAAAAATCCCTGTATAAATAGACATAACTTTGGAAGCAACTTTGAAAAGGGGATGGAGAAAAAAGCATGACATTAATACTAAATTTCATATACGCATCACAAAAATGACTGATGCAAGAGTAAGTATAATATTTGCTACCAGGAAAACCAGCTCTTACTTTGATAAAATTGCACTAAGCCGAAAAAACGTGCATCAGAGATGGAGGCAAATGGTTAGCGTATTCAAAAATTTAAAAGATTTTTTTTATTAACTTATACAAAATACTCACGAAGTATTTTACATAAGTTCTTAGCTAACTATACACTTTTAATTTTTTGCGTTTCCTTAAGTGAATTTTAATAAATGTAATAATATTATAATCATTAAAAATTATGTTTTTTGTGAACAAAAACAATTTTATAAATACTCCACGAAAAATTATTTTAAAATTGACAAACTTTTTGAAACTTGGGCTTAAACTACTTTAGCGGCCATAGACTAACAAGCATGATGTACGACATGCTTGTTGGCTATAAGAACTGTTGGACGAAAAGAAAATTGTGTTGTTGTTTGTCAAGCAGAATGCGTCGTATAATCAGCGATGACAGTTTAGCGCATTTCGCGTTAGATTTGCCTCTTTTTAAGTACCCAAAAGTCGCATTTTTGACCATCCGCGCCTTAAAAAAAAACGCCCGAAGATGAAAATGAACATGATAATATTTTATTCGAAAATGAACAATTTTATATCTAATTGTTCATTTCTATTTATTTTATGTGTATAAAATAGCATATTAATAAAAAACGATATTTACTGTACAAATAAGCTGAAAGTTTTTTTTAATGAATAAAATGGCATTTATTTGAAATAATAATTTTAGCACTTTTTGTTTTATTACAGCGGTATTGATAAAAAATCTTAATTCAAGTTTCAAATGCATTTTAGTTAAAAAACATTTTAAGCCTAAAAAAGGTTTATTAAATAAAAATTCGTATTCATAATTAGTATTTTAACTAATAAACGATTTAATGAGATTTTAACTTGAAGATGGCAACACTGTATTTTTTTATTTGTCATATTAATCGTAAGATGCAAATCAATGATTACTAAACCATACGGTTCTCGTTTCTATGTATTTTTTTGTCGTTTTTCAGAAAAATATTGTTTTTATAAAACAAAAAATTTATGTAAACTTGTTTATTAACTAAAAAAAGAAAAAGAGTCAAAACAAAATGCCCAATAAAAGTGTTACATAGATAATGATTTTATTGTAGATAAAAAAGTATTCAAATAGCCGGTTTTATTTTCTTTGTTTTGATTAAACAACACACCACTATAAAACACAATGAATAATATCCAAAAATATTATTATTTTTGCTAAATTCGTTTATGAATACAATTTTAGCAAATTTTGCTTAAAATTGATTTGAAATACTGTTTAAAATTTTTATGAATACCGCTGTTAATATTTAGCGCATTTTAGTATACTGTTGTAAGCATTTTGATTATAAATAGCTGGCATCACTGCGTATAATGGCGTGTTTGCCAAGCACATCAATTTTTTAAAGTATAAAGCATTAAACACATAGACGACTGCGGCTACACGACTACATGAGTATACATGCTGCTGGCTGCAATTGTAATCGTGTAGTCACCTACTTAATTTTTTTTAACGACAGCAACATAATCAGCAACTTTAAACTAATGAAACCACCAAACAATTGTAAAATATGAACAACTGCGTGATTACAATGATACAATTACTTATTTATAAAACATTATAATAACGTAAAAATATATAAATCAATGTATGATTATTGATTATTAATGCAATTATAGCATTTAATTTTGCTATATTTTCATTTTTTGTTTGAGAAAATATATTTCATGGTACTAATTTGATTTACATATTTTGTTATATTGGCAGCACTATTTTTGTTTTGTACCCAACAAAAATAGAAATTATCCTAAGTTGTCTGCAGCGACAAAAGTCGTCGTCTGGTAGCTGTGTTGACGTCAAAATAATCGTTTTCATATAAACGTGTGTATTTTATTTTTGCCAGTCATCTATGCATCAAAAGTATTTAAAGTTATATTTTTTTTTGAAAATAACCCAACTTGCTTGATGATGTATGCCAATTTTCATGTTTGTCAAGCATGTTGAACAGCATGATTCGAAAACGCGATGTATCAGCCGAAAAAGTTAAAGCGATACAACCATATGGACTTATGTTACGTTACGTTTTGCTAATTCTAGCTGAAGTCAACAAAAACGTAAAAAATGCTGGGTGTTCCATAGCCATATCAATTTTTTTCCAATTTTGTCTTAAACAACTGATCCGATCGTTTAGGTGTTTTTGGGGGTAAACTTTTTTTGTCTGCTTTTGACTGACATAACAAAAAAAATTCGTGGTTAGAGCATGTAGTAGTGATATTTTTTCGGTTTATAAAGCTTACTAGTGTTTCATAATTATAACCTCATTTAAAAAAAAATATATAAAAATGACCGGGGTCACAGGGTATACCAGTGATGTCAGAAGTGACAGCTTTCAAACGAGTGATCCAAAACCGTATGGTGAGGGTTGTTGTTGTATTTCATGTCCTAGGCGAGAAAGAGATTTAAAAACAATGTATACAAAAAAATAATGTGTTAAAGTGAACAACTACACAGCATGTTTTAAAACATATGATCGCCAAAAATATCAAAGAGATACCATAGAAGTGCAACATGACTGTATTTACTAAAATTGTTGTTTTATAAACTTAGTACAAACTCACAACAAATTTTATACTTGGGTTACATATTGTAATAACAAAAACTGTTTTATGTTTTTATAGCATTTTTGCACATAATTAATGTATTTTTTTATTTTATCTCAGTATTCAAAAGAACAAAACATACAACAAAGTTTCACATTTATATGATCTGTGAAATGTATAAGCAAATAAACACACTCACAAAACACATTTAATTAATCGTCAGCTCATTATTAGTTTGCCCAAAGATTTAAAAGAAAAACAATGAAAATGGTTTTCATTCTTAATTTTATATCAAAGTTGATATTAGTTATCTCAGTTATGATGCCAGATATCGAAAAACGGGTTTCAGAATTAGAAAGAGGATATTGATATTATATATAATCCAATCGCCTCTATTATTACAAAAATGGTGATTGGGCCAAACCAATAATAAGCTGACGAATTGGAAAATCAGACGCAAGGAAGAGAGACAGAATAATTGTCATACAGTTGTTTCACCTACAGTTTTTCATAGCGCAGTTGCTTTTATAGTGTATTAAAATAGTAGTTTCCACGTAGTTTTCTAAAAGGCCGTAAGGGAAAAAAAGGCGCTCTAATCACCGTGTCTTCACTGTGTACGCTGTGACCGGGGTATTATACTTTAGGCAAAAATGGATGTGTTTTGGAAAATAATTGTATTGTTTTCATATGTTAGTAGTTTCTGTTTAAATTGTTTCAGAAAAATTCAAGTTATGTTGAGTTTTAGATAAAATATTGGATTATAATTTTTTTCTTTTTGTAAATTTTACATACATAATTTAAGTCAGAACTTCATTTTTTTCACTAGTTGAAAGAAATCTAAATGTTTTGATAGAGAAAAAGATATTTTCAGACGATAAATATCGACTTTTGGTTAATAATTGGTGGAACTATCTCAAAACCCTAAGCAAAGCGGATGATTTAAGGACATCCAAATTTTAATTAGTTGGAAACAATTCAAATTTCAAAGTTATAGCGGTTTAATTTTACAAGCGAAACGTATTTTTGCTTTAAAAAGTGTTAAGGGTCCAGGTAGGTAGACGTAGCATAACGTAACGGGACAGAGCGGAAACTGTGCATTTATAGATAAACGGATACGTATCAGCTTTTTGTGCGCTATAATTTCTTCGTGCATTGTATGAAGTATTTAAAAAAATCAATCTACCAGTATCAAAAGCACTTATTACGAAATCACACACATTTTTCGGAAGAGCAACGAGGGCCGTTCGAAATGTTTTTAGCATGGCTCAGAGAAACTTAAGTGTATTGAAAACTTCCATTTGTCATATGAACACATGTTAAATTTCATTTCGATCTGTCAACTTATTTGTATAATAACAGCTGTTTGTGTCATTAAGTATTTGCGTAAAAAGGGTCTTACAGGACAAAAAATTCGTAATGACATGTGTTTATTTTTATCCAACACTAAAAAATTGGGTTGCTGAATTTAAACGTAGTCGTACAAGCATTAAGGATGAACCACGAAGTGCAGGTCCAAAATTCTCAACAACAACATAAATCATAGCTAAAGTACATGCTATGGTATTAGACGATCGTCGAGTGAAAGTGCGTGGAATTGATAATGTCATATGCATCTCAAATCAAATCCATTTTATTTTCCATCAAGAATTATAGATAAAAAAGCTTTTTGCAAGATGGGTGCCGCATTTGTTCACAGTTCTAAACACCACGGAGACTGTTCTTTTGTTTCTCTTTTATTTATAACCACAATTCTACGAGCTTAGCAATAAATTGTTATTTCATGAGATGCTACACAATAGCGAATTATTGAAAAATAAGATTAAAAAATTTAACAAATGTGTTTGTTATAAATAATTTTAAAATTAACGTTCAAAATTAGTTAAAAGTACTGAAGAATTTTAGTATTGTGTTAAATGAAGATAACTAAAATCTTTGTTTAAATATGTGATTTGAAGCATGTTTGTCAGAATTTTTACTGACGTGTTATTTTAGTATATAAATGTGGTTATCAGAAAGACAGAAATTAGAAATTTTTCTTAAGTCGACTTAAATGCTAACGTCCCCAGATATTTTTATTAAGGAAATTAAAATTCTCCAATTTCAATATTTACTCATTTTGATGATATTATTACATTTTTTTTTAAATTAAGTACACTACTTTAAGCCAACACATCAGAATATGATGAAATGTGAACAATTGGTACCGGGAGGAAGACTTATAAATAACCACTTTTTTAGCGGTCCAGTCTTATAAAAAAGGAGGATTTTCAAAGTAGTTTAAAACTTTTTTTACCTTTTGTTTAAGTTACGTTCGATTTCCATTTGCTTATAGTTTCTTTGAAATAAGTGATGAGAACAAGCCGTTTAGCCCGTGGTGTTTCCAGACCACGTTTTGCTATAGATGACAGTCGTAAGTCAACGTACCAAATTGTTTTTATTTCATATGTCAGATTTTGGTCCAACGCTTTCGTCGAACGTTTTGCAGAAAAATAAAACAGACTAATTCTACTAATTGGCAGCAAGGCCTTTTTATCTGGCCTCATTTTGCTCTTCATATAAAAAAATTGGTTTTACACCTCCCCTAGATGTGATTAATCACTCAAATATCAAAAAAAAACTAAATTTTGTACAAACCTGAAAAGCTTAACAACTTCGCCACTACAAAATCGTTTCAATATTATACAAATCTAAAATAATTTGATCTTCAAAATCAATTGTTTGTTTTTTATTTATTATCCAAATTTTACAGATGTTTTTTACAGGAAATTTACAACTTTGTGAATTTTTCGGTTTTTTGTATTTAAGATGACAGTTTGATGTTAACTGAAATGTACATTTGTGTTGCAGTGTTGGTAAGTGATAGAATATAAACAAACAGCCTGACAGTATGCAACTGTATTTTTGTTGTTATTAAACACTACTACTCTAAAATTCACCCCAGTCCCGCCCTATACCCTATTACATATTTACCAGAGTAGTTTAATTGAACTAATTCGTTCACAAACGACACAACTCTAGTGGTTTGACTAGATGGCGTGTTCTTGTAGTTGCATATACAACTGGAGATTAGAGACTCACAAGAAATTGAAAAACATCTGTCAAAGACTTTTGAAGAAATGGCAGTTACTTTCAATTGACAAAACAAAATATAAAATATTGTAATTGTGAAAATGATTAATTTTGTGTTGTGAATTTGTGTTATTTAAGTTTATTTTCAATAATCCTTAAAACAGGAAAATAAATACATTTAAACATCAGTTTCGCAACTTAATTTATAATTTGAAGGATTTAAAATTGGAGTGAAATTTTTCCACGTGAAAAATGATTTAAGTACAGTAAGTTGTTTTTTTTTTACAGGGAAAGTAACAACAAATGTGTCAGTTTTAAAGTCACGTAATAGGGGATTTTATTTTTTGTTGTAGATTTAGTAGATATGATTTTATTTTTGTTAGTGTTAGTAAGTAGGTTAGAATTAGATCAAATGTAGCATAGTATATATATAGAAAAAGAACGGCTTAACAAAAGAAAAAGTTTAGCGGCAAATTTTATTGCTGCTAGAACTTTCGCCAATGGCGGTAAGTTTTTATTTGTAAAGTGAAATTGTTTTTTGTGAAAAGACTTGGTGGAGCCATTTTTGGAGGCCATTGGAGGATAGGAGTTAAACTTTAGGAATCTCGGTAAGTGAAAAATTATTTTTTTATTATGAAAATCTAAGAGTGTTTTTGGGACTTAGACTCACCAAATCCCTGGAACTTATTTTGTGCGTTATTGGAGGACTACATCCCTTTACTAAAAGTTGGATGCAGGAAAGTACAACGGGTTTTGTTTTAACGGGTTGTAGTCCGTAGCCTTTTATTTGACAAATCGGCAGCATTTATTTAGTACGTTCCAGCAGAAGTTAGGAAAAGGATAACTTGGTGAGTCCGTAGAAGTTTTAAGAAATATCGGAAAGAGAAAGAAAGTTGAACCAATCGGTGCCTCCAATTTAACAATTTTAGTAATCGAGCAATATTAGGATTAGTTAGTTTATAAGTGTTAGGAGAATTTCAATGATAGGATATTTAGAGTTATTTTTTTTTTGTTTTATTTGTAATCCCAAAATAATTTTTTTTTAAATAATCCACATAACTTTTGGTTTATGGGTTTTGGCTTTAATTTAAAAAAAGAACGTATAGGGGAGCTCTCATTTAAATTTTTTATTGTTCATTATTATTTTTGACCAGGCTATTGCGTCTTGGGGGTATTTTGTAGGCATTTTTGGGAATTCGTTTTTTATGTAAAATAGTGTTAAAAAATTCTTTATTTATTTTTATATTTATTGTTAGTTTTATTTAATTATTTCTTTTATTTTATTCTTTACTTACCTTTATTTTTTTAAATAACATTTTTTTCATATATTTTCATATTTTTTTTTTATTATTTCATTTGTTTTTTTTTATTTTTTTTTATCCTCTATCTAAATGATTTATTATATTTAAAATCGAAAATTCCGTGATGTTATTATGTAGCTGAACATTAATAACATAATGTCCGGTTAAATTGGTGTATGTGTGTTAACGTAAGTATGTAGGGTACCCTGTGTTTATGCGTGTTTGTGGGGCAGCCTAGGAGTTTTAGGAGTAGATTGTCATGGCAGGGTGGGCAGCTAAAGGGAAAAGTAACATCTTTTGTCCCCCAAAAATCTATAGTATTGACAAATATTGCCTGTTTATACTTTTTTTGTCCGTCTGATTTTATGGATTTCTTTTATGTTGCATTTCTTTTTTTTTATTTTTTTTAAGTTCTATGTTTTATATTATTAATTATTACCATTTCGTTATTAAAATTTTGTTTTCAAGCTAACTATTTTTATTTATGCCAATCCTGTACTATAATTAAAAGATTATAAGTCTTTTTGTACGGGATATTCAAATAAAATAAATAAATAAATAAATGAAAATTTAAGTTTTTAAGTTTAAGTTTTTTTTGTATTATAATAGAAAATAGAAAATTTTATTGTTCCGTCCTCTTTCCAGGTGACCGGTCGCCCCCCCCCCCCCTGACATCCCTGACCTAGGCGGTCAGATAAGGTAACACTGGCAACGTTTAGTCCGGGGTCTTGTAACAAAGTCGCAGTTAGTAGGACATTGTGAAATTGAAGCGTATTGATGTTTTTTGTTTAAATATTATAATATTATATTTATATATCCATAATAATCTATACAATTTTTTATTATTTTTTTATGAATTTTCATATGTTTGCTAATAATACATTTTACGATTTTATAAGATTCTGTTAAGAATCAATAGTTTGCAGTGCTATTTGGACGAAGATAATTTTTGTCTTTATGGAATTTACCGAAGAATAAAAACGTTTTACAAGGAACTAACTTCAACAATGTATCGACATAATGATAATTTGTTATTTTTTATTAATTTTTTTCGCTTTATTTACTATTGAAAACTTTTACAACCGCTTTAAATTTCCGATTGAAAAAGTGACCAGAAGTTGCTAATCGAAGTAAAAATATACTCAGAAAATTAAAAGTCAGAATGCAATAAAATTTAACTGCTGCATTTAGTTGTTAATAATGACTACATAATGAAAATTATACATAGATTTATTTATTCGAATATTTTTTATTCAGTTTAATAATGTAATAATTTACATAGCTATTTGTTTCTAAATTTTCAAATATAAATATTGAATTAATTTTTAAACGTGATGTAAATTTATGTCCAAATGTAAGATTCCTCGGTTGTCATTGTTTGTTTATATTTTAATCAAAATAAATGTTTTTTTTAATAAAAATGCATACACATTTGTACCTCTTTAATTTTGGGAAATGCACGGTTTTTTCCTATCGAAAAATTTGACATTTTCCCAAAGTTTTAGTTGTGAAAATTTCAATGAAGTAAATTTTTTAATAATTGAAAAAATAAAAACAAAATGCTTTTGTTAATCCTTTATAACCCAAATAAAAAAAATAAAATTCTGATACTATGGATGCTAACTTTGTTGGCTTATTACATCTTGTGTGACAAAATGAGGCACTCTAGTGAACAACCCAGAAAAATGTAAAAAAGGGGGTTTTCTAACTTTTATATTAGTTAAACTTATGTTTAAATGCATTTTTATTAAAAAAAAATAAAAACTCTACCGGGACGGTACATATTTAATATCGACGGCCATATTGAGGTTTTTCATAAATTATAAAGGGCCGCACCGTAGACCGTACCACCTTACAGGCAAAAAAAAAAAGTTCACCGTACACCCTCAAATATAAAGTATTTTAACAAGAAAATTTCGAAAATGTTTTTTTTTTTTTTGGCCGAACGTAGGGGTCGCCATTTTACATTTTTCTTTATATCTTCGCCATTTACCGTCGGATCTTAAAGTGTTGTATATCAATGTTTTTTGTCTCGGGGAGACCGATGTTTTCCTCGAAGGAGCCTTTGACCTCAAGTAACCCGTTCTAGTATTAACCCACCAGATCTCAGTTGCTACCACCTCAATGAACTACCCTAATATTTTAAAATGAAAGCTCGCAAAAAAGCAATAAACTTTTGCTAGGAAAGTATTCCAATAATTCCAGCGGAACTATTATTTTATTTTTTTTAATTTTTTTTGTTGCCGAATGTAGGGCATTTTTAATTTTTTTGTCATATCTTCTGTATTTACAGTCGGATCTTAAAGGGTTATATATCAATGTTTTTGTCGCAATGATACCAATTTGTTACATCGAAAATCATTGACCTCAAGCACCCTTTTATACTACTTAAGGGGTAAAACCTACGTAAAAAGCCTATATATAAAAACTTGGATGGATTTCTCTGAAATTTATAATGCATATGGAAAACTAAATTATCTATGGATGCGCGTAGGAGTTATTGATAAGTCAAATACTTTTTGACTTAGAGCTGTTTCTTTACGAGTATAAAAATAGATATTTTGACTTTAACACTTCGCTGTTTTGTCAAAAATTAATATACCCAAAAACTCATACGCTTTTCTTTAGATAATTTAGTTTTCTATATAAAGTGTATGTTTCAGACCGATCCACCTAAAATTGGTTAAATTATGCTGAGTGCCGTGGATCACTTATAAAATAACACAAATTTTAATCGATCATATTTTGGCGTGATTGAAGTTGGCTGTATTATTTGAGTCAAGAGAACTTCAATATGGACTTCTTAATAGCTATTAGTTGCGATGGAACTCCTACCAACACTGGCTACAAAAATGGAGTCATTGTAAGAATGGAACGCCATTTACAGAGACCTTTGCAAATGGAGTCATTGTAAGAATGGAACGCCATTTACAGAGACCTTTGCAATGGTTCGTATGCCTATAATTTAACCAAATTATCTAAAGAAAAGCGTATGAGTTTTTGGGTATATTAATTTTTGACAAAACAGCGAAGTGTTAAAGTCAAAATATCTATTTTTTATACTCGTAAAGAAACAGCTCTAAGTCAAAAAGTATTTGACCTATCAAAAACTCCTACGCGCATCCAAAGATAATTTAGTTTTCCATATGCATTATAAATTTCAGAGAAATCCACCAAAAATTTATTAAGTAATGCTGCGTGCCATGGACCTCTATACTAAATATACTATCATTTTGTAAAACTTTGTGAAAAACAAATATTTTTTTGTACTCCTTCATAAATCTTGTGAAAACCAATCTTTGTTAACACATCTCCGTAAATAAAGAAAATAAAAATAGGAAGTTTTTATATATAGGCTTTTTACGTAGGTTTTACCCCTTAAGTGGTATAAAAGGGTGCTTGAGGTCAATGATTTTTGATGTAAAAAATTGGTATCATTGCGACAAAAACATTGATATATAACCCTTTATGATCCGACTGTAAATACAGAAGATATGACAAAAAAATTAAAAATGCCCTACATTCGGCAACAAAAAAATTCAAAAAAAAAATAAAATAATAGTTCCGCTGGAATTATTGGAATACTTTCCTAGCAAAAGTTTATTGCCTTTTTGCGAGCTTTCATTTTAAAATATTAGGGTAGTTCATTAAGGTGGTAGCAACTGAGATGTGGTGGGTTAATACTAGAACGGGTTACTTGAGGTCAATGGCTCCTTCGAGGAAAACATCGGTCTCCGCGAGACAAAAAACATTGATATACAACACTTTAAGATCCGACGGTAAATGGCGAAGATATAAAGAAAAATATAAAATGGCGACCCCTACGTTCGGCCAAAAAAAAAAAAAAAACATTTTCGAAATTTTCTTGTTAAAATACTTTATATTTTGAGGGTGTACGGTGAACTTTTTTTTTGAGGTACGGTCTACCGCACCGTATTTAAAAAATTGAAAATATATTAAATCGTTATGACTTTTTTTAATTTTTTCTTTATAAACAGTAAAATTCCTTTGATCTAATAGGTCTATTTGTCCCTATAGGAATGAGCCTTAACATAGCTCCACAAAAAATGATCTAAAGGCGTTAAATCACACGATCTAGGCGGCCTATTGACCGGCCCTAAACGTGAAACAATGGCCTCTCAATTGGGCCATTGTTTCGCGTGCTGTGTGGCATGTGACACTGTCTTGTTGAAACCACATGTCAGCCTAGTCCAGCTCTTCCATTTTGGGGAAAAAAAGTTTGTTATCATCTCAAGGTAGCGCTCGCCTTTCACAGTAACGTTGCCGTACCGTACTTTTTTAAAGGCGACCAAGTCTTTAAAAAAGTACGGTTCAATGATGCCACCAGCTCATAATCCACACCAAAACAATGTATTTTTGGGATGCGTCTGGCTGCTCTTCGCACCAAATAGATTCGTCGCTGAAGGCAATTTTTGTTAGAAACACATTTCTCACACAGCACGAATTTTAATAATAAAATTCAATGATTTGCAAGCTTTGTTCGTTTGTAAGTCGACTCATAGTTAAATTATAGACCAAACTGAACATGTTTGACAATAACATGTTACAAGAAAACAGCTGAGCTGCCAAAAATAGTGTTGCCCAAAAGAAAGTTGCTAAAAATCCGTCGATAGTAAAGGAATAACCCCATTAGTCTCTAAATTGTGGAACAGATTAATATTTATTTGCTGGTACGTTCGTAACATTAATGAATATACCTTTATCCCTATTTTTGCTCTTTCTTTATATATAAATATCTTTGGATTTCACAAATTGTTGCCATATTTTTACAAGTATTAGGGTACCTATCTGAACAGAGTTGCAAATACATATTTATATCAGAGTTGCAAAACTTCGAGAAAAATAAATTCAAATAAAAATACGAAATATACCCAAAAAAAAGCAAAATTAATTGAAATAAAAACAACAAAAATTTATGCAAAAGTACCTCGAATAGATTTTTCAATTGCTCAGTAATGAAAATCACACCTGGGATTTTTTCATTGGAATTGAAATTTCATTAGCATTACCCCCCATTGTCACATGCAAGCAATTACTTGCAAGTAGTGTATACGTGTTATCAATGAAAAACAATACAATTGCTTGCGTGGCTACACTGCACAGTGCAAGTTAATTTGTAAAATGTCGTCAACAGGAGAAGTGCTATCCAAAATGGCTGTCTTAAATAAATTACAGTATTGCCAAGTACTTAATACTCCGCGGTACCTAGAGATATATATCGTGTCATTATATTTCTTTTAAAAAAACGTAAAATATATAATTAAACTTTCCTTTTAAAGGCGACTTTATATCCTTTCTCATTAGCCTTCTTATATCCTATTGCAACAAATAAATAAATTAATTTGAAACTTAGTACTCGCCAACTCTGTTTTTCGTTTTGTCATTTGATATGAAATTTTCTTGCATTAGCATTTGTGCTACTAATGCTAATGAAATCTAACTAATCCCTTAAAAACTATTTACAATTGATTTGATTTGTTTTTAAAAAATTAGGGGTTATTTAAATTGCTTTACATAAGCTTTTTTTTTAATGGATCCCTGGATCTTTTCCGAACCTGACCTATTTTTATTATCGCAGTCCGTGACTTTTCGAACTTCCCTCGTATGAAATGCAACACTGATCCCATCAAGTACCGCCTGTTAATAGACTACTGTCAAATTTTGAGCAAGTTCCGTCATTTACTTTGCGCTAACAGCTGTTCAAAACATACAACCTCGTGGATTTTTTTAAAAATGAAATAAAGTGAATTTCGATTTCTCATTAAACATTATTTTTGTGAAAAAAAACCGTCAATCAAACCAAGGAAAAGCTTGATAAATACTATGGGGACTCTGCAATGGTAAAAAAGTGGTTTACTGACTTTCGTTGTGGTCGCACAAGTACGGCCAATTGAGGTCAATACACCCGAAAATGTCGAAAAAATCCGATCGAAGAGTAAAAGTGCTGATGCCATAGGGATTTCATATGGCAGTGTGGTTTCGATTTTAAATGATCAGTTGGATTTAAGAAAGCTGTCTGCAAGATGGGTGCTGCGTTTGCTATCAATTGACCATAAACGTAATCGTGTGATATCTTCAAAGAATAGGCAAAATTCCATGAATTGAGCTACGAATTGGGACCTCGTCCGCTATATTCTTCGCATTTAGCCCCCACTGACTATTTCCAAACCTAAAGAAATGGCTCGGTGGAAAGAGATTTAGCTCCAACGATGAAATTATTGATCAAACAAATGCCTATTTTATGGACCTCGAAAAATCCTATTTTTTCGGAAGGGTTACAAAAATTGGAGATACATTGGACTAAGTGTATTGAGCTAAAAGGAGATTATGTTGAAAAATATTTTTTTTTGTAAAAAAAACTGTGTTTCCTTCAAAAAGTCAAGGACTTAAATTTTTTTTGTATTGTATCTCAAAAACTTAGCGAGACAGAGCAAAACGACAAGATTTTGCTCTAGTAGTTATTGAGTTTTTTGTTATTTTAACTATCAGACAATAACCCATTAAAAATAAACACCATCTTTTTAAATCATTTTATATGAAAATATTAACTGTGACATAAAATCCGTAATTTTTTATTTTAAAAAAAGGGTTCAAAATATATATTTTTTTTGTATTTTAACTATTGAATCATTTAAAAATAAATGTTCGAATAACTTTTTAAACAAACTACAGTCAGTTGCTGTAAAAATATTTTGAGTGTCCACAGTATTTTATGTTTTGCATATAAGTATATTATCCCAGCGAAAACATGGTAATGACATATCATTACTTTATAGATTACTTTGTAATGAGTACTCTTTACATTCAGCATTATTTTCAAAATAAAAATAATGTATTACCTATAACATGTTACTTTTTTTAATATTTTGAATTTATTAATAATAAATTACCTGTAATGGCTTACCTTTCCCATTGTTTTATTATAAATAATAATGAGTCATTGTTAAAAGTTTAAATAACTTTATTTATTAATGTGTATTTTATTAATTTATGAATTAACATCTAAGTGAACAGGAAAAATCATACAAATTAGTTTAGATTAGTGTCGAATTAATTTATTTTAACTTGTTGATGTTATTACACATCTTATATAGTTGATTTTGGTACTTATATCACGAATATGATGACAAACATTTTAAAATAACTTGATGAAAAATCAAGTTTTAAATTGTAAAAAGATAGAACATTTTGGAGACCAAATTTGGAATCAGGGGAAAAATCTATAAAAATCAAATCAAAAAAAATTACTTGAATTTCTATGCGCCCAAAAACTGATTATCAGCATCCTGTAAGAAATAGAATAAACGAATTCCAAATATCTCAATGTTTTAAATATTAAGGAATGCAAAATTTTGATCTTCCAACAGGAAAGGAGAAAATGTGTTCCAAAAATTATTCAAAAATATATTTTTATTTATGAATTTTTGGTGATCCTATTGACTCTGAGACCATGTTGATCCAAATGGTTAGTATTCTGTGAAAGCAACAACTATCCTCTGTCGAAACAAGCCACAGTTAAGAAAATTGGTTAAAAAATTTAACATTTATCAACCATTGGCAGCCAAAAGGTTAATTAATATATTTCCTTTTGTAAGAAAAGCGTATTAGAAATTGGGATTCACAACACTTCATCGCATTACCTTGTCGCTTACTCAAACTTTAATTATAATTGGATACCAGGAGTTAAAAAATAATATGTTACTTAATTTGTTATGCAAAATTAAATAATAATTGATTATTAGTAACCCATTATTCTTTACTTTTTCTTAAGCTTGCACGTAAGCATAACGCCTTACCTTTTGGTAAGGCGTGAAAACCTTGGAAATTAGATTACTAGACTCATTATTTGGTAACGTCTGTATTTGCTGGGATGTTTTTTTTTAACGTTAAAATTGAACATTTCTTATTAATTTTGTGAAAATCAATTAGGTTAAAAAATATTTTATAGTAAGAGCGATTAACCGTTAACCGCGGTTAACCGCATCTACAGGGTGGCGCAAAAATAACCTTCCGATGTTTTTTGGCTGTAATTAAAAAAAAAAATGAAAAACTTTGATTCTTCTTGTGGATTATTTTTGTTTGGTTTTTTAATTTTTTTTACATCAAGTCGAGAATATGATGTCATGTAAATGGCCGCCGCCATAATTGATTGTCATTTGCGCCCTTTTTATGGCATTTTCCATCACTTTGGCCAGTTCTTCCGGCGATAGGTCCTCACATTCTTGACGGATATTGTCTTTAAGAGCTTCAAGAGTCTAAGGCTTGTTGACATAAACCCGCGACTTCAAAAAGCCCCACAAAAAGAAGTCTGGAGCGGTCAAATCAGGCGATCTTGCGGGCCAGTGCAAATCGCCAAAACGGGAGATTAGGTGCCCGGGAAATGCATCCTTCAGCATATCGGTTGTGGCACTTGCAGTGTGTGGCGTTGCACCGTCCTGTTGGAACCACATGTTTTCCAATCCCAATTCATCAGGTTGCGGCAAAAAGAACTCGTTGATCATTGCTCTGTAGCGCTCACCATTCACAGTAACCGTTTGGCCCGCGACGTCTTCGAAGAAAAAAGGTCCGAAGACTCCTCCAGCGAAAACAGCACACCATACAGTGACTTTGAGCGGGTGTAATGGGTTATACGCGGATTTTTAGTGCCCCTGAAGCGTAAATTTTGCTTATTTACGTACCCGCTAAGAAGGAAATGGGCCTCATCACTCATGATTATTTTTGATGAAAAATCATCTTCATTATTGCTCAAATAAATAGTCACCAATATTCCGCGTTCTGGAGCAGTGTAGCGTAACATTGTTTATTAACGTGCATTTCGCATGTGTTTACTACACAAATGTCAAAACAGAACTGACATTAGGGGCCAATCGCAAAATTTATAGCATTTTCTGATAGGAGGATTATTTTTGTGCCACCTTGTATTTCAAGGTTAAGAAAAATTGTGATTAAATACAAACTCTAATTTGGCAATTGCTTGCTATTATCTTATTGCATGTTAAGAAATAGGGTAACTTTAATCTTTTACATCGCGAGATAAGTATGACAAATAATGTATTGGTGTTACATTGTCCTTCTTTTATAGTGCACAAATAATAGCACTTGAGAGTTAGAGTTAAATTAGGAAATAATAGCATAATAGGGTATTTATGAAAATTATTATTATTTGATATTCGTTCGATTAATCGAGATGAATTGTAAAATAAATCGCTTGATTTTTCGATCACAATCTTTTTAAGACCCAGTATAATTTGCAACTCTAATACATGGAATCTAAGAACCACTTACATTCCACTTTTTTCATTGTAGACATTTTCTTAATTTTACCAGCACAATTTTCTGAGTGAAAATTTGAATGTATTTGGCTTTTTAATAAGTATTAAAAATACAAATTTATTTGCATTAATTTCAAATATTTTATTAGGGGATTTTTAGTTTTGTTTTTTTTTTTTTTAATTGTAATGATTATATTTATTTGTTTTTAATTAAAAATTCATTTAAAAAAATGATTTTTTTATATATATTTTGTTAGCTTAATGTTAAATAAATAAGCAATAGATATTAAATAAATTATTTACAACTTAATTTTAGGAAACAATTGAACTAAATAAAATTTACAACAATATAGATACAACTAAAAACTGATATTATTATTAATTACATATAAAATAAATATATAAACAAAATTGACTAAAATTTTTATAATTTTTTAAGCATAATTATATTTTTAGAACTGAATAACAATTTTTTTTCACTTATTTTTCCAATATGGTTTTAAATGTATTAAAACGGTGAAATTAATACAAATATGTTTTTTTGTTAAGGCTGCGTGCGGGCTGGCTAAATTAAAGCTAAATTAATTCTTGTGGCATACTAACAGCCTTCAATAATTGAGGTTTAAATGTCAAAAAAATTTATATAAATTAATTCTTTTAAACTTTTAAAAGAAAAATATTTTCAGTTTTCAAAAAGTGACAACACATTTAGTTTAGGTTTTCAAATAATTTAGTTCACAAAACATGTACTCTAAACTTAGTTTCCAACTTTATTTTAGTCTTAATTTAACCTGTTCGCACCCCCACCTCCTAATAAATACATAAATACGAGTTGTGGGACAAATTTTACAACTAACGGCCTGATTGGGCTGATTTTTCTTTTCTTTTATTTTTTTTTGATGAGGCTAGAAATTTGACTAAAATTTGTTTTATACTTTTTTTGGTTGAATTGATAAATTTATTATGTCTTCTTGTTGTTAATGTGATTTAGTTTAACGATTTAAATTAAAGTAATTGTAAGAGCTTTGGGTAAATTGAAAGTTGATTTCAAGTTAACTTGATCAATATCTAAAAATTCTTTAACTTCTTCTGTATATTCCTCATTATCTTTCCATTCTTCTTCTCTATCATCTCCTTCACACAAATCAATTACTTCCGCTGTTTCAGAAACCTGAAACGTTAGTCTTTTTCTGGCATGTGTAAATTGATCTGCAAATGTGGGTAAAACTTCCGATATGCTTGAATAAAAATTGACTAAAATTTCATCTTCTTCTAAGGGTCGCAACCACTTTGATTTTGGCTTTGTGGGACTCATAATTTGTGGTAATGTCCTGTTGGTAACACTACTCTCTGTTCCGTTTTCTTGTGGTTCACGCGACAAAGTCGTTCCCAGGCGTCGTAACATTGACACAACTTTACCATCAACAGAAGGCTTTGGCAAATATTGACGTTGCTGTTGTTGTTGCTTTTGAGGTTGTTGCTGCTGATGTATACTTTGGTTTTCTGTTTGTGTTTCACTTCTTTCTGCTGTTTTAATGACTAGATTTTGTGGGTTACGTGTAATAAATAGTGGAGGTTCTCTTGCAGACAACTCCTTTTCGACTTGTATAATACTGCGCATATAACATGACTTTAAGCGTGAAAATTCTCGACATTTGCGACATTTAAACAATTGTTGTCCTTTTGACATTTTCATCAAGTTTTTAGTGCAACGAACTACTATAGTTTTACCACATGTACATTGTTGCATGGATTTGTGCTGAACTCTACCTCCTCCTCCACGTCGGGCAAGTTGTAAACGTAAATTACGTTTATTGAAATTAATTTCACTAACAGATTTATTGCTTTCACTTTCTTCATGTTCGTGTGTGTTATCCAACAATGACTCATCGATTTGTTGTTGCACCATTATTGGATTTTCCATAAATTCTTCATTTTCTTCCAACTGTCTAGGTCTGACTTGAGCTATTGGCCGACATACGGCTATTTGTTTTTTGGATCCAGAACTTTTTTCATCTTGCATAACATTGCCACTATTTAGATGGGATCGAAAGGTACCCGAAGGACTTTCGGCATCATTGCTGTTTAGTGCCTGCAGCGAATGCCAATTAATAAGCCAATTATTGCAACTGAAGCATAAATACTTGTCTTCATTCAAAGGCTGCAAATATATGGAAATAAAAGAAGGAATTAATAGGAGTTTTAAAATAAATCTTTATAAAATTATTGCTAAATTAAGGTGTTCAATAAAATTATATTTTTTTGTACAAATTCTGAAATTTGTTAATATATTTCATCAACAATTCTTTAGCTGGATTATAAGTTTTTATTAAATCAAACAATTCAGCCAATAAGTTTAATCCTTAGCTACACTCAGAAAAAAAGTTAGTAGAAAAATTTGTAAACGGTTTTCAATCCCACTTTACTATTTTTGTACTGATTTTTAGTAAAAAGTTATTTTTTGGCAAATCTTTTTGCTATTTACATTTTACAAATAACAGAATATTTACAAATTTTTGCTGCTAATTTCAGAATTCATTTTACAAATTTTTGAAAACCTATTTCCTAAAATTAGCAAAAATATTTACTAACTTTAAAATAGTGCATATTGAACGAAATGTTATTTCTAATTAAAACTAACACCTACAAACTTAAATTGCATTAAAATGTAACATAGATTAAAAAAAGGAATCGGAAGTGAAGATATCGACTCATGTCTAAAAATAGGACATCCACTTAAAATAGCACTAAAAGGTTTTTTTAGTTCTAAAAATCAGCCCTAAAAAAATAAAATTTGAACTTAAAATTAAAAAACAAATTTACTAAAATATTTTTCAAAACAAAAATTACCAAATGAAAACAAAATGATAAATTCGTTTGTTTAACAATTATTAAGCTTTTGATTTTTTTATCTACAAATTTCATTGTATACTACACGTCAGCAGACATACTGGGCTCAAATTAGCGAAATTTCCCGTAATAACAGCAAAATTTTCAGTTGCCATTACAGACTTTTTTGGTGAGAGTATATTGGCATTAAATGCATATTATTGAAATGTTTTTAATCCGCTGAATTACATAGGATTTCTTAAACATAAAATTTAGATGTCTTGTAGCACTATTTCACATTCACCATCTGTTGAAGCTTATCAAACTATTTTTATTTTGCTAAATTCCATCTTTATCTGAATTAATGAAATTCATATTTTCATTTCATTTTTAATCTGCAATTAGCCTTGATGTTTGGATATGATTCTTATCTGAACTGAAGAAACACATATTTTTAAAAAAATTTTTTAATTTGCTGAATTAGCCTTGACTTCGAAAACATAAATTCAGCTAGCTTTTAGCTCTCTTTTATATTCATTTGATTGAATAAAGAAAAATTATGGCTTAATAAAGCATACCAAATATATTTTCAAATAATTTTATGGTGCTGAATTATAATTTTGTATTAATCATTTGCTGAATCGATATTGATTACATAAAATAAGTGTTGGTGAACATTTTTTAATCTACTGAGCTGCACATGAAATTTAAAATATGAAATTCAGTTAGTTTTTTTAGAATTTTTTTTGAATTAGCTGTATCGCTATAGAAAACTGACTAAAGCATACCAAATATTATACTGAATAATTTCCTATTTTGTGTTAATCTTTTGCTGAATTCAAATTTATTTCATGAAAATTACATTCTTTAAAATTTTAAATAAAAATTACATATTATTCAGCTAGATTTGAAGATTCAGCCGAATTAATTCACAAAACAAAACAACAAATAAGAGCTTAATAAAGCGTTTAAAGCGATATTATAGAAAACAGAACAGAATTTCAATGTTTTAAGAAATGTAAAGAAAAAGAAGGAAATTAATTAAATTGACGATTTTCAATAATATGTTTAAATAATTTATGCAGCTGGTTTGTACTAGTATTTAATGCATTAATTCTTGGCCATAGCAAGAGAAAAAGAAATTAACTAAATAAGGATTTTCAAAGATAAGTTTGAATAATATTATGCAGCAGGATTGTATTTAATTCATTGATTCTTGGTTATTTTTTTTATAAAATCCAGTTACATTTTATATTTTCTGATAAAATGTTTCTGAAGAATGATAATTGTAAGCTGAACTAAGGATTTTAAACGATATATTTGAACAATATTATGTAGCTTAATTGCATATTTACGTAGCAAAATACATATTTTTTTGGAAATTCAGCTGTTTTATAATTTCTTTCAAAATTATTCTATGTATTAGAACTTTGTTCAGCAAAGCCTTTATAAACTATTATTTTTTTTCTATATTGCATTAATAAAAACCAAAAATGAAAATGAGCTGAATTAAGGATTTGAATAACAGTCTTTGGTTGAATTGCACGTTCTGCATTTATCTCGAGCTAAATTAATATACTTTTTTAATCCAGAACTTTTACATTTAATAGCAACAATAATTTTCTGCTGAATTACAAAGCTATTCAGCTAACTTGTAGGAGTTTTTTAAATATTAAAGTAAATGGACAAAATTTATATAACTAATTTAAGCATTACAAAACTACATTTAAATCTGAATTTAATTTTAATATATATTTCATATCATACTGGGGAATTTTTCATTACCATTTGTTGACACAAATAGTAATGAAATTTTTTTCATTAAAACTTTCATTACTAATGGTAATGAAATAGCACAAATGCATAAAATAACTTATTATAATTGATTAAAAAATCATTTGTTTACAAAAAATTTATACGATTTAAATATTATCAAAGTAGCTTACAGAAAATAATAATAAAAAAATAATAAATATACAAATATTAACACTAAAAAGAATATTAACACCTAAAATGTCGGTTAATAATGGTAATGTTTTCTTTTTATTTCTACATTAGTAATGGTAATGAAATTCAAAAACATTGTCCTTAATCAATGAAATTAAATTCTAAAATCATTACCATTAATTCAAACAATGGTAATGCAATTTATTTCATTGCAATTGTAATTAATGTAATGGTGATGAAATCATCAATTAATTAGTTCAATCAATGCATTAGTCCCATGTATGTTTCATATATTAGTGTTTCTGGAAACACTTTCTGTTCGAATTAAGCAGCTGACATTTATGTGTCCTTATATGCAATTTATTTAGCTAGCGGCATATATTGCTACTTACATTTTATATTCAGCATAATTATTAAAAAAATAATATGTAGCTGAATTGGGAATATGTTGTGTACAAATTCAGTATATTAAAAGTATGCAGTTTGTTTTTATTTTAAGCTGAATTGATATTCTTGCAAAAAAATTAACTTTAAAACATACATATTTAATTATATATTTATCAGCTAAATTGCATAACTTGTAAATATTTTGTATAAGATTTTTGCAAATTTTCTGTTTTGCCAAATAATAAGCTGTATTATTTTTATTTACAAATCTTTTGTTACTTTCTCATTAACTGAATTACACAAATGCATTTCGGCATGCAAATAGCAAAGTAGCTTTTACATTAAAACATTTGATAATTTTGCGGTTTTAAAATTAGAAATCGTTCAATTGAAACCACTCCTATTGCTTAATGGAACCACAAATCAATTATAAAAGCTAATAATTGTAACGCCCTATTAATTTTTAAAATACATTCTGCACATTCTCTCAAGACTTTTACAAAAGGAATGATCCTTTTTACGAGTAAAATCAAATGATCGTTAAAGGACAGACCAGAGGAAAAACCCGTTGGTAATTACCATTGAATAGGTTTATGTTTAAATATGGAAAAGATATCAATAAACAAAAATTGTATTTTTTTTTTGGTTCAAAACCACCTGCCGCCACCAAAAATCAACAACAATAACAACAATTTGGAAAAAAAAGCCGGTAAATATATACATACATATGCACAAATATATTTTGTACAATGTGTATAAGTTGTTAATAATGACAGACTGATAACAGCAGCTGCCACACAATTATTACTCTACTTGTGATTTACCTATAAAAAAAAGGTTAAGGTGTTTGTTTGAAAAAGGCAGCTTGGCGCGCATGCGTTTCTTTTGATAACAATATTGTATGTGGTATTGTGCATAATTATCATTAGATTATTTAGAAATAACATTGATACTACTTTGTTATTGCTCAACATTTTTTTATGGTAGGTAAGTCCAAGATGACAGATGACGCGTGTGCCGTGTGTTAAACAGGATTTACATTATAAAAATAAGCCTTAATCATATTAAAAACATATAGAGTCATATGTTGTTGTAAACATTATAAGAATCGATCACCAGGTGCAAAATACGCATACTAATGCATTTATATACTGTAAACCAAAAATGTGATAAAGAAACAAAAAGTTCAAAATTGTATAAAAAAATTAAACAGCACCCAGCAAAGGTGCTATTACTCTGCCACAAATACAGCTGTCGTCATGTTGCATGTTACAAAAAGTATACAAAATATTGAGTGTATTAAATTTTTTGAAAACACAAATGTGGATTTTTCATGCAGTTTTTTTTGGACAGACTGTAGAAGAAGTTTAAGAAGAGTAACTGACCCGCAGAAATTGGAGCATTCACAAAATTTGTACAAAAATCATTAAATGATTTGTTGGTTTAACTATGAGTAACAGTGGTTTAGGTGCAAACAAATTTGGATTAAAGAAACATAATTGTTAATTCGTAAACATATACCTGGCGAAATATGTGAACTAAAAGAACAAAATATGTTTCACTTTGATAAGCTAAAATATTATAATTATAATAATAAAAGAAGTTCTTATGTATTGATGATCTGTTATTTGGTAAATAAAATGATATTTAGTTGGATTTTAGATCATATTATCATATTCTTTATAAATTGTTCAAATGTAAAGAAACATGATTATTTTATTAATAAATTATAGAGATAAAATTGAAAAACAATTTCATTGGAGCCAGTAGGATAGAATACAGGTATTTTCGGTCGCTACACAACCATTATCAGTATCCATGCCCTTTTGGGTTAATGCTTTGATGATTGTCTACTTTACAATGAGTGTTTGGAAACAAATTAACTATTGTGTAAATTATTCTAGCTTAATATAAAAAAAATAATACAGGGTTTGCTTAAAAAAATAAAAATAAAGGGTGGTTGAATTTTAAGGGCCGATGTCAAGTTTGTTTTCTGCATTTCATTTGACATTTCTCAATTTCAGACTAACTCTTATTATGAAAATGGGCATTCAAATCAAAATGCATATCGTGCACTTCGTGATTTTTTCGGTCAATTTAATCGTCCAAATGTGCGTACAATCGGAGCAAACCGGGCTTGTAGGAGATGTGAAATCACCAGTGCATGCTCGTACTGCAGAAAATATTGTTGCTGTTCGCGATATTGTGGCTGAAGGGCCGTCCACCTCAACTCGTCGTCGTGCCCAACAATTGCACCTCTAACGCTTGTCGTTGATGAACATTATGCATAAAGACTTGCATTTACACGCTTACAAGGTGCAATTGACTTAAGAACTAAAGCCTCTTGACCATTCCAAATATCGTCAATGGTCAGAATGGTGGCAAGAAATGGAACAGTGGATGATTAATTTTCGAAGAAAATCATCTTTAGTGATGTGGCACATTTTCATCTCAGTGGATTCGTCAATAAGAAGAATTGCCGCATTTGGGCGAATGATAATCCAAGAATGATTGTCGAGAAACCAATGCACGCACAAAGAGTGACTGTTTGGTGCGGTTTATGGGCTGACGGCATTATCGAGCCGTATTTTTTCTAAAATGAGGCCGGTCAGGCAGTTACTGTGAATGGTGTTCGCTATCGTGATATGATAACGAACTTTTTATGGCCCGAATTGGAAGATATGGATGTGCTCGATATGTGGTTTCAACACGACGGTGCCACTTGCCACACAGCTAACGAAACAATGGCGCTTTTGCGAGACAAATTCAATGGCCGTGTTATCTCACTTGGTGGCGATGTCAATTGGCCGCCAAGATCATGTGATTTGACACCGTTTGACTTCTTTCTTTAAGGTTATTTGAAAAAAAAGGTGTACATCGATAAGCCAGCAACAATTCAAGAACTAAAGGATGGATTAACGGCATAGAACTTCAATTATGCCTCAGCGTCATCGAAAATTTCGACCATCGTATTGAGGCGTGCCGCCGAGGTCGCGGCGGCCATTTCGCCGATATTTTGTTCTATACATAATTGAGCCATACCATACTATCATAATAAAAAGAAATGACAATAATTTCCTAAATAATTTGTGTTGTATTTAAAATCAACATCGGCCCTTAAAATTTAACCACCCTTTTTTATACAAAATTTTGAATCTTTGCTAAAATATTTTAACTACGCTGGTCGAATTTTATATTCAAACATTTTTAGAAATATTTTAATTACATATTAATGTTCAAATTTAGCCGAATTAACTAAAAAATATTTTTTTTTAAATATTCAAATTAATAAAATTTAAAAAGAATTAAAACATTACAGCTTTAAAAATAGTTTAACCAGCTGAATAAGTAAATTTTAATAATGTATTGCCAATATAAGGTTTGCCATATTTGCGATTTTTTCATTGGCATTGAAATTTTATTAACATTAGTTAAGTAATGCTAATGCCAAAAAAATTTCATTATCATTTAATGGTAATGAAATTTTCTGGCATTAGCATTTGTTCCACTTATGCTAATGAAATCGTACTAATGCCTTAAAGCCTATTTAGAATTGCTCAAAAAAGCATTTGTTTGCAATAAAAGGGGGTTGTTTAAATTGCTTTACATATGCTGGTTTTTTAAATGGATCCTCGGGATCTTTCCCGGACCTGGCCTGACCTGGTTTCGAGCTATATCAATTATTTTGAGAGGTATTCACCATTTTGTAAAATGGCCGGTATCTCGAAAACAAAGCGAGACAGGGTTAAACGGACAAAATTTTGGACTTAATATAAAATTATATTTTTTTAATTATTTGTTTTTAATTATTTAATTATTAATTGCAATAGAATTTAAAAACCTTTACCATTAATCATCATTTAATTAGTCACTTCAATTAATGAGTCCCATGCATGATCGTTATTGGATAATCAAATTTTAATATTAAAAAATTTATTTCATATAAAAACGTATTATTAGTATAATTCAGCTAGCTAAATATGAAAAATATGTTTTATATACTACATATTAATGCCGAACTCAATGAAATTCAGCAAGCTGAATTATCACCACATAAATAATTTTAAAAAAATTAAACCAGCTGAAAAAGTAAATTTTAATAAAGTATTGCCAATATAATGTTTATTGGCTAATAAAATTTTATTTTTTTTTCTAAAAAATATAAACTATTACATAAAAAACTTTATTGTTACTATATTTCAGCTAGCTGAATATAAAAATATTTGAATTACATATTAATACTCAAATCACTGTACTGTTATTACATGTCTGAGAAAAAATAAACGGCAGCTGCTTTAGTTGTATGCATGCAATGCTGCAACTCAATGCTAAAACATACAACCTGCATAAAGATTTTCAATATCAACGGCCTATTATCACCGGCTAAGGACAGCTGACATTTTTGTGGGTTTCAAAATTGAAAACAACAACAAAATATACAAACAACCTGCTTTGAACTGAATTTCTTGTTGAGAATCTTGTACGCAGATAAAGAGCAGCCAAAGACTAGCATCAAAATAATAGGACAACGAAATGTCTCAAATTTCAAACAAGTAGCCACTTTGCTAACACCATTTAACAGGATTATAAGAAACATGTGATCGATATATTTATGAGAATTTGTGTATAAGGAAACAAAAGGCAATCAATACTATAAAATACATCGATCATTTTATGTGTAGTTTTTGTATATTTTTAAAACAGAAGAGCCACTTTTAAAGTGTAGTGCAAAGAGACAAAGTATCAAATTACGGGATATGTGGGAATTATGTGAACAAGTGACATCTGCTGTTTCATGACAACAACGTATATTTTGTTTAAATATCCGGTATATTAAATTTTAAACGTAAAAGTATGATTTTGTGGTTTTTAAGGTAATATGATTTTTTAGTAAATTTCGTATAATTTGTATAATTTGTCAAATTCAGCTAGCTAGCAAAATAATATAATGATTAATGGAGTTATTTTAAGTTGAATTTTTTTTTATTTTTACAGATTTTTTAAATTCAGCAAGCGTAACTGAAAAAATATTTTTGTTTATTAATACTAATACTTAGGTATTAAAATTTTCAGAATAATAGTATATATAGTATAAAATATTTATTTAAATAATTTTACTTTATAACCGTAGTCATATTCATACATACAAGGTGGCGCAAAAGTAATCCTCCTATCAGAAAATGCTATAAATTTTGCGATTGGCCCCTAATGTCAGTTCTGTTTTGACATTTGTGTAGTAAACACATGCGAAATACACGTTAATAAACAATGTTACGCTACACTGCTCCAGAAAGCGGAATATTGGTGACTATTTATTTGAGCAATAATGAAGATGATTTTTCATCAAAAATAATCATGAGTGATGAGGCCCATTTCCATCTTAGCGGGTACGTAAATAAGCAAAATTTACGCTTCTGGGGCACTGAAAATCCGCGTGTAACCCACGAAGAGCCATTAAACCCGCTCAAAGTCACTGTATGGTGTGCTGTTTTCGCTGGAGGAGTCATCGGACCTTTTTTCTTCGAAGACGTCGCGGGCCAAACGGTTACTGTGAATGGTGAGCGCTACAGAGCAATGATCAATGAGGTTTTTTTGCGGCAACTTGATGAATTGGGATTGGAAAATATGTGGTTCCAACAGGACGGTGCAACGCCACACACTGCACGTGCCACAACCGATATGCTGAAGGATGCATTTCCCGGGCGCCTAATCTCCCGTTTTGGCGACTTGCACTGGCCAGCAAGATCGCCTGATTTGACCGCTCCAGACTTCTTTTTGTGGGGCTTTTTGAAGTCGCGGGTTTATGTCAACAATATCCGTCAAGAATGTAAGGACCTATCGCCGGAAGTTTTGGCCAAAGTGATGGAAAATGCCATAAAAAGGGCTCAAATGACAATCAACTGTGGCGGCGGCCATTTACATGACATCATATTCTCGACTTGATGTAAAAAAAATTAAAAGACCAAACAAAAATAATCCACAAGAAGAATCAAAGTTTTTCATTTTTTTTTAATCCACAAGAAGAATCAAAGTTTTTCATTTTTTTTTAAATTACAGCCAAAAAACATCGGAAGGTTATTTTTGCGCCACCCTGTATATATTATATAGTCATATACATACATATATTTAATAACACGTTCATACTGAATCCCAAAATGCAAGTTTACGTTTTTTCCAGTTTTTGAATTAAAATTTTTATCCAAAACTGAATAAATTCGAAAACTACTAATTATTACATCAGTATGAACATAGTTTAAGATTTTTAATAATTCAGCCCGCTGAATAGGTTAATTCCAATAAGCAGAGAAAAATAGTTTTTATTTTAGCTAGCTGAATAAATCAAGTATTTAATTCAAGTGTTTTATATGAATTTGTATAAAAATATCGAAAGCCTTACGTAATTAAGCTAGCTGAATAAGCATATGATAATGATTCTTATTATAAAATTACATTTTGACGATCATTAAGCCAGTTAGCTGAATAGGTTAATATATATACAGAAGATTCTATTTCAGCAAAAATAAAATTTTTATCTACAGTTTTTTGAATTTTAAAATTTTATAGGAAATTTAAAACTTTACGTAAGTCAGCTTGCTGAATAAGCATATTAAAATGTTTCTTATTAAAAAAATACAATTTTATCTTGCTTCATAAAAGAACTGATATATTTTTAATTTAAAAAAAAAACTTTGTCTTTCAGCCGGATATGAATTTTTCGAGTGTGTATCAAAAATGTTTTCATTGCCTTGTTTTGAGAATAGTTCAGATAGCCGAATTGATATATATTTATATGCAAAAAGTAAACAAATATAAAGGATTCTAGTTTATTAATAAATTGATGCATTGTAAAATATGTACTCCAAATTTGTTGAATTGGGATAAATGAATTTTAATGTAAAAATTAAAGATGAAAATCTAATTTTTGTTAAATTCAACTAGCTGAATGTAGATGATTTGCGGTTATTTTTAAGCTGTATGACAAAACTATAAAAATAGCTGTATTCACCTTTATTTTATTATGTATACAAAATTTAAGCCCCCGAATGCCATCATTCTAGTGTAAAGTATACCTAAGTATTATCGCATTTAAAAAGGCTTATTAAATATCTCACTAATAAAATATGTTAAAAATAACATTGACATGCAGCAAAATGATTGACATTTTACTATTAATACCTTTAGTGACCTATAAATTTTCTACGTACATATTTTTTTCACACCAGACTTTATTTGTGTTCTAATACAAGCAGCATTTAAGAGATTTAACATTATAAAGCCATGAGGATACTGTGAATAGGTTTTAAATAAAAAATATATTGTATTTGTATACAATAAAAATGTTAAAAATGGCAAAGTATGAAGTAGTGGTGGAAGTGGATCCATAAACGGTTGATTAAATTGGGTGGTTGGGTTGCAAGACAACCAGTGTACAATTGGAAAGTCAATCACCCTTACTCATTGTTAAAAGAAGAAAAAGATACAATGACTCATTTTTTAATATAAAAAAGGAATATAGAGGCTCATATTGATTTTTTTTGTCAAATGTTAAATTAAAACTTTAGTTAAAAAAGTATAAATATCCTTGACTACTTTAAAAATAAAATTTAAGTGGTGTTAAATTTTTCTATTAAGCAAAATTTACCTGAAATTTAAATTTAGCCTGTATTAGTTGTACAATATTTGGTCCACTCCGCGGCTCATAAATATTTATTGTTTGATTTGTGTGACAACCACAGATGAGGCAGGTGCGTTTTAAATATTCCGACGAATTTTCAGACATTCTTTTAAGATTTTTGTTTTTATTAATCCAGCAATTCAAAAAACCACGAAATTTCTGTTTTAAAAGTCAGTATTAAGTTTTTTCTGTTTTATATTATTCTTTTTTGGGTTTCTATAACAATCCTTAGGATACACAAATATTATTGCGCAAAACCCTCTTTTTTTTTTTCTTTAACACACACACATTTACTCAAACACTTAATATTTACTACGTCATATGTTAGAAATTCTCTTGTTATGCTCTCTTTTCCTTCATAGGAGCGGAATTAAATATTTTACGTTATTTTATTTTCTCACACTATTTTGTTAAAATTTAAAGGGCTCACAACGTTGTGTACGTCCTTCACGTTGTAAGGTATAATTGCGAATGAAGTTTAGTTTATCTTTGGTAGTTCTTTACACACATTAAACCTTTTTTTAAAGTCTTTCCATACTTATTTTCTTCTACTTGTTTTGCCTGTCGTCTCTACTGCATAACAACACTTCCATTTACTACTTTGTGTACCTTACCTCTTATTATAATAGTAGTTTGGGTGTATTGTTCTTTTGAGAACTACCAGTAGGTCCTTTTTATATGATATTACCTAGTACACGGTAAAAATATTTTTCATACTTTCAAATTATTAATCTGTTAGAATTATCTCGAGTCAACATATAAAACATAAATGCGGGTAGGATTATCTCGATAAATAATTTTTTCGGACAAGACCATATAAGTTGATCGAAACCACACAACGTCTTAAAAATCTAACATAGAAATAATTCTCGCTTGATATTAGTATTGACTAGAAGTGATAACATACAGTTCAAATTTGCAGCTGAACACATTCGCAAAACGTTTTAACCCTTAAAACGGCCTTTTTAGAAGACTTATTTGCAATTTCTTAGAAAAAATCCATACAAAATGCAGTAAAAGAACTAAAATCTTCTATAAAAAATTATTTATATTGTTACGATTTTACCTTTTAAAATCGGTGATTTATTTCCTTTAAATAACTCGTGTTCTTATTATATTGCAAATAATAAACAGCGTTGAAATTCGTTTATAGCTACTCTTTATTTAAATACAAACTTAAAACGATTACAAAAGGGACTTTATTTAAACTCTATTAAGTTTACACTTCCACAGAATACTCAATTCAATTAATCGTCAGTGCTTCCTCTTTATCACTCTTCTTTCCCCTCTCTCCTACAAACTCAAGAGTTGCGCAACAAAAGTTGCTCTGCGTGAAATGGGACTTTAAAGTTTGACAGAAGAAACATAAGTTATGGTGAATGGTTCCCATTTAACTGTTTTATCTTTCTGAATGGAAATTGATGAGTTGAATTTCCGTAACAATATTAAGCGAAGAAGAACTTTCATACTGTTTTTTTATTCATATTATTTCATACAGTGTTGGTTAATCTTGAATATGTTGAGGAGGAAAAAATCTAAGAGGCAATCTTATATTTAGATGTAAAAAATGAAGCCACTGTTAAAAATTTAATTTGTTTTACTTATTTTGAATGTCCAACAACACGTAAATCTCCAATTTAATTTCCCGATGGCGATTGGGCTTAATATAATCCTGAAAAAGCTAATAAATGCCCAGATTACTTAGAATAAGTATTTACCCCAAACGTCTATTTAAGAACAAACTGCGATCTGCAACCACTTGTAATTTTCCTTTAAATCCAATATAATTCCTACTCTCAGAATTAAGAAATATTATTGGAGAATTTGACGTAAGCAAACCACCACAAAAATAACTGCCAAAATGATTAAAAAATTTCTCCATTTTAAAAAAGGAACACTTTCCTCTAAATAATAAACAATCACAAATAATTATGATTCCAATAGCTGGCAAACCTATAACGCAGAGGTCTTCCCTGACAACTATAATATAGAGAAATTCAAGTCTAATGTCAAAAAACACTACTCCCCCTTTCCTCCTCTCAATAACCTATTTTTTTGACATCAACACAATGCACTGCATCCATAAGGGGCAACCCCTAATATCGCCTCTCCATCAGATGGTGGCAACAACAACAGCTCTCACATTTCAAGCTCTTCATTTCTCCTCTATTCCCCTTCCAAAGTTTAGGTTAAACTGGCTGGTCAAAGACCTCGCATAGACCAATTTGGTCTCTAGCGTTAAAGCATAAAAGTTATCGGTCAGATGCTAGGAGTCTCAGAATTCCGATTCCAGAGATTTCCTTCAGGTCGCGGAAAAATAATGTCCCAAGCAACTTGACCTGGAGCGCGTAAGAGCCGGATAGTGGCACATAATATGCTTCACCACTTCTCTCTCGGTACTCTACAAAACCTACAATTATCACTCGCTAGCTTTCCCACTCTCATGGCAAGAACCGCAGTCCAGCAGTGACTCGTTAGTACTCCCACCAGAATTCTACAATCGCTTCTGGTTAGGTTAACCTCAATGCCCCGTTGCGGACGAACCCAAGAGATATGCACTCTCCTCGGCGGAAAGACATTTGTCTCCAACGATCAAAGGAAAGGAATATATATATATATATATATATGTATATATATATATATATATATATATATATATATATATATATATATATATATATATATATTATATATATATATATATATATATATATATATATATATATATATATATATATATACATATATATATTCCTTTCACTCCTCGAGGGAGCATAGGGCCATAACCACCTATTTAATAACCTCGATAAATTTTATTTTTTGGAAGTAATAAAAAGATTGGACCCACGTTGGACAAAGGGTTTAGAATTGAAAAAAGACTTGTTGAAATTAAAATGAGTTTTTATCCAAAAACCTGTGTTTTATTCAAAAAGTTAAGGACTTATTAGCCCACTCTCGTATTTATACTATATATTTAGGCGATATATCGCAATAAAGGTTGAAGACGACTCAAGAAATGCAGCAATCAAATAATTTCGATTATTGGTATAAATTACAGGTTGGTTGAAAAGTTCCTGCGCTCACCAAGAGATGGCACTGCTAGCTCCAAACTTTTTTTTTCTCAAGTTGGTATAACTGTCCTAAGAACACATGCAAAGCTGCAAGTCATTCTGTCAATTCTTTCTTTATTTACAAGCCATTTGAAGTTGACGTGTCATTGATTTTTTTAATATGAAAAAAATTTAATATAGTGCAGTCATTAAATTCTTTGTTTTAAAGGGTTTAAAAGCAAAGGAAATTTATGAACAATTGTAAGAAGTGTATAAGGAGTCCTCACCTTCAAAACGCACCGTTGAATTTCGCGCTGGTGAATTTAAACGTGGTCGTACCAGCCTTGAAGACGATCCACGCGAAGGACGACCAAAAACTGCAACTACAGCAGAAATCATTGAGCAGGTACATAATATGGTTAGTGAAGATCCAAGTTTGACTAAGCGTGAAATTGCTAATGCCATAGGCATCTCAGACGAACGAGTTTTGACGATGGCTAAATTCAAAGAATAAAAGTACGAATTGCTTGAACATCCACCGTATTCACCAGATTTGGCTCCCAGTGACTACTATCTCTTCAGAAATCGCAAACAACTCCTTCGTGGAAAGCATTTTTTTGTCGAGTGAAGAGGCCATAGCAGCCGTAGACGGTTATTTTGCAGAGCTTCCGGAAAACCATTATAAGGATGGGATGAAATTATTGGAAGATCATTGGAACAAGTGTATTGAGCTTCTAGGAGATTATATTGAATAAAAAAATATATTTCGTAACAAAAACAGTATTCTTTCATTTCGAGCGCAGGAACTTTTCAACCAACCTGTACACCATCAGTGAAATAAAATTAATTTTCGGAAATTGTTGATCTAGTGCTATTATTTTACAAGTTACAGCTATTTTCGCTTTTTTAAAACTGTGAAATTGCCACTAAACATTATTAAATTTTACCGAATCTAATTCCGTCTTCCTATGACCAGTAAGTCTTGGAGCAAATATAGTAACTTATTTTGCAAGTAGATGTTCTTACCTTCCTTTGTTGTTATTATTAATGTATTCCAAAGCGCTTTTTAAATATATTTTCTGATTAAAAAAGTAAATTTACGAAATTTTGAAATTTCTCGCTCGAAAATAGTTTGTTGAACAAAAAAAGTATAGAGGCAGGAAGCAAGTAATTGCTTTAATAAAAAACGATTATTTAGCCAAAAACTACTTAATATTTGACAAGCGCTTTTTGAAGGTATTGTGCATTAGAGGGTTAAGTTACCAGTTAATTGCTAACTGGCCATTGAGAAATTGGGGCTAAGAGTAGTTTACCTTGAATGTTAGGATCTTTTAATGAAACCGTGTGCTTAATATTGTTTGACGGTCATAAGGTTTTTTATCGAATTTTTTTATATGTTGTCTTTTCTGACTCAATCGCATAATGTAAACGGGCAGGCATTCCACTGGACAATATATTTTTCCTCTATTATATCTCATGTATTGTGCAGACACGACTACCCATGGCATAGCCCAAACATTTACATTTACTAATGATACTGCGATCATATGCACATACTTTAGTTCCGCAACTTTATCTTACCAACTTTAAGTCAATATAGTTCAATAGAAAAAAAAAAACACGAAAAATGGACAATAAAGATTAATCCAACTACGTGTGCTCGCCCAAAATTTTCTCCACGAAGGGGAAACTGAACATCTAAAGTAATTAGCGGTGAACAAGGTCTTTCGTTTTATTGAGTGAATTATTTCTTCTCAAAAAGCAGAATGTTTTTGGGAATTTTATGTTCTTTTGATTAACTATGGAAAATTATATCCCGTAAGTGATGGAAACTTTCTGCTTCGCAAATGCGTGCTATTTCAAAGACATATTCCAAAAGTTTTCCCGAAAATTCGGGTGTAATGATTATTATTTAATTACGAACGTTACCGCTGTTTTTAGAAAGAGAACATAATAATTGTTTTAGAGGAATCGTGTGTATTTTTTGAGTGTACCAACAAAATACATACAATTCCTCAGGAGGAATTTTTCCCTTCGACTTGTAAAACAGGATGTTAGTTTTTGTTTATTTGAACAAATTCTTTTTTCCGTTCGATTTAAAACAAAAAGAACGCGTTCCTTGTGATTTAAATCATTTGATTTTATAACACGAACTGTTAAGAGGCTCATTATATAGGCTATAAAAAGCTGTGATCTGTTCCAAATATTTTTTTTATGAAAATCATCCAACATGCTTGATATATATGCCAAAACTATTTTTTTGTTTGTCAAGCATAATAAACAGCGTGCTTGATCACCTATTGGCCGCTTTAAAATTTATTTAGTTCTTAAATTAATATTGGATTTGAACGCGTTCAATGGAATGATTTCACTGATTCAAACATAAACGAATTCATTCACTTTAGATTAAAATTGAATTTGATTTATGTTAAATTAATTCTTCAAAGCTCTTACATATTTGAATTAGATTTATCCTTAATTTCTTTTGGTGTAGATATATTGAATTCTTTCTTTTTACACTCACACACACTAAAGTATTAGTACTGCATTCGACAGTTACCGCTATAACAACTCAAAGAGCTGAGAACTCATAATATGGCAAAAAAAAGTAGTAGAAAGGAAGTTAGAGAATAACAGCAAAACTATACTACAAAAACAACATCAAACAAAACAAAATAAAAAAACTTTGACAGATGTTGTGTACAACATAAAGGCGACAAACTCTTGCAGAGCAAACAATAAATAAAAAAACAGGCAAACAATTATAGTCAGCCAAGTCCGGTCAAGAGATAACCTACACCACAGTACGATTTGTTTTGTATTCAGATTGAATGAAACCAAATATCCACTGTTTTGTGTTGCCAAATCAAATAGAACCTTTTTATGGCAAGAAGTTCTGAATATGCACTGTTTTTCACGAATTTAATAGGGTTCGCCCTTTGACCAATCTGAGCCCATAAAGCGAATTTCACCTTAATGTTTTTTAATTGCGGCCTATAGTTTGATCATAAAGTTTTTATAGACATACAAACAGGGATCGCTAAATAGACTCAGAAAGTGATTCTGAATCGATTGGTATACTATAAGGTGGTTCTAGGACCAGTAATTTTTTTATAGTAACAAACATCACAATGAACTAAACATACCCTGTATCACAAAGTGGTGTAGGTACAAAAATATCGAAAAAAACACATAATAGTACTTGCATTCGAGTAATAAAAGAATTAAAGCATGTGTTTTTTTTGTGTTATTATGATTATTCCTTTTGTTGTTTTGTTTTTAAAATTGTCAGCATAAAAGTTCAAAGGATGTATTGGACGCACATATAAGACACACGATTTCTGCTTTGTTGTTGAAGTAAAAGCAAAGTAGAATCATCATAACACATACTTTGTACTCAATTATGCCTGCAGATGCTGCTGAATTAAAAAAGGTGTCTTCTACGTTTAGTTTTTTTTTTAATGAAGTAGCAGAAGATGCATTTTGGAAAGAAAGGTGTGTATCATCGTTTGATTAAATCTGTCTTAGCAGGGAAATATTGGTTGTTTTCTTTATGTAAAGACTGACCATCACATAGCTTTCATTTTTTTTTCATTATCATATTTTGTAAAAGTATCAGAGTTGCTAGTTGATTCCTAATTTTAAAATGCAAATACATAGACAACAACAACAACATTTTGTAAACAAAACAAAATAAAAAATAACCTTAAATTGAATATGTTTTTAAAAACCATTAATAAAAGGGCGGAGTGTCATGGTCCCATAATGAAAGAAGCAAGGGTTTTCACTCTTGGAGTAAAGTACCCTTGTAGACCTTGTAAAGGTTGTATATATAGTAAAAGTACAACCATTTACTACACCACAACAACAAAATTTATAGAACTAAAATTTACTAGGCTATGGTTAAAATACAAGGCATGACTAAACCTTTAGCCGTCAAAACTATTGATTGATTTTTTAATTTTTCATTTTGTGCTCACTATTAAAATTAAAATAAAGTTGAATAAAAAAGTTGAAAAAAAGATAATGAAAAACCCAACTTAAAACGAAAGCTGCTATTGGTTTTTATTATTATAAGTAATAGCGTACCTTCAAACCCAGAATCTCTGCAAATTTTATTTGGACAATTGCATTTTGCAATTGATGAAAAACAAAACAAAAATCAGCTGATTCATTAATATACAATAGCTAAGTTTATGCGGAAGTTAAATAGCAAATGAAGCAAAGAAAATTATAAGTAATAGTGGTGCAGAAGCAAGACTGTGAACTATGAATCTGAATGTCCAGGTTTGATACCAGAAAAATTGAAAAAAAATAAAGTTTTCTTAAAATAAAATTTTGTGGAACGTAATAATATTTATGGGGAATATAAATATTAAATAAGACAACTGAATTTTGGCTTTTACGACTAAAAATATAATTTAATATAAAGATAGATGTGGTTACCGCCATAATTCGATTGGCAATAAATTCGGTAGCCACAACTGATACTGTTTTCTGGTGGTGTGGTAGAGTCAGTGTTGCCACAGAAAAACAATTTTTGTAACCAACATTTTTAAAAAAGTTACCAAATGAGAAAAAATATAACCAAAATTTAAAGTTTTATGGTTTTATTCAAATATATATATATTTTTTTTTTTTAATTTGTACTTGAAATATTATTTTATAGCAAAAATTTATAAAAAAAATTATATTACGACAATGAAAGCATTGTTGCATTTAAATGATAAATCTTCGGATTTACTATTTGCATTGACTGCAGTCTTTTTCAAAAAAAAAACCCAAAACAACCCAACAAAAAAAGTTCCGTTTGCGTACGGAAACGAAATCCAACTCCGGTTACGTACCGTTTTCTGGATACGTAAACGTACCAGAAAAAGGATTTTAGGGAACATCGAAACTTATTTGAATTTGTGCCTTTGTGTGGTGTAAAAACCAGAGTTGAGTCCGTTGAAAGCCAGTCATTGAAAGACTGGTTACGAACAGTTGTGTTGTTTTAATTTTGACCTTTTATAAAGATTAATACCCGATAGAATTAAAAAAAAAATTCAGCTGATAAGTTCAGCTGATAATATTTACAATTAGCCGCATAAAAGTACTTCAAGTCACTAGTTCTGCACCTTAGTTTGCATTCATGCAATTTTAAATTTAACAGAAGGGTTGCACGATTTAAGATATACATATATTCCATTCTATTTGGCTGCATATTTATATTTTTATAAAAGCAATAAACAACACCGTTTGTTACGGAATCAAGACTGATGAAGAACGGTGAAGTCCGTTTTAAACTCACGGAAACAGTTACAGCAAACGGAGTAAAAACAAAGTGTTTTCGAAAACCCGCTTATGTGGACCGTAAATATTCCGTTTACGTACAAGCTTTGACGGATACGTATTTTACGGACGTAAACGTGTCGCAGAATCCGGATTCATGATTCCGTAAGTGTTGGAGAGTTCGTAAAAATGTTTCTTGTGAAGTTAAACAATTTTCTTGAATCCACATACATTCAAACATGTAAAATATATATACTTATCCATTGTGTATTTATTTAATGTTTTTTGCTTTTTTTACCACCAACACCTAAGTTTACTTAGCAATAGTTTAATTCAGAATCCTTGTTCTCATCGTTAGAATGCCGCCAATTAAAACAGTCATGCATATTTTGATAATCCAGAGCTGATTAACATATTTTGAACAACGAACTACATACTTTTATGACAAAAAATTAACAGTTTCTTCAAATCAACGTAATAAAAACGCGTATATAAAAATCTTTAATGTTAAATAAAATTTAAAAACACAGAAAAAAAAACAATTTATATTTTTGATTGCCAAAAAAGTCAGCAAAATTAAAAAAGTTCACATCTTCACATTGGGGAAAAAAAATAACCAATTTTGGTTAAAAATAACGAAAAACAGCAACATTGGTCACAGTTCAAAAAT